>CM063712.1:5026604-5596819 GCA_032441835.1 Slavum lentiscoides | reverse complement strand
CGACGCCCACCGCCATACGTCACGTAATCAGTAATCACTACCGGTATAACACTAATCAGGTATCACTACCTGATAACATATACGTATATATATATATATATATTATATTTTTTCATTCATTTAATATATTGCATTAATATTCGGTGATGATAGGTACAATATGTATGACAATAGAAATGACGAATCATTTTCAGTATATTATAGAACAAAATTGATAACAATTTTTAGGAATAATTGTATGTACCAATTAATTGCTATAAAATATCATTGATTGTAGGTATTGCATGTTTCTCTCCACGCAATTTCCGCCCCCTCCCCTTGGCGAGCAGTAAAACCCACAACTGTGTTGTGGAAGAGAAAAGATAAACAAATTCGTTTGTTCCATTACTTATTAAAATTGTATAACCTAGTTTTATTAATTCCAAGGGATTACTGGCTACTAAAAAGGTAAATACATATATTAAATATAAATTTACCATTTACTGGTAATTTTCATATGAGCTTATATAATACATAATATTTTAATAATTGTAAAAAAAATGTATAAATCCAAACATTTAAATTATCAATTAATGAAGAATCGAGCTTACCATTCGGTCATAAAGTGTTCTCCATATGAAGCATTATTTGGTTGTAAAGCTAAAATAGGAGTGAGTACATCAAACTTGTCAAAAGTAGTTATTGAAGTGATAGAAAATGAAGAAAAATTAGAAAATATTATGAACGCGGAATCGACTGTGAACTGCAATGAAAAACAGGTTGACATCGACGTAGAGAAAACATACAACGATGACCAAATCGCAACTAAAAATGAAAATGCTGTACAACTGCGTCAAGAGGCTGTCGAAAATCTAGAAATTCAAGCACAACCAATGCTAAATTTGTCTAAAAAATTTCCTCCTGCACCTATTGGTACAACAGTAAGATTATCATTTCCAGATGTAGACAAAGGGTGTGGTGATGCTCGAAATATTTTAGCTGTACATAGTTTTTGAGTTAATTGTTTTAAAAATATTTAAACTACTTTACTGAAATAATAAACTCAAAATATGTTATTTTTAGGAAACCGAAGACGAATTTTATCGATTGTGCACAAGAGATGGTGTCTTGAAGCAATTATATGCAAGATCGCAATTTACAGTATGCAAAACAAATCTTCTTCGTTTAGACGAGATTCCACTTGAAAAAGAAATGGCATTGCGATCAGTTGCGACTAAGCAGTCAACAGGAAGTAGACAGGGATTTTTTAAGTGCTTATGCACATAAAAATGCAAAAATAAAAAATTTATCTGCTTAAAAAATAATGTTTTGTGTAACTCAAAATATCATTCAAGTTTATCATATTGTAACAAGTAATCATTATTTTAAGTCTATTAAAACTAATAATTCAACTAAAACTTAATATTTTATGCTTATTAAAACTAACACCTCTGTTATGGTAAAAAAAAAAAAATGAAAGTACTTATTCAATTTAATAAATGTTTAAACATTGTATAAAAATAATTATTATTACTTTGCCTAAAATCACTTTGGCATTGTATAAAAGTCTAGACATTTTATGAAATAACTATTCAATGTATATACAAGTACCAATTATTATTTACTCTGCCTAAAATTTTACGGTATTCTATAAAATGACTAGACATTATATAAAATGACTTAATTTTACACTATTACTGTAACATGTATATGTTATATTATTATATTAAACGTTAATTTGGTTTTTATAACATTAAAATCTACCGTATTACAACGAATATACTTTGTTGACATCGATTTAAATTATTATTATGTAAATAATAGGTCGTAACGAGAAATCTTCACAAAATCCCTTCTTAATTATTATATTGTCGTAAATAAATGTGTGTATGAATATACAATATATTGAACGTCATATTTCTTAACTTTCTATTTTAATTTTTTTTTTTTGTGATTTTTAGTTAGTATACAATAAGGAAACGAGGAAATAAAATATCGACATTTTTGTTACAATATATGTTCACATTAAACGTTATCCTTATACTCTATTTTAAAATATCAATGCCAACGTTTTTACTGATATGTACCTATAAATTGTTATTTTTAATACGACAAATATAAAATATTTTTCTGTTCAAATTGAATAACGGTATGTATAAAAAAAAAAAAAAACATTTTTTCTTCTTTCATCATCGCGTAATATTGATTATCGATTATATGTTATATAGTCATTGCGTGTTGTACGTCCGGAAATTTAAGAATATGTTTACGGGCCGTAAGGTGTTTTTAAAATCCCGACGCGGTTATAACAGAGAAAGTTACGAATGTTAAGTTCAAATGATTTTTTTTTTTTGACAATATGTGAATCTTCTTTCTACGAATTATCGAAAATCGCATGCTTACGTAATGACTTTTGACATATTATATTGTAAGAGTATTATGTAAACTAAACGGACGTGTACGTACATAATATATTACATTACCTACACTATATGGAATGTTATGCGCGAATACTTACTTTGGAGTTTACGGTTCTGGTGTACAAAACTCGTTTTATTCGGATGACACGTCTTGAATTACTAAAAATTTATGGAAATTAAACAATGCAAAATAATAATATATCCTCGGTATTTAATAAATAAATATATAATATATATATATATATATATATATATATATAAATGCAAATAAACGTTTACTTTTACATTTTATTATAACGTAAACACACTGCACACATAATAAAACCGAGTTTTCTGCAAAACGAGTTTCCGATTTTTTTTTCCACGTTTGAATAGAAATTTTATATCAAAATAATTGGTTTTGTCTGTTAGCTACGTGTACGGTAATTAATAACGAAAAAACAGTACAATGTCGACTCGTAGTACACGAAATATTTGTATACATCATAAATCGTTATAACATCTATTTTATTTATAAATTAACGTCGAGTACCGGATTTCAATGCCAAAATATGCATTTAACACATTATATTTTCGGATAACACGATGTCTTTCAAACTACGTTAAATAAAGGGAAACGGATAGTATACTCATACGTACCTGCACTGAAAATGAAAAACTCGATTTTATATGCTTTACGGGAAAAACGCTCATGCCTCCCAGAATTGTGCAATTTCGATAATTTTGTTGTTGTTCGATAAAGGAAGACTTCCTACAGGACGCATTGGCCTTTGATTCTCAAAATTTTATTTCTAAAAGCTGTAATAAGAGTTTGAATATGAACAATATTTTTAACACATTTTTTTTTTTTTTTATAGTTTTTTATTAAGGTTATCTATAATCGAAGTCCAGTGCGCCCAGTATAGGAAGTCTTCCTTTTCCTACGACAACAAAATTTGTGCAATCGGACAACTCTAGAAGGCTTTTCCAGTAACGTATGTATTTCAGCTAAAAAACAACCGTTCACGTCGGGCGCAGGCCTCTTAAGCGCATTTGTTTTATTTTCTAGAGCAGTTAAAGCCGAACCCTAATTATCATCGTGTCAAGATGTGAAAGAATTTAAATAACGTAAAATAAATTATTTACACGTCTAAAACAAGAATATTATTATCCACTCAAAATATTTTCAATTTAAATTTATTGACAATAATAATTTTCTTGATTTTCATAAATACGATATGCTGATTTTTCTCCCTTCACATTCTTTCCACACAAATGGGGACGACCGTTCTTATTTTTGCCCTCCATACCTTTCTATTCAAAACCATTTCTTCGTCTACTTCACAAACCTTCATATCCTCGTTAATGACCTCATAACATTTTTTTTTGCCTGCCTTCGCCTCGACTCCCTTCTACAATTAATTCACTTGTTTTCCTAATCGACTAATTATCTTTCTTTTTTCCCACTTGTCAAACCATATCGGTTTTTTCTCTCTTACTTTTCTAACTAAATGTATAATTTCTTAAATACCTTTTGCATATATTCATTGCAGGCCTATCTACAGTTTTATAGAAATTTCCAATTTACTCTATATGACACTTTTTTTCATCTCGCCACAACTTATCCTACACCCTCTTACAATACCTGAATATTTGAACTATTCAACGTCATTTATAACTTCACACATAATCCTAACATTGTAACTCTCATTTCCGATATTCCAAACTATAAATATTACGTTAAAGACATGCGTTTATTCCCAAACCATTTTTTTCCAAAACTCCCTCCCATTGTTCCAGCTTACATTCTAGTAAGTACTTTACAGTACACTCATCCGTCGCCAAGATCATCATCATACACCTGCAAGGTGAATCACAATGTACATATTTCCTTTATGACATCATCCGTTACAAGTGAAAACAAATACGCTTACTCGACTCTGGTTTATGAGGTTACATAATTTTAATATTATTTGGCTAATGTTAACATGATGTTAATTTTTAAATATCATATATACGTTTCTGTTACTTAAACTGCATACTCGTACTACATGGACTATCCCTAAACTATGTTAGCACGATTACCGAATAATTATAAGTTTTATCTCAATGTCTTAGTGATGCATTTTGTAAATTAACTATTAAACTAAATTTTATTGTTAAATTTATTTCCCACATTTGGTTATTATTTACTGTTTTAGTTACCCTTTCTCTCCGAGGTCGATTCATACCCAGTGGAGCGAGTCATTCGAGACAAATATTCGTATAGTGCATTTTTTGTGATCTAAAATTGTAAAAAAAGAAAAAATATTTCTTGATCATAGTTGTAGCAGTTTCCATAAACCATTATATTTTTTTTCGGTTTATGTACCTCTATAGGTGTATATAAATATTTTAAAAATTTTCGTGTTTACTCAAATTGAAAAACTTGCCGGGTCCGGTGGAAACACACGTCCAATTTATTTATTTTTTAATCTACGCATATATATTTATATGAGATATTGGTCCCGTAAAATCTGGTATTTTCACAACGAATCGGGGGGATATTTCCGACTCAAGTCATCCGATTTATAATTTTTATTTCGGATACGGTGTGTTTATTGTACAAAACAATAAAAAAAAATTAATAAACGTTTCCTGTAAACAAAACGAAAATATTCTGGTGTTATATTCGCGAAAGTGAGTTATATAAAGTACTCACTGCTTAATCGGTCGCAAAAACTGTTATAATAATTATGTTATTTTAACGTTTACCGACCTGCTTTCGACGTTTCCATACGAAATCTACAATAATAACAAATAATATGTTTAAACAGTTAAAATGTAAAAAAAAAAATTACACAAATACATTGCCTGAAATCGTTTAGGCGTTCTATATGAGGTGTCTTGGAAATATATAATACGACGTCTATAGATATAATTTATGCTTTTTTTTATAATCCGCCTAAAATCAACGGTCATTTTATAAACCGTATCGTAGGTATATGTGCGCAATAGTGTAACCGCGGATTGCAGTTTTTTTTTTTTAGAATTAATTACTTTTTTCTCGCGTAATATTGATACGAATGAAGAATACGAAATTCGCGCGGTTCACATATTATTTTATTTCAATAGCTAAACCATAACAATAACAATAACATTATATTGTAATAATTAAAAATATGTACTGCGCGTACGAGCGCAGTATATATTATATAACTACAGCGTCCGGTCAAGGATTTACCCGTTTCTGGTGCCCGCAACCGGCCGGCCGTTTCGTCAAACACGAGACCGTGTGAAAGGGTTCCTCGAGCACTGCAATGCCGTTAACATCACAGTCACACACAGTGGCGCAGATACGGAGAGGGCGCAAGGGGTATTTAAAATGTTGAAATTGTATGTCGTTGATTGTGAATAAGTATTAGCGAATTTCAGTGCTCGTTATAAAAAATTTTACCATAAATATAATAATACGAGATATGAAATTCACAAAACTATTATGCACGCAATGAATGCAAGTGTGTCATTACAGTATTTTGTTTTTTTTTCGGATGTGCGAAGTTTCAATCAGATCGTATGAAAAATAGATATAGGTACCCGGTTACGTTATCCTGATTTTAATTTTTCCATACATCATGAATCGCAACCGACACAAATTTTGAAAATAGCGATTTAAAAACGAAAAAATAAAAAATAATTGATTACCAGGAAAATCCAATAAATAATGCATAATAAACTTGAAAATGATAAATACAGCAAAAAAAAAAAAAAGAAGAAAAGCACGTAATATTTACATTTATAGTTTAAATTTGAAACTTTTGTACAATCGTAAAGCTCTAAAACAGGGATGACCAACCCGCGGTCCGCCACGGATAATTTTACGGCCCGCGAGATTTATCACGCATTTGCAAATGTGTGCGGTGCCATGAATTAAGATATACCTACTAAACAAATAATTCACTAAATAAATAAAACAATTATTATTATTATATTATTATTTATGTATGATAAATCATGAGTAATGATAAAAATAGTAATAATTCATTCTGTTCGTTTTAATTAATTTATACACCAAAACTTTTTTTTGTTTCGTCCGAATCTAATATGTGTAATTTAGTATGCGGCCCCAGGCGCGGATCCAAAAGGGGGGAGGGGTGGCTAAGGGGCTGTAATCATTGTTTAAAAATTATACATATAACCACCTAAATAGGTATAATTTTATGTAGCTGATCATCGTATAGCCCCCCCCCTTTTGTGATCCCTGGATCCGCAACTGTGCGGCCCGTGAGATTATAATGCATTTCCAAAGTGACCCACAAGATCATTTGGGTTGGCCATCCCTGCTCTGAGAGAAAAAATTAATTATATTTTAAACAAGCGGATGCCGGTTACATTAGAGTTTAGCAAATACATGTAAAGCTTTTTCTAGATAGATATTTTTAACTTCTTCTTTTTCAGCCATTAAGTATCATTACCAAAAAAACTCAAAAGTAATGAGTGCAAACGAACACCAGCTCCATAACACCCATGAATGAACGTATTTACAAGACACAATATACAAAGGAGTGATAAGGAATAGTGATTTTTTTTTTTGTTTTGTTCTTATTCGATTGTGGAAAACAATTCGCAATTTTGTACGAGGGAATCCGATAGTTTCTTAAACCGAGTCAAGTAGTGTAACTATTGAAAAATTTGCTCTTTATAAAAAAAAACCGTTTACAATAAGGATTAACGCGGAAAAAGTTTTAAGTGTACTACACCTAAAAATCGGAGAATTTGACATTGTTTTGTAATCGTAGGGAATTCTTTCATTAAAAAAAAACAAAAATATTATTCAATTAATACAAATATTATAAATATTATATAAAATACTTGTATTGTTTTTTAATAAGTTTCTTCGAACCCCCCAAAAAAAATCGTATTTACACCAGAGCATCACCACTCCCCCCCCCCTCGTCATCGCGTATGTCCTTTCTTCTTGTGTGCAGGTCTCGGTCGTCCTGCGAGTGTTCTTTCACACGATCCTCCGTCCTTCGCAAGACCCGCGGGGCTAATCGGTTTCTTCCGTCCGGCACACAAAACCCAACGCCCCCGCGCGGAATCTCAACGTACGCGCACATAAGTCGAATACATCTTAATACATTACGATGTATATGTATTATACACGATAATGTATAATTTTTCCGTCGTAACCGATTTCGTGTGCGTTTCTCTCTCTCTCTCTCTCTCTTTTTTCTCTCCGTGTCTCTGTCTTCTTCGCCTTGACCCGGTTTTGTTGTTATTGTTGTGTTCTTTTTTCGGTTCCACGCGCGAACGTGTCTTATTCGATATCGCGTTATACACGCTCGCTGCAGCGCACTTGTGTCCGATTGAAAAACACCGCGGCCGACTGAATCGATTTTAGAAATTAGCCGACACACGATGCGGTTGCTATTGCAGGGAGGATGTTTATTGATTTTCTGAATCTCGCGAACAAATCGGTAGTATTCAGTGGCGTATTTAAATGCATTGCACTGAAGCCAGTCAATCGTGTAACGTGTAAGGAGTGGCGCCCCATTAAATCGATAACCGAAAATTGTATTAAAAAAAATATATATAATGTTTTTAACCATTTCGACTCACTCAAGTCTTATTAATCCGGTAATTCGCACGAGTTGTAAGTGAAAAACGTATCGTAAACCTCTGTTGTACACGCGGTTATTGTCGATTCAATAATTACAGAAGAAAACTTTAACAAGTGTACATATTTCTATTTATTTATTTATTTATTTTTTTACTGACAATATTATCACAGACGATTTCGCGATTTCAGGGCACTATCGTCATGATGTTGCTGATAAATAGAGTCGGGATGTTTGTTACCGTAAAAACACTAAAAAATGCCCTGCAAACGTGTTCGATAAATATCAAAATATGACCTTAAAAAAAAAAAAAAATCAAACGTAAACACGAAACGAATGTATTTAACTTGGTCTGCAATGTGCACGACTAAACGGAAAAATATTTCAGTTTTCATTATAATAGTTAGGTAATTAGATCCTACTTTATATTACAAATTTTGCAACTAATTTACCACTGGGTAATAATATTATCAATGCATATAAACAACAATTTTTGTATTCTAGCGCTACGAATATTGATATAAGAATAGTGTACATCTGAATTTAAAAACAAAAAACACGTTTAAATTATAACGTTGAAAACAGAGTTTAAAACGTTTTTTAATCGTGTTTTTTTTTTAAAAGTGTTTTAAACATGTTCCTTTTTTTTGTTTTCAACTAGTTTTAAAAATACTTTTAAATAAGATTTTTTTTATTGAAGGTCTGTTAGATTACATTGGTCTGAAATTCCGGTAATCAAAAATCCAAGAACCATATATTATAATAGAATATTTTGTATTAACAACAGAATATATTCTGTGTGTTACTTAACTGAGAACTTCTTGGATTTTTTTTTCTATTCGAGTTCAGCGTCAAACGTAAGTAATTCATTTATAATCTAAATTTTAAATATATTTAATGTTATAAGTTATAACAAAAAAAAGTTACGGTTTTATTTTTTCACGAATCGTGATACGATAACATAAAATATACTTCGAAGAGCATGTAGCATAATACAGCTATAGTTAGCAAGTTGACACGTAGCAAAATATTTACGAATTTATTATTAATTCACGCCACCCCGTGACTATTCTCCCCGAAGTCGGTAGGCGGCGTTGGACGGGTGGTCTTATTACTGACAACACATAAAACCAACAATTCAAGTGTTTCGTCTACGTGTTATAGATTTGAATATTTTTTTACAATATAGATTTTCTTTGAAATTTACTAAAACGTTGTTTAAAACGCTGTTTTTTTATGTACGTTTAAAACACGCGTTTTAAACGAAATCGATACGGTTTTTCTTTTTTTTCAGACGTTTTTTCAGACAAAATGTTTTATACGTAACGACCCTGCCGGTCAACGCGAGCCCGAACACGCGTGCTATCCGAAGTAGTGACGTTCGCTGTTCCCCACGAGGGAATGGGAGGGGGGGGAGACGACGGCTATGAGGAGACGGGTTCAAGCCGCGACGTCGCCCGAGAGAAAGGAAGACGACACCCTAGACCGCGGTACACACAGAAACGCGCGTTTCTTCGGCGGAGTGGACGGGCATCTGTATAGCAACATCGCGCGTACACTATGATTGTTATAAAATAATATTATACGTTAAGCGTTATCCGTCGGCCGTCATCGTCAAACCGATGTGCGCGGCGCGCCACAGTCCCCGTTCGCGTCCGCTTCGAAACGACACTGCAGTGTAACCGGTGACCGAGCGACGACGTCCACACTCGCTCTCGTCCACTGCGGCGCTGTTATTGTTGCTCGAAATTTTATTGCGATCCCTTAATATAATATAATATATAGTGTTTTCTGGTGCCGCGCATACGAGAGACAACGGGATTCCGACACACACACACACAGTGCGCGATTTTCTCCTGAAAACCCATATAAAATTATTCGAAAAATAATCGGGGGAAAAAAACAAAAAAAAAACCGGGTAAGTGAAAAATATTATTATTATTATTATTTTTTTTTTTTTAGTGTACATTAAACTAGCCGAGTCGTCCGGTTCCGTCAGCGAAAATACCCGCCGTTTGTGTACATATTATTGTTACGGTTTTGTGATTCGTGTAAATAATATTGTATTCCCTGTCGTTCGGGGTACCGGCCCCGGAGTTGTGCCCGGATTAAGACGTTTACTCGTTATCCTCACTGAATCGTTATTGTTTGAATTTTTTTTTTTTAATATTCCTACGTGTATATACGGCATGGTATTTTTTTACCGAACGCAGCTAAGACAAAAAAATTCTACAATTTGTTTAACGAAAACCGATACGTATCGCCCGCGGTAACTGACAACGGAAGAATTTTTAAAAGCCCGGTTTTCACTCGACCGGTGTCTTTCGGGGATGAAAAAAACGTTATAGCCCGTTTCAGACAGATATTGCGCGGGGAGTGACACCGACTCACTTCTCGTTATCGCGTTCCCGCTCGATTTTCTCGACTTCCTCAATTTTGTGCGCGTGTCAAAATCGTTAAGGGATTGGGTATTTTCTATTTTCTCAATTTTTCCCACTTTTTATTTATTTTTTTAAGACCTTCAAAATGAATTATTAACAATTTTTTTTTTAAATTTTTCGGTTAATTTTTTAAGGGTTTATGAAAAAAATGAAAAGTGGAAAGTCGTTTTGTAGTAAATTCACGAGGTTTAAAAATTTTTATCGCACCAATAGATCGATCGGTACGTTGGAAGTACGAAACGTCGTTTTGCTATGTTTCATGTGTAAAAAAATACCGTTTTCGTTCGCAACCGTCAAAACGTTTTCGGTCGCATCGTAACCGCGACCGGGTTGGCGGAATCGGAATATCGATAAGCATTTTTTTATTAACTAATCTTATATTATTATTTGTTATCTCGCGCGAAATACTCTCATGAATTTGTCCGTCTCAACCCGTCGCGGCGGATACTCATAACCGCATGCGCGAATTACTCTAGAAACAAAAAAAACAAAAAAAACACCGCATATTATCGACATTTTCGGTCGATTTTGTATGAAGCGCATAGGCGCAATTTGGGGGGGGCTTGGGTTTGCTTAGCACCCCCAGCCTTGAAATTAGCACCCCCAATTTTTTTTTTTCGTATTCATTTAAGTAGTTATTATGTACACAATACGTACGTAACAACAGTTTTGTTCTATGATATTATTTAAATGATGAATAATCGTGTGATGACTGAAAACGTGTTGTCTTACAGACTGGTCAAAAAAAAAAATTAAAGAAAACAATTTAAATTCAGATGATTTTATAAATTTATAATATAATATTACGCTATTGATAAAATATATCAATTTGATCAATTCATATGTTACGTTTATCAATGAATGTGTAATTACTGTAATTAAATAATAATGTACTATACAAAGCATCATAGCCATTACTTAAATATGTAATTGTTTAATGGTCATTGAAGGGTTGCAGATATCGATAACTCTATAAAATAACATGAAAAATCGAAAGGCTTCAGCGCCCCCAGTTTTTTCAGTGAAATTGCGCCCCTGAAAATGAAGAGAGTTACGAATTTATTCGTATACGCGAAAGTAAATTTACGTTTATTAAACGGTGAATGGGCCGCATTTTGTCGTGGACGTTTTGTATCGATGACAGATGCTTTAAATTATTTATTTACATATTAATATTATTATCTCGCGATCGATCGTGTAACGTTTCAATGACTTACGCGCGTCAAGTGCGAGCTACACTATACGCGCGTATATTATATCCGCATATATTTTTTTTAAATTTAAAAAGTACCTATATAGGTAAGACACAAATTTGAATCTGACGTGGACATTTTGATTTCGTACGACGCGTTTCATTATTTCGCATTTATTTAGTGTTTTATTGAATAAATGTAACGCGTAAATACTATTATTTATTGATACGTTATTAAAATTCCAATTTTTTTTTTTTTACATTCTGAGCGGAGCGAGGGATCTAGTGGTTTTACAATGATGTTTATTTATTTTTTATTTTTTCTATCCTGTGTACAGATATTCGACCAGAAGGAGTGCTCCGATCACAGTTTGTTTCCGGCAGAGCAATTCGCATCTAGTTGGTACTTTAGTGAGATCATTCTTCGATTTTCTCAATAGTTTTTTAACGCGACGCGATAAATTACCGAAAAATTACAAAAAAAAAACCCCCCGTTAAAAATAGGATTTCGTCAATATCACGTATAGTTTTTTCGCTAGAATTTCGAAAATAATCGTTCTATTGTCTTGGAATTTTCAACGAATTCGTATCTTTGTACTATACAACTTCAAAAAAATTATCAAAAAGTTTTATTCGAATTTAGTCTATTTATAACTATTTTTAGATTTTGAAGTATTTCATTTATAAAACAGTTAATTTTGAGTTTTTGACTTGAAATTCGGACACAACGTCAGACATGTATTACTTTAATTCTGTACAAAAAATAGACAAAGTGTATTACACGGAAGCTCCGCTCAGAATCGTTTTATCGAACGCAATGATTTATCGCATTGCTTTCAAATTTATAATAAAAACAAAACTCTAAAATCTTTATCCAAGTAATTCACTTAAGCCATAATCGACAACACCCCGCGGCTGGCTATCCTTTTTTTTTAAATTTATCCGATTCATTATAATAACCTAACCGCGTAACTCTCCGCGCGTAACGGCGTATTACGAAAATTTACTAATTCTGTTTACTAATCGATTTTCATTTCGTGACCGGATGACTTTACAACGAGCCATACGATTTATATATACACAGGTACACAAATTCAACGAACCGTTCAGTTATTTCAAATAATTTAATATCAATATTATTTTTCATACGTTTTTTAATACTTGTATCGATTTAATCGACACGAATCATTCTTTTTCAATATTTTTACGCGTTTTAGTGCGTGTGTTTGACGACTATATTTAGTGCTAAAATTCATTACGTTTTTAATGCACACGATTCCGGGCACTAATTTTTACACACCGTATTAAAATTAATTTAATTAATTATTTTAAAATAATTTCGGTCCGTCGCTCTGTTTTGTGTGTGCGTACTCGAGGAAAAACAATAATAATTCGTGTAAACATTTTTGTCGCAGTATAGTACCTATTTCACATATGCGCGCGGTTCAAAACGCGTAAGAAAACAATAAATAACATGTAATTTTCCACATAAAATTAGGACAATATTTGTTTGAATATCGCCTCGTATACAATAGTCGTCTGCGATTTAAGTAAAAATTTCAACAAAAATTTTTATACATTTAAAAAATCGTTTGGAACGTGGGCGAGAAAGCCACGCGGTATTATTACACCGTCGTTTTAATATTTTTCCGTGCGGTAAAACTGCAATATATACGCATTTAAAACTCGGATTTAATATATATATAAAATTGTTTTGTGCCCTAAATAATATTCGATAATATATTTTTTTTTTACCTTCGTTTTGAAACTATAACGCTCGGAACGCTTGCGACGATCTAATTATTATTATATTGTTGTGTTCGGGGGGCCACGAACTATATAACAGTGAATCGCTGCACGACTGTGACCACGGAATAAGGGCATCGCACAGAACCCTGTAGTTTAGTAGAAAAACATCATGACTGAAGTGATTCACGATAAATGTTACTTTCGGTTTTTATTTATTTATTTATTTTTTATTTTTTATAATATCGTCTGTAATAAAACGAAACGTACATGATCCAATAAAGAAAGAAAAAAAACGGTTATAATGATTATTCGTCTGCGCCGGTCGTAATCGGTGCTCGATATTAGGAAAATTACCGGAGGGCTTCGTTAATAATATTGTCAATTCGTCTTGCTTTAAAATAGCGTAATGTCTGTGTATACACGCAGTTGCTTTTCACCGTCCAAATTACGTTATAAAGTCTGATTTCCGTTACTGCAGTTTAGCACAATAATTGTCGGGTGCACGTCGTCAAAAATCATCGATTAAATTACCCTCGGTACACGCGTTATTTGTTTCTAAACAGATTACTTGTAAATTGACATAGGAGTTTACGAGATCACTATATACAGTAGTAAAATGTACTTTCTAAAAAAAAAAAATCAACGAAATCTTTAATATTACGCGAAAAATACTTATCCAAAAACAGTATGAAATGTAAATACAGTGCAGTCGTCGGCAAAATAATAATAGAACTTTTTTTTTTTTCAATGAGTCGTCGTATTTATTGAATTTTAGGAGAAACAGAAAACAAACGCTTATCGTACGTTTGTATGTGCACAAAAAAAAATATACATATATATTTATGTTAATCGAACCGTCAAGAGTATTATGAACCCCCCCCCGAAAAAAAGAGATATACATGAGAGTTGTTTTATTAAAATATGTTTGTTTACTACCGGTTTCGACTGAAATTCATCACCGGGCAATGAAATAAAAACAAAAAAATTTTTGTATTTTTGTTTCGATTTATTTATTTCGATTTCGTATTTTCCTTTTCCGCTTAACCTAACCCGATGATGACTTTCATTCGAAAACCGGTAGTAAATTAACAAATTATTTAACGCAACAATACTCATCCTTACATATATTTTTTCATAACAAGCTCGACATCGCATATATTTACGTATAGTCGATAATAATTTATTATTATTTTTTAGTTTTTATTTCTATTTCTTTCTCACGCAATACACACATTTTCGTTATTTGATTTATTTTTGTTCTTGTTCTTACTATTTGTATTACTTGCCATACGTTATAATACAATAGTTTATATACAGATTTTCACGCGAATCTGCGAGTAATATACGCTATTTAAATATACAAAATTATTCATTACGAATAGGCGAAAATTTATTGATCGCATTTTAACGTACAAAAAAACAAGCAATTATCCGAGTTGGATGATTTCCAAACACAAACGTATCGAACGTTAACGAAACGGGTTACAGACGATTGTAAATACCATAACAGTACACGTTATTATGAGTACACGCTGGCACACAGATATATTTTATTAAACACTCGATTTAAATACACAATACTGTATATTATTATGTACGGACTATTGAAAAACGGCACAATTTTTTCACGCTCGCCCTAATGCAGAATATGCGCGTATACCAAAATATCTATTTCGCTGTAATCCGTAGGCGTATAATAAAATAGTTTAAACGAAATAATTGCTTCTACAAGTTATATAATTTTTATTATTATTATTTTTTTTGCTTGGTAGGTACGTTGGCTTCTTTACTCGTACCGTTTCATAACTATGGTCAAATGTATCAAAAGGATTGCCATCTTTATTGATACGTATGTTTCAAACGAAACGTCTATACGAATAATGTTATTGGTGGTCGAACACATTAAAACATTTTTTTTTTTTATTGACATATTAACACAACGTTTATATGTACACAAAATGTACACTTATTAGGTGTGTAATGATATAATAATGATCAATATAGAAACTAACATGATCTATATTAAATTTTATAGTTTTATCGAAGCGTCGACGCAGCGCGGACCGTTCCGGATACGGATAATAAATTATTAATAATTTGCGTAAACTTTAAGTTGTTGCGATTGCGAGTGCAGAGAACACCGAAATCGTTTATAATAAAACATAATATATTTCGTTGTGATTCGATTAGGGTAATTTCTTCTCGGTTGTGCTTACTGTCCAGGTCTCGCATCCGTATAACGTTACACTCCATACGTAAATCTATATAGTAATGAATAATAACTAATTACAAATCGCGTGGCAAACTACAACGGATTAAAATATTAAATTAATAATAAAATTTAAAAAAGTAGGCAGGTTATCACCACGATTAATGGTGATTAATTCGTGGTTACAACTTACCGCGGTTCTGGGTTTTTTTCGATAAACATGGTTATCGTTCAAGGCATCGCGTAAATTATTATTGTCGTCACGCCTAATTCGAAAAATATGACGTATGTGTTTGACGGTTGACGAACACATTATATCGCGTACGCCGCAAACGAATTCGTTTAGCCGGTGTTCAACGCTTTATTTTAAAAGTATATTTTATGAATATATATATATATAAATTTGCGAGTGACAAGTGTAAAAAATTTAAATGAAAAAAGCTAAATGTATAGTGTGGCCAAGACGGCGAGAAAGAGAGGATAGATATGTTAAGCTGCTCAGAGCTGGTCACAAAACGTCGTTTCTAGCGTGTTTAATATTATAATATGACAAGAGAAACTTCAAAACTTGAATCACTTATGTACTATGTATAGTTATTTGTGATACATTCATTACATAGCTGACAAAGTAATGAATTTCCTCCCACAAAAGAAAAAATATATCGGCCGATTCGTGCCTACGATAACGAAAATACCAAAATTATGTAAAATAGAAATTGTATTGAGCTAAATGCGTAAACAGGAAATAATTAAATGGGCCGGTTAAATTTTTTGCCTCCCCTTCTGAAAACTGAAATGACGCCATTGCTCAATAACCAATACAGATTTGTTGGACGTTTTGACTGTGAACACGTTTTTGTTTTTTACTGCTGGAAACATAGTTTGAAACCGAAAATTGTAAAAAAAATACATATATATTATATTTTTACTAAAAGAAAAAAAAATGAGAAAATAACGAATGCATAGTAGTCGCACGAAATGTCATAAAGAAAAATTGCACGTGAACCGATTTAAAAACGTGTTTGAACTTGCCACACGCGTCTGTCATAATAATGCAGAAACGTACCTATACTATTATATCGTTTTATTTCAAAATGTAAAAAAATAGACGATTTGAATTTTGAACGGGTACTTTAACGAATTTACGTTTCCTTAATTTTCGGTTTTTTTTTTATTCAATTACTTGGACCGCATAGATAAGTACTGTAAATAATTTATTATGATTTTTTTTTTTTTTACATTCTTCCTTTTACGAATTGAATACGATTTACAACAATTAAAACGTATAATTTTTTTATAAACATTCGCTACGAACGGTTACCGGTCGTATTTTCTTTTCTCGAAAACTGTCAAATTCAAATTAATCCGTAATTTCGCGTGTTACGTTTTGTTTTTATAACATTACGTTACATTCGAATCGTTTAGAAGCGGATAAACCAATTTTGAGCGTATTATACTATTAAAACGATGTAGTTGAACAGCACGTGTTTAAAAAATAATAATAATAATAATAAACGAAAACAGAACCCATTAGGACCGTTTAAAGTTTAAAGTGTACTGCCGGGACGGCGCGTGGTCACAGAAACGTTATAAAGAAACCGGTCGTACGCGCGTACCTAATCGTCGAACGTTATAATATAAATTAAACGTCTTCGGGCGTTTCCTGCAGGAGGCGTGCTCTCATAAAGCAACTAATGGGAAATACATTTATCATTTTATCCAGTGCACACTTTGCGGCTTATTCCCTGTGGTTTTTTTTTTGTCCGTATAAAATAATCACCACTTGTACAGAAAAGAAACGAAAAATATGCCTTGGCCGACCGACCGACTGCATGTGGTGGTGACCTATGCTCGAGCGTCTAGTTAACACACACACACACACGATTCATTACGAATCGATTGTTACGACGCAGGACGATAATTTGAATCCGTTTAAACGCGTGTTCGACATATTGTGGCAATAATAATCGAATAGATATGTATGATTTTAATTTTCGCGGTTAAAAACAGAAGGCAAAAAAAAAAATGCGTTGACGGCGGTGTTCTGCGAAAAATTGAAAATTTATAAGTAGTTTTTTAAAATATAATATAGCGTAATATACGCTTTTTGAAAGTGCACGATTTCGCACGAGTAACGGTTTTTTTTTTATCCAAATCGAAATACGGCGGTTTTATGGCGTTCGTCGAAAGATGCGAAATTATATTATATATATATATATATATAGAGAAGGCCGAAAGTGTCAGTGTCCGAACACTACGAATTTCGATCGAAAGGAAAGTATATACACGGGAAAAATAGTCGTGTCATGTTTTGTGAATCAAAGTATAGTTGACCGTAGAAAATAATAATAATAATAATAATAATAATGTACGTAACAACAAATATTTTATATATTTACCCGAGTTGGTTTTGATGAGAATCGAAACGAGGCAGTGTCGGCCAGTAGTTACATAATTTTTTGGCGCGTATACCGTTTAATAATAGTATAGTTTGCAGCGGTGAAAGAAATGCGATAGAACAATATTATTTTATGGAAAATTATTTGTTCATTCGCTCTACATACGTTAACATATTTTAGCGTTATCAGGCGAAATATATATATGTATATACGTTCGGAATGTATTTAAAACGCTTTTAATATTCAATAAAAAAAAAAAATCGTTTTTTAAAAGAAAAAAAAAACGTTATTTAACGATTTCATCGTGTCAATGTTAATTATAGTCTTCAATTATTCGTATATGTGGGGCTGCTTTTAACACACTCGGGTGAAATACTTTTTAATACTATTTGGAACACATAGTCCGAAAACTTTGAAAAAAAAGTATATTCAGGAAATGTATTCGAAAACTTCGTGACAACCGTATTTTAAATATTTCGCAAAATATTAATCCAAATACTTTTAGAATACTCTTTTTTTTTTTTACTAGTTATCCGTAACACGAATATCGAATAGAGTAATTTTTTTAAGCGAATATTAACAATCATCGATATGTATTTTTTTTTTTTTTTGGAGGGGGGGAGGATAGAGGTTAATAACTTTTTTTTAAATCCTGTGTATATATAAATTAACACAATATAGTTAATAAATTAATTAATAATACCAATTAGTAATGAAATATAAAAAAAATATTAAAATAACCTATTGTAATCGAATATACACGATTATTGATAAAACAATAATTGATGTCGTTTTAAATATCGACTGCTGGTATAATATAGTTATTACTCGTAATTTTTTCCGAAATAATTACTTTTTACATTAAAATAATGAGTTATTATTATTATGTGTTAAAAAGTATTCGTATAATAATACTCGAGTCCGGGCTGCGGTGTATAAATATTATTATAATTATTTTTCGCACATGTCCGCGGAATATTTGAACGATTTACTGCGCGTTTTATTGGTGTTAAACAATTCGATATCACGACGACTTTATTAAAAAAAAATACAAAACGTTATTTCTTCTTGTAAACGTTACGCCGGGCCGGTGTAAGGTTCACGGTCCTCTATGTAATAATAATATTATTGTCTCAAGAATTTATTTTTTGGACCATGTCTTACGTACGTATCATGCGATCTAATATATAATTATCGTGACAAGATTATAAAGACGTGTTCGCCGTGCCCATCATCATCATCGGTCTCGGAACGCGATTTCCATTTTTTTTTTTTTTAGTCCAACCAACACTATTCTAAGCTATAATTATTATTAGCGCAAGGTTTTGAGTCGGAAATTTTCTTATAATATTTCGTTTCGTTTTTTCCACAATCGTTTTTCGAACTCGTATCACCGTTGTCGTTGTTTTATTTAATTTTAACTCTTTGGGGTCGACACACGCACACACACACACACACTGGCCTCCAACTGTCACGGATGGAATACTGAAGATTCTCTCACTCCTCTCTAATGACGTTTCACAACGTCTACTACTACGTTTTTTTTTTAATATTCTTATCGCGATAATGTTTGCTTTTGTTTAGGAAACGAAGAAAAAAAAAACTGTGACACCAAATCCCCGCGAGAACCGCGTCTATACGTATTATAATAATATGTATTACGCGCATTTCATAACACCGCGAAATCTTCGGTATTTAAATATATATATACACACACACAAGATTATTACATGACTAATGTAACACGCGTTTGGAAAGAAACAAAGTAGAGTAGGTATTTTATTCGTTGGAAACGTCTCACGTTAAGTTTTTTTTTCTCATCTACGAAGAAAATATGCGTCTGCGCCGTGGCCGAAGAAAGGTCGCCGCGGGTTACGTGATCTCGAAACTCGACGAGTATTATGACGGTTTACGGACGAAAAATAAAAATGAATATGTTTTATGTCTTCGAGTAAACCCTTCGAACATTATTGTAAAGTGCTCTAAACCATCTGTGTTTACGAATCGATCAATTATAACGGCGTGTGGTCGGCGGAAAAAGACCAAGAGTTAGGCGTAGAAAGCGATGGATGGGCGGAATAAGAAAGGATTTAGAAACACTCGAAGTGACGGATTGAGAAGATAGAGTCCAGGACCGTGATGATTGGAGAACGGTGACGGTGGTGGCCAAAATTCTTAAAGAATTGTAAAGTCAAGAAGAAGAAGAAGAAGGGTCGGTGGAAAAACATTTTTTTTTTGTCTCCGTTTATAGACCGCAAGTAACGCGCGTTGTAATTTAAAAAATAAATGTAAAACGAATAAAAAAAAAATCCCTTTCTTCGATTCATTTATCGAATTATAAACGTTTCAGAAGTGATGCAAAATATAATTGATCGGAACAATTCTCATTCGGTTTATATCGCGTATTATAAAAATTATACATAATATAGAGAGAGAGAGATATGCAATAATTCGTTCGTTCACTTTTATTACATATATGTAGGAAAAGTAGCTGTATATATATATTATTTTTTTGTTATTTATTACCAACGGGAAAATTACAATTTATTCGCTATTCCATCAATTAAAAACGTTTATAACTTTCAATATTTCTTATTAAATGTAGTCTTTTTTTATATATATATTTTGTATCTAAATCAGTTTACACGATAATTGTCTATTGTTATTAATATTGTTGAACTGTATCAGTAATAATTAACTGAAAGCTTATATAAAATAAAAATAATTTCTTTTTTTTTTTTACATTCGCGTTTTGATGCCGCGCAAAGTTTTCAAAATATACTCAAAACACTCGTACTTTCAAAAACGAGTCATCGAAGTTCTCCAACCCCATCCCATTCATTTATACGCCTCTGTGTTACGCGCAATATATTATAATATAATTATTGTAGCTATCGTTGCGGCAATATACAATCACGTGTTTGTAAACCATTTCATTAATTAAATACACACACACACACACCTATAACCCCATAACTCACTCGTAAACGGACTATTTATTTCAATAAAACGGTAATCGTATTTTTATAAGACTCGTGTATGTTGTAGCCGCCTATATCGTCGGGTCGGTCACGCTTCATCGCAATTTTTCAAAACGTTTATAAGACGGATATATTTATATATACACTCGCCGCTACCATACGTTTCTATATTAACCGCATGCAGCGTTTAGGTCGCAGTTTCTTTAAATTGAATATACTCGTGTTATTACTATTCTCATTATAAAAATTATAATAATAACAAATAATAATAATAATAATAATAATAATGCGTGTGCGTTTGACGGATTAAGTAACGTATACGTGCCAATCGTGATTAAAATTATTCGTCGTTCATGACCCATTTGATCCATTAAATAATATAATATATATTATAATAAAACGTTCGCGCGAATTGCCCAAGTCTAACGTGTACACATACACACACACACATAGCAGAGATCCTGCACACATAACACAAAAATAATAATAAGCTCGTGTTCTTATATGCGTGTGACTATATTATAGTGAAACATATAATGGGAATGGGAATTGGTTAGGAGGACGCCTCACGTAGAAATTATTAGATTAAAAAAAAAAATAGTGACTTATTCGTTTGTAGTTCCTATATACGCTCGGCTTAGAAAAACGATTTAAAGATGAAAAGTTTTACGAGTGTTTGGCGGAAGTATATATATATATATATATTTTTACACTAAGTATCAAAACTACGAAAACAATATAATATATACAATTAGTTTTAATAATTTTTGTCCGTTCTACGGTGTAAGACACTGCTGAAATCAGTTATCTCGCCGCGGGGTGTCGTGGGTCGAGGCAGTGACGATTTATATTGGGCTAGTGCGGAGAACGGCTTATTGTTTACTGTTTAGGAGTCATTGTTTTCCAAAGCTTACTAATGAGATTAAGGACATTTATTTTGTATTTTTTAACGATTTTTGGTTATTAGGTTATTTTCTTAATTTTTTAGAGCATTTTAGAATTTTTGAAGCATTTCTAGAATTTTTGGATACAAAATATGAATTTGAAATTTTATTTTTGAGATTTTTACTGCCAACATGATTTTTATATAAATATAAGTCATTTTAAAGAAGGTACTCATTAATCGGACAATTTTTTTAGTACCTAATAATTTTTTTTCCGTTTAAAACAAGTCCAAATCAATAAGATTTAGCTATCTGTAAAACCTTCTTTTAAATTTATTTCATATCAAAATAAACACAATTTTTATTCCATTTTTTTATGCATCATTTTGAGTTTTTGGGGCATAAAAGCATTTTTTTGGAGTTTTTATGAACATTACATTCCCAGCCTTAATTATGAAGAATTATGCAGTTTCGTGAAAACGTTTTTACGTGAAACGTCCTTTTAAAAAAGGGACTTAAGTCATATACTTGATCAAAATAATGTTTCGGTGAATTATTATTCGTCTATTTTGCAAACATGCCGTTGTGTGCAGTTAAAAAAACCTAGATTTTCTTTAAAATTATCTCGAAATATTCGTAATATGTCTATATGATGTACATTTTGACAAACACCCGATGATCGTAAAGCGTAATTAATCGAGAATGTATAATAATAACGATTTTCGCAGGTAATTATTGTTCATTAATGCGTACATCCTAAAATTACTAATAAACGTTTGATTATTGCAACATTTTTATACACATATATTTTTAGGTACTAATATTCTTGTAATCAAAAGTTTTTGTTAAATTCTGTATTTATTTATAACATACATAGATACTGAAATAAATATGTCACGTAATAAGATCAATTTTTGCAGGTTTGAAAGACCTGAAAATTTAATTTAATTTTTTGGTTTTAATTCACGTAAATGTAATACAAAGTTAAATTATACCTATACAATACGTATAATATATATTAGATATTTTTTTGTAAATAATATTGCACCGAAGCTTCGCTCTGAATCGTTTTTATCGATATAATAATAATAATAACAAAACTCTAAAATCATTGTCTAATTATATAATTTACTTTAGCGACAACGGCTCGCTTTTTTTTCGTTATTTGCTTGTATATTAATGTTAAATCGATTGAAATTTGGCCTTTGAATGCCAACCAATGTGTAGCAAAAGCGTTTTTTGATAAGTTTTTTTATGGAAATCTGCATTATATTTTGGAAATCGTCAAATTGCCAAATTCGACTACGCTAAAACACGTATATAAGCTATTATACAGTGACCGGAAGTTTCAAAATTTCACACACAAACACACTCTGTCTTATTTTACGGCTTCGGATTGGGAAAACGAGCTGGCAATTATTATTACAATTTTTTTTTCTTTTTATTTAACAGCATTACGAATAGATATACGCGTTACGTTCTTCAATAATACTATAATATATTTTAATTACTACCGTGCGAACGGACGTAACGAATATAATTTACTTATGTCTATCAAAAAAAACCTATGAATACGTAATGCAACTATAACAATTCGTACACGGTATTAAAACATACGAGTATATAACATTTTACAAATTTAACGCGTTACGACGTCTTTCTCATAAGTATTAATCTTATATAAGTATTTTTCTTTAATCGTATACGCACTGCATATTCTCGCTTGGAAATATAAAATATTTATTTAGGAAATGTAATATTTATAAATTAATTTTTTTTAACTCGATATAACAACGTTAATATATATATATATATATATATATATATATACAATAATGGATAGGTAAACGTTTTGAAGAAGTTGAGACAGGAATTACGCGATTAAATGTATATTTTTTATTTTCTTAAACGAGTAATGTTTAAATTATTTACACGCTGCTACTTGTCGTTATAACAAACAACGAAACTCTTTATATAGGTGGCCTATAATAGTATATGGATATCTCAATAGTGATTTTAGTGTAAACGAAACTCGTGTTATTACACAATAAATTAATGTTATTTTTAATCATCTACGCGTTGTCTCAAATATAATAATAAATTATGTACACGAAAAGAAGTTCTAGAATAATGGGTGGTCCGTTAAGTGCACTTTTATCAGAGTTATCCTTATTACGTAACAAATTATATACATAAATTACGTAGTCCATTTATTAAAGCTTATTTCGGATGTGTAAGAGTCACATTTATTTTATTCGCAGGTATATATAAATATATATATATAGACCAACAGAAATTATGGTTAATTGTTTAAATATATAAATCAATAAACATATTCAATTTACACTCGAAGCTTAATTAAATAATAAATTGAATTGCTTAGGTCTTACGGTTAGTTTAGTTAATTATACATTTGAATCCGATATCTACAGGAAATCTACACATACTGACTCTGTTATACCTTTATGATTCCAATTAGCCTATCACACAAAAATTGCATTTTTTAAACTCCGTTTTTATAGACTTGAACGCATTCATTTAAATAAATACAATTATAATTTTATCCAAATAGAAATTACGAGAGACTGTTAAACCCAAAGTTCTTCAATTATTTAGCCATACGTTTTCGATTCGAATAGTAAGCCTCCTAGTGGACATATAATTTATGGTTTGTGGAAAACCATATTACGTGTAATTTACAATAAATTAACGAATCATTACTAAAATGTGAAGTTTAATTTTATACGGTAAAGAAGCTTGAAAACATTTCTCGAAGGTTCATATTACGGCATTAAAAAGCGATTCCGTCGAAATCGATAATTTCTATTTCGTCGTAATCATGAAACTAATGGGAACTGTACAGGAATTTGAAATATTCACCGAATGTATAACTTTACAATACTGTATAAGGGGAAAAATTTCAAAAATTTCCTAATATTTTTGGACTATTTATAAATATAAATTTAAAGCATTTTTAGGTATTTAATACGTAAAGAGATAATTTTTGGTTTTAAGGCTTGTAAATGTAATATTTTTTTGTTTTTGGCATTAATTTGCATCAATCATTTTTACCTAACTATAGGTTTATTGTAAGAAATTATATTAAAACGATACACTGAAAGGGGTTAATCGTAAATTATGTGTATACTCTATACACACTTTATTATTAATAATAATAAATTATATTACACCGAAGCTCCACTCAGACCAGTTTTTTATCGCGAATGCAATGATTTAACGCAATCGTTTTGAAATGTACACAGTAATAACAAAACACTAAAATTTTTATACGAGTATAGGAATTCACTCGAGCAACGTCCACAACACCGGTCCGCGGCTCGCTACATTTTTTGTTTTTATTATTATTTTTTTATCGAAAACGAATCGTCGGTATTATTAACGATGAATAATAAGGATTGCGCGCACGAGGTGAAAACGAAATTGTCTGGTACCGATAGGCGGAGCAAGCCGAGTCATCATCATAATAGTATTATATTATATTGCGTCACGTTAAACTGGAAACGCAACAATTTCGAAAAACGCGGCTCAGTATGAAAGGGTTAAAAATACAGACGCGTTGATTGTATTACAAGATTAATACCTCGTATACGTGTAAGGCAGCAAATGGTCGTAAACAATATAAAATAATAATAATAATAAAATTGTGTTCGCTCATTGCGCAACAAGCAATGTGAAAAACAAATTGATGGCCGCGTACGAGTGTACGCGAATACGAGATATACTGTTACATACTTGCATAGACAAGGGGGCAGTGAAAAAAAATGTCATAAGATGCGCTTAATCGAAAACCTGTTTATTTTTCCTGTCTGGTCCGGTCCGGTGTATAATACGTTTTTCGACTCGAATCGGCCATAATGTAACAATACATAATATTATACCTCTTATATAGTGTCGTTACGAACGTAAGATCTTTGAGGTCGAACCGAACCGAACTATTCAATTTATAAACATCGAACACGGACCGAACATACTAAAAAAAAAATGATATTATTCATATTTCTAAAGTACTTGAAACAACCAAGTACTCTATAGATTTAAAAGTAAATTGAATTAATCAATAATTCGTAAAATAATTAATAAAGTGGCTATTTTATTTTGTAATAGTTAAGTATAATTATAGGAATTTTCCGAGTACCGCACTTCCGGCACGAAAACAGTGAGGCTAATCAACAATACAAAAAAAAAAAAATCTTCTTAAACTCGTATTAATGAAAAATTACTTTCCGTCCTGAAAATAGAACATATTATTTTGCTTAACGGTTTTATTTTCTGTTTGAATTTCGTTTTTAAACATTCGGTATATTCGAATTCAACTATTTTGCGTTTAGTTCCGAAAGACTACCCGAGTTGAGGAAATGTCCGGAATTTTGAAAATATACCCTGTGAGTAAGCAACGGATTTAATATTGTCGTCCCTATTCTACGAATTGTAAAAATAATAATAATCGAAAAATCGTTTTTATTTTTGTAACAAAAACAATTATCGATTTTAACATAACTACTGACATAAAACTTGAAATAATGCGGATGTTTTGTTTCTAAATTGATATTTCTTTTTTATTTTCGAAACGGCGAGAAGTGAACTGATTCGGCTCTGACGTCTTAAAATCTATGGTGATCATAACGTACCTGCATTTATAAACGGAAGCAATGTATCGACTGACATAACAAATGAATATTTTATTAAAAGTTCTCCGAACACAATTCATAATGAAAGAAATCCTTCGTTATTATATTTTGATGTTATTTTAAGTGTCATTCGTGTTTGTCTTAATTTTCTACATTAAAAAAAAAAAATATATATATACGTATATTTATATATAGTTAGAATTTATAACTAAATAATTACTCTATAGGATTATAAATAAATAAATATATATATATATATATATATAAATGAATTAATTACTTATTAATTTTTTTTTTAAAAATAATTTTAAACTATAATTTTGAAATGAAATATTTAAATCTAACACTTTTTTTCAACCGAGTAGTGCAAATAATTTTTTTTTTGCTATTTAAATTGTTAACTCAAATTATTGATTTTTTTGTGTGTGAGTATTTAATTTTTAATTCAAGGGTCATATTATTCGTTTACCACGAGTGATTTGAGTTGATTTTTCTTTCCTTTTTATTAACGATTGCACATCTTTGATAGATCACGTATAAGTATATGTATACACAAGTACCTACATACAAGACGATGTGTTAGATGATAAAATTTATACACATAACTTCTCGGACGACTGGATTCGCCGGTCATCGTGCGGAATTACTGCGTCAGTGATTACAACACACCGTCGTATATATTCCATTTCTGTAAAACAGCAGCTAAGCTTATTTTTTACACGCTTATGGTCAAAATATTTAAGAAAAATTCCGTAAATGCGTCGCTTTCAAATAAATCGAATACATTTAAAAGTATTGAACTGAAGGAAATCATAAAAAATAACAAAAATATTTCGTAAAAGTCACATAAATAATATGAATAAAACAAGTCCTAAAACTTGTATTCATTAAAAAACAAACAATTATATAATTTCTTTTTAATCATTAGAAGACATAAGTATATATAAATATTTATATTTACATAACGTATTGCGCACTTTAGAGTATTTTTACAATATATAAAATTAGTAAAACAAGTAAATATAATATTTACGTTATAATAAAAAGTTTTAGTCGAACAACACTGACATTCGCTTCTCTCAGCACTTAAAAACTGTTGCGTGACGCATTTTTTTCAATGAAATTCATGAAGAAATTCGACCGTAAATATTTTTAGATAGGAAAAATATTGCCGTAGCCGAGACGCGTCTTCTGCAAAACGGGACACATAAATTACATACCGACTGAATTAAACACTTAAAAAATGTATCTATACGTTTCTTGGGATGAGCAAATTGTATACGCAACCTGAAATATAGTTTACGATAATCAGCAAGTGTTATCCGGCAAGAATATATGAAGGATTTGAGTTTATTAATCAACAATAATAATACGTTTTTCTGTAGCGAAAATTTAAAAAAAAAAAAAAAAATAAAAAATGACTATCATACATTTCATTTTTCTACGCGTGTGTTTACGTGAGTGTGTCTATATATTATGAAGTGACATTAATTATTATCGCCCACATTATGTAAATAGCCATAATTGGTATTCATTATTATTGAATTATATCATATAGATAATCGAGTTACATAAATATGCACTATAGTGTCTATAGTAATATAGAATAGATTTTTTTTTAGATATTTTGGGTTATCAAATGATATGAATTCCCTAATAATTATTGCAATAACAAAATGTTACTAAACAAGAAAAAAGTTTTCGTAATTTTTTTTTAATTCATTATATATAGTTTACAACGAAATACATTAAATTTATTAATATAGTTATCCATATATCCAATCACTCTAAAAATTATAAAACACAATTCAATTTAATGTTTATATTAGTACACTTTTATGTGAATATTTCTGTTACATTCAAGCCTTAAAATATACTCTATTAAAAAAAAAAAAAATGAAATAAAATTTTTAAATTTATTATAATCATAAAAAATTGACTGAAAGTCTGTATGAACCATAATATATTTTATAATGTCTTAAACGATTTTAGATAACATATGCCGATAGTTTTTTCATTTTTAAGATAATATATAACAATAAAGGCTTATATATACGCTTTCATATTCCACTAAACATATCGTATTCAATAACTGTAATGTTATATGGAAATTATATAAAAATATTATAGTATATTGACTAAATGGTTTCACGAGTATTATTAATAATATATTCTTCTGTGAGCACACAGAAACGATATATTTACTTGGAGAACGCCTCATAAATAGTATGGATAACCAGGACACAGATTTCATAGCACTAAAAAACACTGAAATATTATAGAAAAAAAAATCTTAAAATATGCGTAAAAATATGCCCTAAAGGCAGTAAAAATTTAAAATTACTTTTATTTGCAAATTATTGCAAAGGTCCGCGGGCACTGTCAATTATCACAATAATTTATTACATAACTATAGATTGAGATATGAAGTGTCTAATGAAACGTGGTTATTTTTTTCACCTTCTTAAGTTTACAAGGTTTACGAGAAAATATCAAAATCATTTAAATTTAACTCGTATTTGCAAAAAATAAATAAATAATAGCATTACAAATCTAAAACACGCGAAAATATGCGATATAAAATGTATATACTTGAAATACTCGATGCGTCATTGCATATTATTCTGCCAGTTTCGTCAAATTTCAATAATGATTATTAGCAAGTGCTGCAGGATCCGAGGCCTGGAAATAACCTATTTTAAAACACTCGGTTAGACATAATATTCAAAACATATTCCGCTGTCAGCCCTACAGATATTGCGGTACACACACACACATATATATAAATATTATATGGTTTGTATTGTTACCCGTTCATATCATTTATTCCTATTATTGTGTATAATTACCATACAATGGGAAACGTAATCATTACATACTGTGTTGCATATGGCGAACGTTTTTACTAGCCAACCATATCCATTTCGTCGTCGTACAATATAACTGCAATGATATCGATCATTCGGTTTAACGAAATCGACATCGTAATATAAAACACATTGATGAGACTCTACGGGAAACAATGATAGTATTGCGAAGTACACGCGCGTTATATATGATATCGTATTGTTTTCTCTGATATATTTCGAAAAAAATGCCCGTTTACGAAACACGCCAGGAATAGCGTCTGAATGATGTGCCAGTGCCGCAAATAGAAATTTTGGGAGCATTGAGCATCGTAAAAAAATTAAGATGTCCCTAAATTCTTATATTATGAGTACCAGAGTACGCTATAGTACATTATAACTAATGAGCGATTTTTTTTAGAATAAAAAAGTAAAAAAAAAAAAATGCAATAAACATATAAAATATTAATATTTCCTTTATGATATTTATAATTTTATGTACGCACTTTATTTAATATTTTATGTCATAAAAGTTTTTTTTTTTACATTACCTTAAGTCTTTTTATTATATATTTAAAGGCAGTAAGAAAAAACTGACAATACATCCTATAGTAAGGTAAAAAAAAAAAAAAATTATAACTTTTATCACAAATTAAAACATTTACTGTCTTTCACACTCTAAAACGTGTGCGTTTTAAAAAATAATTATATAACTCTGTAAATGTTAAGGTTTCGACTCTCGATATAAAAATAATTCTTTTTGCTTTAGTGGGTGCAATACGTATCTTTATTTATTTATATATATTTTTTTATCAAATATTTTTTTCTTCGTATTATCGTATATTACAAACGTACTCGGCGGTGTATTAAGAAATACGGGGTCACGAAACATGTAGCTCGAGGCCCTTGATAATTTTGCGATGACTTCTATAATAATTTACACGAATATAGTTCAGTCATTAAATTACATCATCAGTTGGTAAAATGTAGGCAAAAATCAATTACCAAACACGTAGAAAATAAAAAAAAATGTTCGGATAAAAAGTAATGTCCGTTTATTTCAGAGTACCGAAGAAGTAAACATACTAGTACACTGAATATCGTATAAATATATATTATTATTTCACTCACTTGTTATTCGCGCTATTATTTTTCAGGCTATATTTTAACCACTTTCCACGATAAAAAAAAAAAGAAAAATTTAATGATTGTAACACAAGGATTCCGTTGAAAAATTCAACAGATTTCCGATGTGCTTTGGTAATTGATTAGTTCAATTAATTCGAGGGATTTCAATGTATAATTTTAATAGTGTTTTTAAAACATACGTTATTACAAATAGAGCATAGAGGACGTTAAAATAGAGTCATATCCCATTTTTAAACGCGTAATATCGATGTGTGTGCGCGTTCTGACGAGATAAAGAGAATAGAAAAAAATATATATATACACGTGTATATATAAGTGCGAGATTAAGCTGATATTTACAAATCTGTCCACTCAGGCAACGACTTGCAGACCTGCAAATTCAGTCGTCGTTAGACCGAAAATAATTTTATTTTATTTTTTAAATCATCAATATTGTGCACACTTTGCGTTACAATATTGGAGTCAGCTTAAAACCGGCTTCTAGATGAATAAAATTCTTCCCGTTCTCGTATATATTCCGGCGTCCGTAGTTATCCGTATAGAGTGAAGAAAACGAAACGAAAAGAAAATTCACGAAGCACAAAACCTGTTAACAGATAAACAGTAGAGCTTTGATAGTCCGGACGAATTCAGACTGAGTATCGTCCGGATTACTGGAGATTTTTTAAGAGTACCTACTTAAATAATTAAGCAACTTTATTCTACCACATTTACTTATTAAATTCAACAAATAACAAAAATTTTCGTTAGCACCATCGCGCAAGCACAAGGCCTGAGAATCAAACATTCGATGTATTTCGTGTAGGTATCTAATTTATGAGCGTTGAAAGTTGAATCTCGTTGATTTCAGACACTTTGTCCATTTCATTTTCTGCAAAGAAACGAAGTAAATTTGTCTACGATTTTTTATGAATATTGACGTCACTAATTCCCAACAGTTCGTAAGACCAGAAAAAAAGTGTCTTTTAAATTTATAGTCTTCGTGGGATCAATAAGGTCCAAAAAAAAAAAAAAATTACATATTATTCTGCCGTTCGGATTACCGCGCGATCACTGGACCATCGAGGCTCTACCGTATACTGTTTTAAACAGTTAAATTTTAAACGTTTTAATTACAAGTGAATAAGAAATTGTGTGTATAATGTAAATAAAAAAAAAATTCCGAACACAGCGGATCTTGGCCAGATCTGCAAACCAATACTACGCACTCCTACGCTCACGATATACGCGCCTGTCTCGTGCGATGTAATCTTCCCACGGACGCATCTCTCTCGCTTCCTACGAACGATTATTGTTAATTTTATTATTAATATTATAACACACGGATTTGTAACGCATTCCGAGACTTATCGACCGTTTCGTCATGAAATTACACGCGATCGTGAATCGTCATCGGATCCATACGTTACCCCTTATATGGCTTTCACTCGGTGATACGACAACATAATAAACGCTGTAGTTCGTCGATTATAGCTGTTTGCACCTCGACGGTTATTATCGTTTTAAACGGGGAAATAAACCGAGAGAATTTCGCAAAAATCTGTGCGTATGCTTGGTTTTATAACGAACGCGAAAAGAAAAGTCCGAAATTACCCACGGAAAATTGAAATAGTCGTGGATTTTTCACCGGTAAACGCGGAAAAATGCAATACACTGCGGGATGTATGTAACAAAGCGAATAATCTAACAAAAAAAAAAAAAGGGTAGCGAGTCGCGGGTGTAGTGGATGCAGTCGCTTAAACGAATTATTCAGATATACAGTTGTAGAGGTTTGTTATTGTTTTACACATCCATAGCGTTTAATAAAACGTTTGTGAGCGGAGTTTCGGTGTAATACGTACACTCTGTCGGAAAATTAAAAAAGTGTAAATATTAGAAAAAAAAATTTGGTCTTAGGACTATAAAGATTTTTTGGTATGTAGTTGGAGTAACGTGAGACATAATACGTTAATGTTATATATTTGGTATTACATAATCCATAGTGTATGACCGTTGCTTTTAGAATGCCGGAGGTAAATACAAAAATGAATATTGACAAAATAGGTTTTTTAAAAGAAATTTATTTGGTAGTTTTTTTTGGGCCGCGTTTAAAAACTATTGAACGAATCGAAACAAGATCCGTCTAGATTATCATAGCGCAAAAATTTGCCACCAGAAAATGTATACGAACTACGAGTGAATTATCTACATTCGAAAAGTTTTGAATAGAAAAAAATACAAATAAACATTATTGTAAAACCAATAATAGCTTCTTCACTTCGCTCAGAATCCTCGATTCTTTATTATTATTATTATTATTGAGTCATTATTAAGTATTTAAATTTACACAGAATATATAACTTCGCTCTATATAATATATGTAAATTTTTTTCCGGAAAATTACTTCTAATTTTGGGTTATTTGTATAGTAATTATTAGATATTTAGCATTTTAATTCATGAAAGTAGTTGATATTTATAAGAGCTGAGAATTTTATACGACATATTGTGTCCTACGTTCAACTACACTCAAAAAAATCTTGACACTCGTACATCACGTGGTTTTTTTTTTTAATTACAACTTTAAAACTTTAAAACGCATTACACCGAAACTCCGCTCTCGATCGTTTTATTGAACGCAACGGATTTATATTTAAAAAAATAACAGAACACTTAAACTATAAGTGCATCGCTTAAACGACTGCATTTCGCTACCTATTATTATTATTTTTAGATTCTGAGCGGAGCAAGGGATCTGGTGGTTTTACAATGACGTTTATTTTTTTTTTTCTATCCTGTGTACAGATTTTCGACCAGAAGGAGTGCTCCGATTTCTTCGGTCACAGTTTGTTTCCGGCAGCAATTCGCATCTAGCCTGGTACTTTAGAGGAATCATTTTTCGATTTTCTCAATAGTTTTTTTAACGCGACGCGATAATAATTACCGAAAATTACAAAAAAAAAAAACCCGCTAAAAATGCGATTTCGTCAATATCACGTACAGTTTATTCGCTATACATTCCAAAATAATCGTTCTGTTGTCTTGAAATTTTCAACGAAATCTCATCGTTGTACTATATTATGCAATTTCAAAAAAAAAAAATTTTCAAAAAGTTTCATTCAAATTTTTTTTTTGGACAACCGTCACCGCTGCATAGTGCGTGTGTGTGTGTATGACATAAGGACAATATCGTGTGTCGTAACCGCCTGTTGTGCCCGTCCTCCGTAACGTAACGGATTTCGGTATTGCAAAGGTGAAGGTCGTGTGTGCGCGACACAACGCGGGTATTACACGTGTACGGCCACTGTGTTCATCGACGGTTTTGCTCGTATTCCTCCTTATGCGGTTCCTCTCAATATTACACTTTCCCCGGATATATATTTTTAATTTTTTTTAATTTTTTTCCCTTCTCCGCCGTACAACGTTTTTGCGCTCACGTAAAGACACGTTTTTTTTTTCTACGCGTCCTGCGACGGTTACGCCACTGCATACGCGCGTGTGTTCGTATACCGGTATTGAAATATTGAAATAAAGATGCGCAAGACCGCTGTACCGATCTTCCGCCGCGGTCCGGTTTGCCGGTGATATTTTCGATACGACGAGCCGCGCGTATAGAGACAAAAATAATTTCTTATCGAAAAATCTCGGTTGTTTCTTATTAATTATCATAAATAGTTAATTAAATTGTTACGCGCAAAAAAAAAAATGTTATCGGGTATATTATAATATTATTTTATTGACTGGTTTTTTTTCTTTTTTCAACAAAAAAAAAAAATCCGTTTTTAAAAATACCGGAGGAACCGACGTTGGACGGAAGAATGCGAGAGTCGAATTAGGCGACTCGAACGAAAGGTCGCTGTAAATTCCGTTCCGACTCCCGGGATTGTTGTTAATTATTTTGTTGTGCTTGAAAAATATCCACGTTTTTGAATACAGTACATAATATAAAATGTACAATAAACGTATATTATTGTTGTTGAATTTAAAGAAAAAAAAAAACGTTTTACACGTTTTAACGGTGCACGTCCAACGTTGAATATCATTTTTTTTTTTTTGAGAATTTGTGGAAACGAAATTTGAAACCGCCATCGACCGCTATTTTAACGTTTTATTTTTCTCGCTTTTCACGACATCAACATCGTTTATTTTTATTTGATTTGAAACACACAAAACGCATCACAAAAAAATAATATGTACAGTATTACGCGCACGAGCCTATACGACCCAGTACTGGCTGCTAGTATAATATCGTATTAGTGAACACATTGTCTACATCGCAGATAATTACTATTGTCATTGAATTGCGACACAGTAAAGCAGTCTGCAACAGCGGCGGCTATCCTAGAAAAAACTGGTGTTGCTGAAGATATTTCGAGAGGACCATCCACCCACCGAGGTCCGGTCTATCGTTAATTTTTTCACAATATTCAGTCGTACCTATATAAAATCGTTCTTTACAAAATTGAAGGCTGCGACAACCACTCTCTACCCTTAGTTTTTATCTTTTTTTTTTTTTACTGGTTAACTACGTATTACCCATCTGTTTACAATTTTTTTACACTAAATATTCTCTACAGGTCCAATATTTAAATTTCGTATTAAGTATAACAAAAATTCACTTAATACTCGCACAATAAAAACAAACGATACCTTTTTTTTAGTTTTAAATATATTCGTTTCTTTTGAGAGCATTATAATAATATGATAATTGAATATAAAACGGATTAAGGGATTGGAAGCGGGTATTTTCTCTCTTTGTCTTACATACATGAAACATAGCAAAATAGACGTTTCGTACTTCCAACGTACCGATCGATCTATTGGTGCGATAAGAAATTTGAAAACAGATTTGAATTCCTCTTGAATTTTACTACAAAACGACTTTCCCACTTTTTTTATTTATTTTTTTTAAGACCTTCAAAAATGAATTATTAACAATTTTTTTTTAAAATTTTTTCGGTTAATTTTTTTAAGGGTTTATGAAAAAAGTGGTAAAGTCGTTGCGTAATAAAATTTACGAGGAATTCAAATCTGTTTTTAAATGTCTTATCGCACCAATAGACCGATCGGTACGTTGGAAGTACGAAACGTCTATTTTTCTATGTTTCATGTGTGTAAGACAAAGAGAGAAAATACCCGCTTTCAATCCCCTTAACAGCATACAACGACATTTAGTCAATAACGATACGTTTTATTCATAAATCTTATATTTACTTAAATATCTATTTATTACAAAATCAATGCTAATACAGGTACACACTAAATGACCAAATATGTATTCTTTTAAATCCTTTTTGCTTTTGTTTTCTTCCAAGTTCTATATCTTTTAAAATTTGAAACAACACTAATTGTCACTAATAAGTCGAGTAATAATAGTTTCTTCGTAAACATTTACGTTGATCACCCGAAATCTACCGTCCACTAACCCACCCATTTTATAGATGTTGCTGAAGCAACACTTCGAGTATAGGATAGCCGCCACTGGTCTGCAAATAACACAGAATATCCCGGAATGCAATTTACGTGGATACTTTTTAAAAATACCCGGTACGCGATTTACGTAGTACAATATGACTGTGACCTTTATTTGAGGGCCGGTCGCAATTTACCTACTCAGCGAACCAGTCCCGGATTAAGGCTCACGGTGCCCGTAGGCTGTAAAAAGTTTGGTGCCCCCAATTTACTATATAGTTCAGGGGGTCGGAACGAATGAACGTCGAGACCCGTAAAATATATTGATTCAATTATAATTTTTCTTGAGAACACGAACTTTTAAATGTAATATACGTTCATATAATGACCATATACGTATGTAATATTAAGTTTACTTTTTATAAAAATAAAGTAATATTTTATCCATATCAACCGCGCAACTAACGTTATCGCACAATTATCGTGTATAATATACGCTGCATATATGTGTGCGCAGTCCGCGGACGCGAACACTCATCGTCGATCTATACTCTCAGAATCTGAAATACTTATTGGGTATTAATTTGTACTAATAATAACTATAACATATATTGTTTAAACGTTTGCATTTCGCAATCAATATTCAAAAACATATTAGTCAATATAATGAATAATAAAATTATATTATGGATTTTTGTACACAGCTGGTATATGAAAAAAAGTAAAATAATTTAAATGAAATAAAATTAATTGCTTTTTATTTATATTTTAAGTAATAAAACATAAATATTTTACATTTTTTTCTTTCTTTCTTATTGATGCGAAAATTTGTTTATATTATCATCAAAATTTAATTAAGTAGTATCGACCACTGGCGTCATCCATGTGTATCTACATAATAGCCTCAAAACACTCGATATCAATCCATTTACATATACCCTCATCCAAAAAGCTATCGTCCTAACCTATCCGCAAATTTCTCTCAACAAAATCATAAAACACCTTTATTATCACTTACCCATCTTTTACCATCAGTTTCGTTTCGGCCACAAGCCTGCAAAATTGAGTATCTCGCCAGAAACGGTAGAAAAGTTCTCGTAATAATAATAATAACAAAATAATCTTTACCTATAAGGCGGCAAAATCCTAAATGCGTCTCTGATTGTGGCATCGCGCATAAATTATTAATCCAACGGAGTGAACAAAATGTCATTTTTGAACACGTCTCGATCAGCGTGTAATTTCATTTATTTTTTTTTTTTTTTGAATTCTGGACTAATGAAATTATATGCGATCGTCTTGAACTATCACGCGTGAACCAAATTGAAAAATGACGCAATCGTGGCAAAATCACGAATTTCAGCAGCGATTGCGAAATAAATGCTCGATAAACCGCGTGTAAATATAGGCACATTAGGCACATTAAAACTTATGCGACATATAAACCTATCAACAAAAAAAAAAAAAAATGTATAAATAATAATAATAATATGTATGTATGTAGAACGCGTTATTATACGAGTACGTATACGATACGTGAACTTTTCTATCGATATTCACCCTCGTCGTGTTAAATTGACCTTTTTAAATCTCGACGAATATAAAACAGAATAAAATATTATTTAATAATGAAAAAAACAGAAGTTGTTAATGTCATTTTTATATTCGTTTTATTTCGTAAGCATAATACAGATATTGACATTTGACGCTAAAAATTTTAAATATGTCTTGTTAATAATATTGCCAGTACAAGGCCGTAACCATGGGGGGTGAGGTTAGGGTTCTAATATTCTATTACTAGTTTATTATTTTTATTTCATTTCATATTTATACTCTCAGATCCCCCCTCCAAAAAAAAATTTTTTTATTGCTGGCTACGGTCTTGTGCAGTATAATCATTTTATTTTATAAACTCCGGTTAAAATTCGCCAATACGTACGAATTCGTTGTACGAACAATTCGCCATTTCATTATACATATATTATTCCGATCGACTGTTAATATTTCGAATAAATAATAATTATATAACACGGTCTGCGTATTGCAACTATATATTATACACTTAATCCATATTCAGTCACGTTTAAACCCGCCCACGGGTAATTTGCATAACATTATGCGTTTAACTGATTATTAAACTGTATCACATGATATAATGATAAATAGCTATGATCCGTATATTTACATACATAATTTGGAGAGTTTCTTTGTCCGATCGGAATATAGAAATCCGTACGGTTTATAACAGATCGACACCGAATTTCGCATATGCACGCGCGTTCTTCGTTCACCTGGGCTGGTTTTAATAATATATTTTGTTAAAAAAATTTAAAAAAATTCGACGTTGTTGCCCGCAAGAAATGCCACATCTTCTTATATGATTCAAATTTTGCTCAATTCGTTATTCAATTTTCGGTGTAAGGATGTTCAAATCTTAAAAAAGAAACGATTTAAGTTCAACTTTGATTTTTATATTTTATTTTCAACGCAAAAATTATATCTTTATATCACATTTATTGCCTTTAACTTACATTATATCTGACGAATAAAATTTCATCAACTTTTTAAAACTTATTTCATAATTGATTGACTTAGTGGACATTGTTGTTCCCCGACGCACCGCGACGCAACGTCCGCCCGCGCTATTACTTCGTTATCGCTTAACGTTCTTTCTGACTATTTTTTTCTTTTTGATCGGCTCCTAAGAATCGTAGCGTGATGTCAAATAGTAAAAAACCTTCCTCAAGAACTGTGCTATCAAATGCAAAAAGAATTTTTCAAATCCGATTGGTAGTTACAGAGATTAACGCGTTCGCACAAAAAACAAATTAACTCTACAGCTTTATTGCATTAGTATAGATTTAATATTTTTTTTAAATTATAATAATAACATTAATTGTGTATGTGTATACTCAATTGTGACACCTCTCTGTTGGTAATACCAGTTGCAAGCATTTTAAAATTGAAAATACTTGTGTCGATGATTTATGAACTTTATTCAACGTAAATCGTTTAAATGTTTTGTGAAGATCATACCGGAGGAGAAGTAAACGAGAAGTTTTTCGCTACTTATTATTATATTATGTTGTTTGGAAACTGAAATTATAATTATAGATTTGAGATGTAATGATATGAATAAAGGATAAGAAGAAACATGTTATCAGTAAATTTCAAATAGGAAAAAAGTAACGAAATAAATTCAGAAATATACTTAAAACAAAAAGACGATGAAAATTGATTGAAATTTAATGGAAGCGGCACGGAAACGAATTGACAGAGCTAAATTTTAATCCAAATTTAACACGTTGTCTTTTAATACTAATCATTTTTTTTTGTTTATATTTTAAAATACAAATAAAAATACGTACTAATAATTATTACAGACGGGAAATGTCACATTATTTTACATTGCATACACTGCAAAACGCTTATTAAGAAATGTTTTTTAAAGTGCCTATTGTCGTAAAATATAATATTATATTATGTTATTAAAGGGTGAAAAATGGAAAATGCGTGCAAAGACAGGTGTTTTGGTTAGTAATATGTAATTTCTCATAATATTTTCACATTTATTTTGTAAATTGTACACAGAGTTAGAGTCCTAATATCACTGTTTAGTCGATGTTATAGGTTATTTTAATTCAAACACGTTTAAATTTATATAGTACATGCGCTTATAAATTATAGAAATATTTTTGTTTCTTACAATTTTACGATTTCATTACGTTTTATATATTTTTAAAAGATATATATATACATATATATATATATTTTTTTTACTCATGTTTTATAACAATTGGGTGACACAACGAAAAATACGTAATACACCATAGTGATTTAAAGAATAACCCAAATCTCATCATTGTACATATAAATATAATATTATGTGTATGGAAATTTGAACCATTTTCACGAAGTCACGAAGAGCCTCGTATACGCGCGTTATTCAATCTGATACTATCAAATACTTGGATTTCCTTTCTCTTAACGAATCTGCAAAGTTCAAGAATATGTGTGCAAGTCAATATAATAGTCGTACCAGCACATAACGCGTATTATACATAATACAATATTGCCTAGTCCACGCGTATAACGCGCGGTATGCCGCGATGATCTAAATACGTATTACAAATGATTATGTCTCAAACAAAATCTAGACACCACGTTTAGTCGATCTTATCGGTACACATGAACTCTATTCGTATAAAAAAATATTTTCTATTGTTTCCATCTTCACAAACGACGGTTCCTATTACGATTCATCAAACCATAACTACTTCTTCTGCTCCGACGATTTCAATAACGAATTATTATTCCTCTTTTCGATTGAGAAATAACAGTTTTGTTGTGATTTAACCGGTTCGCTAAGAAGGTCGGATAGTTTTCAAATTCAGAAGAAAGTGAAAAACTGTTTGAAAAACTCATACATATTCCAGATAACGCAATATACCCGTCTCTTGTAAGAAGCTTAATGAAGCGTTACCTTTGCGATATCGTATAATATATGTTTGGTAAATATTTTTTGTAAACGCGACAAAGAATATATTATTAAAAAGAACGGAAATAAACAGTAGCGATACGCGTGACATAATATATAATATTCCGTTAGTTTTCTCGAAATAGCATTATATATCAGACTGTTGAATATGTACAGGGTCGGAATAACCTATTGACTAGATATCTTTAAGTAACGGGGTTTTGATTTCTTTCTGCACAAAAATTTGTTTGTCGATTTACATTATAATAGATTTAAATATAAAAAAAAAAGTTTTCCTATCATTGAAATGAATAAATTACTCTATTTGTTTTTATGACGATTAAAAACTGTAGCGGTGAATGTTCATTTTCGCTTTTTCGAAGACAAAAAAAAGATCACCGTTCTATATATCGCAAGAACATCTTACTTAAATAGCAGTACTGAGTACTGAAATTATGAAATACTGATTTTACGATTGGGTCAAGTGTTTCGGATTAAATCTTTAAAATCGACAAACGTATAACGTCATTTCCTTTTCCAGGAGTCGCTTGCCTTTACACTATAGTTATTTCTTTTTATTTATTTTTTACTCCAGCGAATTCATCGTGTCAAAAACCTGATGAACCACCTTATAAGACTTTCTAAATACGTCCATGGTGTTATATTTGAAGTAATTCTGGGTTTTGTTTTGAAATTAAAAAATCATTAGGCCTTATTATCACTATACCATCCGTACACTAATCTTATCATATCGTTTCTCTTACGTTGTACCATAAAACGTTATAGAAACGACACTCGGGCTGTTTACGAAAATTTCGGAGGCCCGGCCGGGAAGTTGGCATAGAATTTTCGGAGGCTCCGCCTTGAAGTTATCATCGTTTATTTCGGAATGAAACGATAATGTTCTATGACAAAACACTCGCTATATACGTCACGTATGAACGCAGAATACGTGGTGTCTATGCTATAGAACATAATATATGAAAGGACCAAATGTCGCAGGAAATCGTAGCGCCAAACATAATGATCCCTTCCGTGATCCGCATGCTAATATGGCTACACTTATAAATACAACTGTATAATGAATGTATTGAATAAATGAAAAATAATACATTAAATATTGGTTTTTATTATTAAAAAAAAAAAATCACTATAATTTTTTTTGAATATTTTTTCTGAGGTTTTAGCTCAGGATTTATGGGGATCTAGATGACGTCAGACCATGTTCTATGCTGCAAACCGTCTTCAAATCATAATATACACAATCATAAATTACAATATAATATCTGTTATCAAAGTATGTCGACGGCTGTTATTTTCAACAGTCAAGGTCCCCCATTTTCAGTGTACGGGAACATACTACGGAGTGTCGTGGACCTGGTCGTACATATCAAAAAGAACTATACCCGTCCGGGCGTAATTAAACAGATATATATATATACGTTTATTCGCTGTATCTGTTTCTTTCTTTCTTAATTTTCGAATATTATAATTATTATTATTTTTTGTCTAATATTATCTAACCAACGTGATACATCGTCATCGTTACAGTAACAGCACTCGGTTTTTGTTTTCGAAACCGAATAATACAGACACGGAGGGGGTGGGGGGAAACGCGCAAAAATTCCTGGCGATTATAACGTTTATAACTACCGCGAGTAGTGTCAGTGAAAATGCACAATGATTCCACAAAGTCAACCGACCCGGAACGTGATGTTATAATATAATATTTTCTTATTTTTGACGGCTGCCACGGCGTTCACGGTATTGAATAAAATTCTTACCAATTATATCGTTTTTTTTTTTTTTTTTTGCCAGTCTCGCGCCGAGCGCTATTGTGTTGTTCGACGGACGGACCGCCGTAGACGGGGCAACAGCAACATGTGACGTGATTATTGAAACGTGCCCGTCGTCGACATACAAAAACGCGCGTCGTTTTACGGTTTTTCGTTGATATTTTCATTAAACATTTTTCTACACATAAATACTGTCCGGTAACGTACTAGATACGCGTTTACAAGAGTACATACGCGGCAATTTCTCGTTTTATTCAATTTCCCAACGTATAATTTAATTACGTCCGCGACGTAAAAACGCGTTTTAAAAACTAACAGCCGCCGATTCGTTCGTTTCAATAAACGGCGTTTGTTACTGTTCTTGGATTCTGAACGGAAAGAGGAAATGTAATTGCTGTTTTACGATTATGCGGTTATTTTTTTTTTCATGTCTTAGTGCTCCGATCTTTGTTGCGAATCGCATCTAGTCGGTACATTAACGAGGTAGTTTTTCGATTTTCTCAAAAGCAACTAAAAAAAAAAAAACTATTACCACTAAAAAAAACTAGCGAAAAATCGCGTAAAACCGCGAAATCCATTATCGTTATTCCGAAGCCAATTGTTTGTATATAGATACTCGAAATATTCACCAAATATTTAACTTTACATTATATCAGGAAAAATAGAAGAAAAGCGCATGTAATATTTACATTTGTATTTTATATTTGAAACTTCTGTACGGGCATAAAGCTCTAAAAAAAAAAACTATAATTATATTTCAAATAAGCGGATACCGGCGATTTTTGAGTTTAGATCTGCAGCTTTTTCTAGATTGATATTGTTAACTATATTCTTTTCGACATTAATTACCATTGCCGAAACAGGCCAATCGGGACTACAGTTAAAAAATTAAGAAGTGCAACCGCACAACCTGCCTTAGCCTATACGTGTATGCACGTTTAGGAAAAAAATCCCTCCGTTTTCTTTTTTCAAAATTCCGATAAATTCACGAATATTATTATACATACACAGTAACCTCCTCATCCGTCAAAACTTTTTTAACGATAAAAATACTTTATAATATATTAAATTTTTTTTTTTTGTTATTCTCAAACGAAACTATTTTCGTTGAAACCAGACATTAACATTGACGTAACATTGAAACCAGACGCGTGTAGAGATATCACACGTGTGTTTCGACAATGCCACGATGGATGATCCATCAATAAATGTGGACATATATTTATATATATATATTATACGCACTGCAGGTGCAGACGTGTAAATGTATTTATTATATTCGTCGTATAATACCTATTTTATATATATATATATATATTATTATTATTATTATGTCGACGAGTTATCTACGTGTAGTAAACGTTTTTTTTTCTTATTATTATTATTTCCAAACAGTATTCGGAATTTCGTTGCGCGAGAGAGAAAAAGAATTCGAACAGTGTGATGTATCGAATTTGTACGCCGTCGGACTTACATAAATATCTATATACAGGGTGTTTCACGGAGATTATGACAAACGCAATAACTCATTATTTATGTTCAATATTTTTAAAGTTTTTTTTTTTACTAATACCTCGCACACAGATTATCGCCTAATATGATAATCAATCACTATTTGAGACATTTTTTTTTTTTTAATATCGAGTATCTTTAATAACTGTAGCAAGAAAAATATTTGGATTTGCAATGGACTTAAAAAATTGTTAAAAATGTTCACGTGTACTGATATTTTAAAACAACGACATTTTTCCAAAATGTACATTTCCTAATATTGGTCATTTCGATTATTATTAAAACAAAAAAAAAAAATAGAATACAATTTTAATTTATTAATTTTAAGTCCTTTTTAATTAATATTAAATTAAAAATATGTTTATTATAGCGCAAAAATATTACAATTATTTAAGAAATAAATGGAACATATCGAATAGAACAAAATTTATAGCATTTGTCAGAAACACCCTGTGAAACGCCCTGTATACTTTGTATCGAGAATTTAAAACGTACCAGAATACGGTACTAGTGTGTGTATAATATAGAAAATCCTCAAACATATCATACGATTTTATATACTCACATAGAGAGGTAAATATCATAATTCGCATGATGATGGACACATTCGATTTACTCGGACAGTTCAATATATACCGGAGTACCCAAGTATCGACACGTACAGGTACACATGGAATCTTCAGATGATGGACGAATATATTTCAATCCGTATTAACTAAACGGTTTCACCGTTTCGACAATGTGATATCGTCGTCAAATGTATACTATTGTAATATTTCAAACCGTAACCACAATTTAATATTACAACGCGATTCAGATTATGTTTTATCGTTGTTTTCCCGACATCATGAGCACTTGCGTAACGGTATGTTGATATCGTGTTCCTTAAACCTACTGCACGTAATCTACAACTTGCTTCTCCAATCTGCGGCCCGTCAAGCTGACCGATGTTTTAGTCTCTAATCTTCAAACATCGGTACGTTTCAAATCGAAAACGACGAATTCCCGACCGATTTCACTGTCAAGATCCGCTTTAAAGTATACGGCAGAGCACATCAGAGTCGGTTTGAAAATCCGTTCGCCACACTACCGCCGGAGCTTGAAGTTAACGAGTACGCATAAAAAAAACTCGGTCAACGACTGTTTAGGAAAATTTTTTCCAGAGCAGTGTTTTCTATATATTTCCAAAAATGTGCGCGCGAGAAGATTTTAGTATTTAGCTCTGTACTGCGAGCAGATTTTTCAAATATGAAATACATAAAATCCATCAAGTGTGAAACGAACAGAAGTAACGTGACGTTACCGCGATTGGAACAACCAAGTTTAACGCAGAGTATCGAAAAATGTTGTCACACAAGCAATTCCAGACCACTTCGTTAATCGACTCTCTCGTAATAAAATGATTTTTTTTGTCTTTGTAAAATTAACGTGAAATGCACTACTGTAAATTTTTGACAGTATTTTTTTCGTCTCAATGAACGGTAATAAAACAGACGATTCGCGTCTTTCTTTTTTCGATCTCTTCTATATACCTCTCCACTATACAAACAGTTTTGGCACCGGACGAAATTCGATTTTCCTACAATATTGTAAAATATATCTTTTTTTTTCTTCTTCCACCAATCTATAAGTCCTACACTAATCCGGAGGCAGATTTTAATTTTTTTATACATAATTCCCCTTGGATATACACGTCATTTTTTTGTATTAAACAATTCCATACGGTTTCATTATAATATTAAATTTTATTTCATTAAATAAGTGGTTCAATTATCGGACTTTTAATAATAAGTAATAAACGAATAATATTATAGAAAATCAATACGATTATATATTTGATAAACTTTCGCACGTCCAATATTATTCCTTTAAGAAAAATTAACACTGTATTATCTAAGATGTTGTACCACGGAATTCTGTCGAGAGTTTTTAAAAAAAGCACACAAATCAATTTATTATTTCGTTTGGTTACGTCGTTGCAGAAATCGATTTTTAAACATTTGAGAGTTGAATAAAAACACACATACTTATATTTAAAAGAAAACAGCTACAGAGCCTTCTTCTATTCCAAGAATCCTATGAAAATATACGTTTAAAAATATGTAAATCTCGTCGGCGATATTATGACATAATACGCGCGTCTGAAAGTATAAAAATATATTTTTATCAATATTTAAATTTGTTTTTTTTTTCCTCGTAAATTAATTTTCATTCGAACGCGTTATATATAGATATACCCGTCAATTTTGTGCTCAGATATTTCGCTTTTATAATTAAAATAAAGAAATACGACCATAAACTATTACGGAAGGTATTCGACTTATTACGAAAGCCGGTTTTGGTTAAGTTTGTCTATTATATGCGCGCATGCGGTCAAGTCATCTCAATTGCGTGTTGGTTTCGACGGATTCGAACGGAATTTACATAAAATATTGCGTTTGTTGTATTTATATTGTATGTACGTACAACAAGACATCGGAATGAAAAAACGAAAACCTTACGATTATATCATAAATTACACTTGTACATTAATCATTTATCATGGATTATGGTTTACACGTGTAGTAATAATGTATTATTTTAAAAGAAAAAAATATACGTTTTACGCGTGTGTGCATGTTATCATACGTATTTTTAATTTTTAAATTGTGCAATATATTAAATATATATATATATATATATATATATATCGGATACTCACTAAGAAAAATGGTTTTCTAATATTATAATTAAGAGAAATTTACCATAACACGTACCTATCGATACGTCATAAATATTATGTCACATACATTTTTTTTTTTTTTTTTTTTTAATTCCAATGTCCGTGTAAGTAAATAAAAATAAATAATTAACAACGAGTTATCGTTCAATTTATTTGGTATGGTTTTTTTTTTTAGGTTAGGTAATTTTGGTATGTAAATATACAGGAAAAGGAACTGCGGTTTCCGTCTACATAGATTAGTAATTTCATTTATATTACCTACATATCCGTGTTAGGTTATCAAGTACTTACGTACATGTAATATGCAAAATGCAAATACTTTCATAAATTTTTTTATATAAAAATTACACAAACTTTTTCCGGTCGTTTTTTTCAATATTTATTTGTCGATTCGTGGTGACTGATGTGAATGTGTGACACATACTTTTAGACAACATATTTTACATATAAAATATGTAAAATTTCTAGTATATCGATTGAAATTCTTAGTTTACATCGTAGTTATTAATAATAATACGATGTACGACGAACTTTTAATGATTTTTGTTTAAAATTTCACCGGATTCAAAAAATTATTCAATCTAATAAATTTTATTAAATACGACTGACTTTCGTGTGTAGAAACAATAATTTTTCTTGGTAAATCGATTCTCCACGCACATACTATTACAGTATATCTTTATTATTGTTTTGAAATAATATTATTCGTTTCGTGTAGGAATTCGAATTGTTTCAATTATTGGCTAATTAAAAACGACAACTATGGATATGTGAAAATAAATTATCGACTAATTAAAAATTAAAAACCTGTACAAAAAAAAAAAAAAAGACGAAACAAGAACAGGATACTTTTTTTTTTTAAATGAATTTCATAGGACACTTTTTGTGTCGTTCCAATAAGACGGTGGTGAAGGGAAAGGGGCGGGGGAACGTAATAACGTTGAACTTCACGATCCAGTTTTATGAGGAAAAAAAATTGTTATAACCAAGGATGTACAGATTTTCTCGTTTCGACATTGGCGGACCAACAAATATCTGTAAATAAATGTAGACAATTTTTCTCTTCTCTAGACAATTTTTATCTTATCTGTGTTTGTACAAAAAAAAAAGTAAATACCCATATGGTTTCAGGACCATCTATACCATACAAAAAAACCAGAAGCAACTGCTTCATATAAAAAAAAAAAAAAACTGTTCGCTACACCACTGCGGGTAAAACGAGCACAATCGATAGATTATTCATGTTATTGAAGAGTGTTCGCGTTTGTACATCAACCGCGCGTTTGCGCGCCGCCGGAGGGGAATCTCTGCGATCCCTACCACCGCGTCCGCGTACACGGCGTATGGTAAACGCGCGGCGGACACTCGCCGCGACGACCAGTCCCCCAAAAGTGTCGCCGACGTACCGTTGCGCCGCACGCCGCCGAAGCTGATACCGGTCACTTCGTGTACGATTAATAATTTTAATACCCCATAAAAAAAATAAATAAAATCCGATTCTCCACCCTTTATCGTTGATACTACCGTATTTTACTAGCGTATATTATCGCGCTAATACGATGGATAAAAGTGTTCAAAAATAAACCCCGTGTGTGTTATTTGTGTGTTTTACAGCGGAATCGTACTCAGATGACAAGATGAAGCGCAACAATTGGATTAGGACCGATCGACTACGGTGCCTGTTCTTCGGTGAGTACACATTCGTGTGTTTACACCGTTTAACTTTTACATTATAATAATAATAGTTGTAACCAATTTGTATTTTATTAATAACTGCTTTCCGGTACCCGACGTGTTGTCCACGTTAGGATAATATTGTAATCAGTGGTCGAAGTTAAGAGGGATACGAGGGGGTGCCATCTCTTCACTATTTTTTTTTTTAGTTAGCGTATTCCATCCCCCACTTATTTTGTTTAAAATTATTCATCCCCGATGGATTTAAAAAAATTTTTTTTTTGGAAAAATATTTTTGAAGTTTTTTTTTCTTTGTGAGAACTATTTGGTTTTCTAGATCTAAACGTCACTCAATCACAATCATAAGAAATATAGTTTACCATCAGTACGGACGGTGTTAGAGTATTTTGTTACAAAAATCCTTATTTTTTTTTTTTTGTGCTTATAAGAACCGTTCACAACTTTGTCCCGCTCCCATTTCAAAACTTGAAATGAAGACACTGTTTCCATCAGACCACGCACTTATTTTGATCCACTTCGACCGCTGATTATAATCCTTATATTGGGTTCTAAACACTAGTGTAGTTTGAATTTCGAATAATGTATTTTTTTTTCCTCGTATTTAAAATGTTTTTTTGAATAGTCCTAAAACGGCATAGCCCTCGGTCTTACGGTCTTTACGCCACCAAAATAATGTCGAGAAACGTTTTTGCATAACAGCTCTTACAACCGAGATCGATTAGATTTCGTTTCCGAAAAACGTTAGTCTCAGAAACAAAATTAAACAAGTCGGGTGGACCGCAGGAAATTCTCAGTCGCCGAGTGAAAAAGCGATTTTCTTGTCCATTTATTTTTATTGTGAATACGTTTTGTGCACGTGTTAAAATCGTTAACGCGTGAAAATAGTTAGAAATTGTTTGGCCGCGTTTTAATCGCGTTTTCTCGCGGTGAAATATATTTTTATGAATTTCTCACTCATCTCTCGCTCCACCGCACGGATATTTTGCAAAATGTGCCTAAAACGACACGCGTAAATTAATCTAGAAAAAAAATCAAACCACATTTCGATATTTTCGGTAATTTTTGCTGCGTGATGACGCGCGACACGGACACGAAGCGAATTATTACGAAACAAAATTTATTCGTAAAATTTCTTATAACGTAACGTTTTAATTATTCGCGTTTATTAATATTATATAGAGCGCTATAATTTATTTTAACAGACACGATATTATTAGGATTTTCTCACAAAACATTCCGTTCGCATATTATATTATATTTATAGTGTTATTATCATCATCTCGTTGTGTTTTTTTTTTTACCCGAAAAGTTCATTCGTTTACATAATATTCTTCGCGCGCGCGTTCACATGGTCATTATGAATTATAAAAAAAAATAATATAATCGTTACGACATAGTCGGTATTCAAAAACGGTATTACATAAACTGTATTATAGCGCGTTCGTAAAAACTGTTTTATAGAGGTTTTTCACGGCGTCGTTTTAGGTGCTTCATCGTTAAACTCAATAGCCATAATATTATAATTACCGGAGGATTTAACGATACTGTTTTTATATATATATACTGATATTATTTTATTGTAATACATTATTATTATACACATATACCAGTGCCGTAGCCGGAAACTTAAAAAAAAATTTTTTTTTAAGGAGGTGTAGGTTTTGCATGCGGAATATTTCAGTTCTTCTACCATAATATACGCGTATAGTGACTAAATTTTGCTTTGTCACCTTAATGCTTAAATCTTTATTGTCAGTGATCAATCTAATATGACGTTTACTGTGGGTTGTTTTAACTTTCCAAACCGACACTGTTCTTTAATATTTACTAAAGACGGTCTCACTGTGTACGTAAATATACATTTTTAAAATTATCAATATTATTCAAATGTTATGTCATCGTCCAATTTACAGTAGAGGTAATTATCCGAATCGTTAGCATAATTATATTTCAACGGATTTGCCACTAGAACCGAGTCCATCAACGGAATTCAAACGGTTTTTTTTTTTGTAAACTTAAACTATATTTGAAACTTCGAACATATCACGTTCTTTACGATTTGGTGCGCAACACTGAAATAAAAATATAGCTTTTAAAAATATAATAACGACCGTCTCGAGAGTCTAATTAATTTTAAATTAGGAGAATACTCCTAAATTGTTATTATCGCATTTATTCTCCATAACATACAAATATAATATTTCGTAATTTATTTGCGAAATTTGATTATTGATTGATTTCGTGCACTGCGCGTATTACCAAATATTTTATAAAGTGGTTTATTGCCATAATTCTGTTTGCATCGCAATAAGCAATCATTATTTTTAACCATAATTCTTACGCGATACATCTCTTGTTATTACGCGTCTTTATTTCAAAAATAATAAAAATAAACGTTTTTAAAATAAAATAATGTTACTGGACGTCGTAACGATAGTTCATCTTCTGTCGTAACCGTACAATATAAAGCACAAATAAATTAACCTTTTCAAATAGGTATTTATGTTTCGTTGAGTAATATCACTTGACATCCTCGATATCGGGAGACAAACAATTCGAATGAATAAAAAAAACAAAATATATATATATATTTTTTTTTTTTTAAATATTTAAAAATTTTAGTTAATTATTAAATGAAAAATGGCTCAAAGTTGAAAGAAAATGGATGCCAATTATTTTATAATTTACAGTAAATTTTAAAATATCAATATAGGTGACAATATGAATTATTAAATCAACAATATGTTCTTATTCTGTGGCTATATACTGATAAAATATTAAATATAATGTTTAAAATAATTATCATATATATACTCAATCAGGGGCGGCTCAAGCAAAAATAGATTACTCGGCTAAATCAAATTTTGCCGTCCTAAAATAATTTTAAACCCACCTCCATAAAATATAACAGATACTTACCTTTCCAATTTTTTTTCTCTATCGTATTAGAAAAATAGGTATTATTTTTGATTTTACTAAGAAAAAAAAAATGTTTACCGTCATCTTTTATAGGATACGGAGTTAAAATAATATGAACTGGGTATTATTTTTTACTAATGTATTAATCTATATTACATTCATCATTAAATGATCATTTATCATGAACCTCGAAAAATTTTAAATGTAAAAAGTATCTCATCAGAGAACATATTAATATTTAAAACGTTCTCTGGAATATTTACTCGACACACATTATCGATATGACTGTTTGAGTTTAAAACTTTATTATTATACTTAACAATATTTAACCATATAGAAATGTGTGTAACCAGGTAGCAAAATATAACTGGTAAATTTAAAAAAAAATTTTTTTCTTATAATACGTTGATAAAAGTCTTAAATTAATAAAGGATTTAAGGATTTCTTTTTTGAAAAGTGCCGCTTAAGGCGGGTGCACAGCTAGCCTATTTTTTAAGCCTGCCCTGCGCTCATCACATGAATTTGTATAATTATATACATATTATATAGGTTTGACAAAAAAGCATCAAACAGTGTTTACTGTACAAATTATTGACATATGTATATATGCGTTAATATCAAAAAAACAAAGTCTTCGTGGGAACCGGGTTAGTCCTATGAATTTGTCACTTCCAAAAAAATTTTTCTCGCTTAACACGAGAACCGCAATAGAATATTCAATAATAACCAGTAATAATAATCACTTGGAATACTCGCCATTTTTGTATTTTCTCGCGATAATCCCGCGAACGATTTCGTGTACGGCAATCCGAACTGAATTCGGCCAGCGTCCGTCGTGCATTTTTCTTTTTTTTTAGTTTAAATTAAAATTTTAGTTCGTTGTTTACGAAAATAAAAACTAATAACGCGAAATAATAACGGGAAATTAGAGTCGAGTCGCTCTAAAATCGCGAGAAAATAATCGTTTACAATAAATTAAATGGTAGGCGGTACTGACGGTGCACGAACTGCAGTAAAGAACACGTCGGAAACGCGTCCAATTACGTCGGACGGACACAATGGGAGAATTTTTTTTTTTATTTTATTTTTTTCGTTCCGTCTGCACGCAGAAGTTGCAAGGCGGATGTCTTACCGACGACGTCCGTCTAGACAGACCCCCGTTTTCCCAGACAACCTTTCGAAAAACACAGCGAGACACCCGTTGAACGGCATTGACCGATGCAAATTATAATACCGTCTTCAGACCCATCAGACGACGTTTTTCTCTTTTATTTTCCTTCATAATACTCTAAACGGTTACAATATTTATAAATATACTCTTATATATATATTTTTGTTTTTTCTATTTTTCGACCTATTTTGATTTTTACTTAATCATATAAATATGAACGACGCGCTTTTCGTTAACAGCGCGTTGCGAAACATTTGAATACATTTTAGATTCCGAACGGAGCGAGAGATCTAGTGGTTTTACAATGACGTTTATTTATTTTATTTCTTATTTTTTTCTGTCCTGTGTACAGATTTTCGACCAGAAGGAGTGCTCCGAACTCTTCGGTCACGGTTTGTTTCCGGCAGCAATGCGCATCTAGTCGGTACTTTAGAGAGGTCATTTTTTTTCGATTTTCTCAAAAGCACCTAAAAATATAACTCAAATACGGTAAAAATGCGATTTCCTCTTAACAGATTGTTGTTTATTTCTTCGTCATTTTGAAACTAATAGTCATAGAAACCTGAAATTTTCACCGAATATGTAACTTTAGACTATATTTACGAGAAAATATTTTCGACGTGGTTGAAAGCTGCTTCGGCAGTATTTATTGAATTTTATTTGGGTCTTAGCTCTTGAGTGAGTTATTTAATAATTATTAAATATAATACACTGGAAAATAAATAGTGGTATAACATTTTATATATACGTTTATATCCATAGCAAAAAGTATGATTTATAATATATTTTCTTGAAGCGTTACTTAGGTTCCGTAGAACTCGGTTTGAGAATTGTGCAACTAAATTCTCGTTGTAGTATTTATCATCCTTTGGTCATGCACACCGAATTTAAAAATTCTAAGTATTATTTGTGTCTAAAAAATATGATATATCTCGTCCTAAAAAAATGTTTCAAGTTTCAACCAATCGATTTACGATAATCGTTTATATAATAATATACGAAATTCAGTTGAAAAAATCGTCTGTTATACGTGTAATAATAATAATAATAATAATAATAATAATAATAAATAAATAAATAAACAGCGAAGAAATTGTGTGCGTAGTGAATTAAATTGTTAAAAAACAACTATGACATATAAATTATATTATTAAATATGTATCGATGGAAAATATTATTTTTAAATCTGTTTGTATATTTAAAATATTTTAAAATGTATAATTTTGAATTTCTTTTTATATATGTGTGTCATTTTCCCAAAACAGGATTTATATAAATATTATGTTGTATATAAAAAATGTCCAAGACATTATCTTAAATAAATAGTAAAAAAATATGATTATTTTCTAAAACACGTTTCGAAAAATTTCAATTAGGCTTAGTTGTTTTTTAATCTATTTCAGATATTTGTTCGTTCTATTTTATTTTAAAACTCTTGTTCATTTTACCGATTTACAACGTAATACAACTGCATTTGAGTTTGTGAATTCCAGGATAATTCAAAATGTTAAAATTATTATTTATATATCTTTTTAGTCGTTCAATTAAATTATAATTAGGATCGAATATGATTTTAATATTATTTAATACATTTACGAATTCTTCTCAAATTATATTTTTATATTTCATACTATAATAATTACGTTCCTAATTTCTTTAATTATTTTTTTGAAAAATTAATTTTTCAATTTAATCTATGCGGATTGCGTTTAAATTATATTCATTTTTCAAGAGCGACAACATGTATGAATTCCGTGATTATAATTACATTTATTTACAGGAATACGCTCGGGTATATATATTATGTATATATAAAAAAAGAGTTGAAAATTACAATTTCAATGAATCTTAAGGAATAAAATAGCAGAGCCCGTTATGGTGTAGGTTTCATGTAAATGTTAGATTACAATTTATAATTATAGCTAAACTATAATTGTAAGACATAAGAATTTTTTTTTATACTGTTCAAATACGCAAATATATAATATTATAAATATAAATATTTTTTTAGAAAACTATAGGTAGAAAAACGGTATGAATATATTGAATCGATACAACTATATTATAGACGACACAAGTCTAAAATATCCCACACGGCCTTGACACGGTTGTTAAGTCCGATCGCATCATTTCGATATATCGCCCGTTGTTGCGACGTGGTCTTCGTTACCTATTTATTAAATGCGGCTCGTTTACATATGTGCTCATTCAATTACAGTATAATTATATTAAAAATTACGTTGCAGAATCAGTCGGTCGAGTGTAAAAATACGTCTCGTGTTCACCGACCGTCTAGCCGTTTTCTTGTATCTGGTTTTAAACATCTTTTTTTCCCCCCGTCTAAGGTCACCGTTTGACACGACTTGTTCATCACACACACACGATCTTTCGAGTTATAGTTGTAATCTTAACAACATTCGTACAAAATATTTATAAAAAAAAAAAGAGTTTTTTTTAACATCTGTTGATGGTCGGATTTAACTCTCTCGTCGGCGTAACATACGGTGTTTTTTTCACGTAGTAGGCTTTTTTTAACAGAATATTATCAAAACGCAGTGAGGGACGACCGGTTGTATAATAATCATATTAAAATTAGGTAAATTTTAATTTATTTAATTTTTTTTTTTTTACTGCCAAAATATAAAATCGATTTTATACTGACATTTCTAATACTTGTATATTTATTGTATTTGGTAATTCCCGATGTAAAATTGAATAGTGTCGTTTAGTATATTTAAATGGGAGAACCTTAGAAAACATTTGTTAATTCTTCTTTTTTTTTAACAATAAACTAATTGTTTATAAAGAATATTTCGAGTTTATTAGGTTCATCTATAAAAGGGCTTATAATTTCACAGAAAACATCAACAGAGTTTAAATACGTTTCTCGTATCCGTCCAGTTTAAAAAAGGAGTTTGAGAAATCGCGTTTAGAGTTTAAAATAGGAACAATTAATATATTATCATAACTTACGATATTAATTCATACGGTAATTCATTACCGTATGAAATTTTTTGTAATATCACAAATTTATTCTGAATCGTTATAGATCGAGTTTTACATTTTTTTTCTCGAAATTTTCAAAAATTTTGCCACCAAGCGTCTAGAAAACTATTGTGAAATTTTACAATATTCAAATAAATGTTTCAAGGACTTAATCTTGAAAGTTCTCTCTTTCAAATTATAATTTATTTAAAAATTTAGCGAATCAAAAATGTTGTCGCTTAAGTGAATTACTTAGATAAAGTTTTAGACTATTGTTATAACAATAAATTTGAAAGCAACGAAAATCATTAAATCCGATAAAACGATTCTGAGCGGAGCTTTGGTGTAATATTATGCGTATTATTAGTATACAATTTTTTTTTCTTTCTCTCAAAAATGTAGTTGTGTCTTTGTGTTATCATTTCATTTTATATTTTTCACGTGTTTAATTGTAACATATTTATACTTTGTATATAATTGTTGAGAAATATAACTATTATAGTTAAAATTTCAATAAAATTTTCGACAAAATCGCGTTTTGGCCGTTTTCAAACCCATTTTCTTGGTAGATTTTTGTGAGCCATTTAAAATTTATCTCGCGTACTTAAACATTAAGCTCTCACGAATAACGATAATCTACATAATTATTCCGATTATCAAAAAAAAATATATATATATATGTATATATATATATAGAAAATATCAAACATTTCTGATTGCGCGTCAAATGAAAGTTTCTCTTATAGACATCAACGTAACTATTAATATCGAACTAAACAGAAATGAAATTAAGTGATTCAAACAGCACAGACAATATTCCGACAATAATATAAACACATTTTTCAATTACACACTCTTTTACTCTTCGCGATTACAACATTATATAATGCGTAACTATACTATAGCGGAGAACGTTAAGCACCAATAAAGACTGCAGGCCCAAAGAGGTAAACAACCATGGCCGTAACTAGGTTTAAATAATTAGGGGGGCTACAGTACCGAATCCAGAATATTTAAAGGTATAAATAAGTTGTACAAAGAAAACTTTTCAGTAAAATATTTTTCAAAAAAAATTCCTAATTGTAGTCTGCAGATGAATATTTTTTGTGATACATTTTACAAAAATTTACACAATAATTAACTCAACACTTTTTTTTTCAACTCCTGATTCACTCTTATAATTACAATTTTATCCTTCGTGTCAGCCTATTACTAATAATCGAAAATCAAAAACCCTCCCCCCTCCCTCCGTAAATAATCTGTATCTACGCATCAGGGTATGGCCGTTTTGTGAAAAAATTAATGATAGTCCTAGGACCTAGGAGGATGGGTGTAGGTCCTCTGGAAATATTGGACTTCAGCAACACCATTTTTTTCTAGGATATGAACAGTATATATTATGAGTATAGAAATATATCTACTGTGACGAATGTATGGCGATAGGTATTATATTGTATTGTAATGGCGGCCGAAGGTCCTTTTAGAGAGTAATACGTCAATGGAAGAATAATAACGTCGTACTGACCTAGACTCTCCTACATTTTCTTTCGAACTTTTCACATATATATCGTATCGTATTTACATTTATTCTACGTTATCCGACGCCGCAGTAATCGCGCATAAGTACACGAATCGTCTCCAGTGCATTTTATTATTATTGTAATGTATTGTTGCGGCATGCAGTTGTGCGTGTAACATTATTGTTACGCGCATTGTTGTTACTACCGAGGCGAGTACGTCACTCGACGACCATCGCTCTCGGACTTCGAAATCGCTCTTTAATAAAACGTATCAAGTGTATCCAACTAACCCGTTACTATACGGGAGTCATTTATTTTTCCACATAATATAGGTACGTAGTCGATCGTCCTGCAATTATATTTATTTTACAACTGCGCGATCACAGTACGCGCGGTTCAGACTCGGCATATCGGTCACCATCAGTAGCGTAATCACTGTACAAAGAGCCGGGGGCAAAAGAGACATTCATTGGCTCGTTTATATTTCTCGTCTCCGGCCGTGACAATGAAAAACCTAAACGAATATGCTTTCACCGGGTTTCGTTTTTTTTTTAATTCTATTTTAACAACATTCGTACAAAATATTTATAAAAAAAAAAAAGAGTTTTTTAACATCTGTTGATGGTCGGATTTAACTCTCTCGTCGGCGTAACATACGGTGTTTTTTCACGTAGTAGGCTTTTTTAGTAAGAATATTATCAAAACGCAGTGAGGGACGACCGGTTGTATAATAATCATATTAAAATTAGGTAAATTTTAATTTATTTAATTTTTTTTTTTACTTACTAAAAATAAAATCGATTTTATACTGACATTTCTAATACTTGTATATTTATTGTATTTGGTAATTCCCGATGTAAAATTGAATAGTGTCGTTTAGTATATTTAAATGGGAGAACCTTAGAAAACATTTGTTAATTCTTCTTTTTTTTTAACAATAAACTAATTGTTTATAAAGAATATTTCGAGTTTATTAGGTTCATCTATAAAAGGCTTATAATTTCTGAAAACATCAACAGAGTTTAAATACGTTTCTCGTATCCGCCAGTTTAAAAAAGGAGTTTGAGAAATCGCGTTTAGAGTTTAAAATAGGAACAATTAATATATTATCATAACTTACGATATTAATTCATACGGTAATTCATTACCGTATGAAATTTTTTGTAATATCACAAATTTATTCTGAATCGTTATAGATCGAGTTTTACATTTTTTTTCTCGAAATTTTCAAAAATTTTGCCACCAAGCGTCTAGAAAACTATTGTGAAATTTTACAATATTCAAATAAATGTTTCAAGGACTTAATCTTGAAAGTTCTCTCTTTCAAATTATAATTTATTTAAAAATTTAGCGAATCAAAAATGTTGTCGCTTAAGTGAATTACTTAGATAAAGTTTTAGACTATTGTTATAACAATAAATTTGAAAGCAACGAGAAATCATTAAATCCGATAAAACGATTCTGAGCGGAGCTTTGGTGTAATATTATGCGTATTATTAGTATACAATTTTTTTTTCTTTCTCTCAAAAATGTAGTTGTGTCTTTGTGTTATCATTTCATTTTATATTTTTCACGTGTTTAATTGTAACATATTTATACTTTGTATATAATTGTTGAGAAATATAACTATTATAGTTAAAATTTCAATAAAATTTTCGACAAAATCGCGTTTTGGCCGTTTTCAAACCCATTTTCTTGGTAGATTTTTGTGAGCCATTTAAAATTTATCTCGCGTACTTAAACATTAAGCTCTCACGAATAACGATAATCTACATAATTATTCCGATTATCAAAAAAAAATATATATATATATATATGTATATATATATAGAAAATATCAAACATTTCTGATTGCGCGTCAAATGAAAGTTTCTCTTATAGACATCAACGTAACTATTAATATCGAACTAAACAGAAATGAAATTAAGTGATTCAAACAGCACAGACAATATTCCGACAATAATATAAACACATTTTTCAATTACACACTCTTTTACTCTTCGCGATTACAACATTATATAATGCGTAACTATACTATAGCGGAGAACGTTAAGCACCAATAAAGACTGCAGGCCCAAAGAGGTAAACAACCATGGCCGTAACTAGGTTTAAATAATTAGGGGGGCTACAGTACCGAATCCAGAATATTTAAAGGTATAAATAAGTTGTACAAAGAAAACTTTTCAGTAAAATATTTTTCAAAAAAAATTCCTAATTGTAGTCTGCAGATGAATATTTTTTGTGATTTTACAAAAATTTACACAATAATTAACTCAACACTTTTTTTTTCAACTCCTGATTCACTCTTATAATTACAATTTTATCCTTCGTGTCAGCCTATTACTAATAATCGAAAATCAAAAACCCTCCCCCCTCCCTCCGTAAATAATCTGTATCTACGCATCAGGGTATGGCCGTTTTGTGAAAAAATTAATGATAGTCCTAGGACCTAGGAGGATGGGTGTAGGTCCTCTGGAAATATTGGACTTCAACAACACCATTTTTTCTAGGATATGAACAGTATATATTATGAGTATAGAAATATATCTACTGTGACGAATGTATGGCGATAGGTATTATATTGTATCCACCGCGACGGGTGTTCGAATCGGTCGCTTAAATATATCTGTCGTTTATTATTATTATTATTGACAATGTCGTTTCGTTCCAACGAGAATCGCGAATCTCGTGTATACGCGACAATATATCAGCTGTGCCCTCTCCCCCCACCACCGCTTAGCCGGGAGAGACGGAGAGCACTGGACGCACGTGACGCGAAATTTTTATTTACGTTATTGATAAAAAAAACATTTATCCATATACAATATACGAACGGCGGAAATTCGGGCAAGTTCAATTCAAATTATCCTAAATGCTTTCAGTTAAAAGTCGCTCAAAAGAAATTTAATACCGATTAAAGTTAACCGTCGAAAAAATGATATTAACTCTGTTAAAAAAAATTTTATTTTTAGATTCTGAGCGGAGTGAGGGATCTAGTGGCTTTACAGTGATGGTTATTTATTTATTTTTTCTCTTCTGTGTACAGATTTTCGACCAGAACGAGTGTTCCGATCTCTTCGGTAACAGTTTGTTTCCGGCAGCAATTCGCATCTATTTGGTACTTAAGAGAGATCATTTTTTCGATTTTCTCAATAGTTTTTTAACGCGACGCGATAAATTACCGAAAAATTACAAGAAAAAAACCGCTAAAAATGGGATTTCGTCAATATCACGTATAGTTTTTTCGCTATAATTTCGAAAATAATCATTCTATTGTCTTGAAATTTTCAACGAAATCGTATCTTTATACTATACAACTTGAAACCAAACTTGAAATTTGGACACAACGTCAGACATGTATTACTTTAATTTTGTACAAAAAATAGACAAAGTGTATTACTTCGAAACTCCGCTCGGAATCGTTTTATCGAATGCAACGATTTATCGCATTGCTTTCAAATTTATAATAAAAACAAAACTCTAAAATTATATGTTTTCCACCATCCATGCATAATATATTCTGTGCACTTTCCACTTTTGAGCGAAAGTATAGTAATTTGGAGTTAAGAAATTGGAGTGCCGTCCATTTCGAAATAAATTTCTGGCTACGGCGCAGCAATTTATCATACACGCGTCTGCTCCCAAATAAAAATCTGTAGGTATCTCTGTGTGGCGTCTGGAAAAGAAATTTACATTCCAATGTACCTTTTTTTTAGGTAATTTTTTTATGTTTATTTTTTTTTTAATATGACGTTTCAACTACATTAACTAAAAAATCGATATCGCGTGTAATTTGATATTCAATAATTTTTACATTTCTCGCGCCAAAACATTACTTTATTCAAAATAATAATAATAAAAGGTAACGAGCCGCGTGGTGTTTTCAATGTCGCCTAAGTGAATTACTTGGACAAAGATTTTAAAATGTATTTTTATCACCATAAATTTGAAAGCAATGATAAAACGATTCCGATCGGAGCTTCGGTGTAATATTTTTAGGTATATATAACAAAAACTAACTCTTTTAATGAATCAAATACCTCAAAACCGTTAACTATTCTCTAAATAGTCCAAAATAAAAAGAAAGTTTTCGAACATTTTTTTCCTCGGTATAATAAACAGTTACATATTTGATGAATATTTCAAGTTTCTCTACCCATTAGTTTTAGAATTACAAAGAAACAATCGATTTCGCGACGAAATCGCGTTTTTACCGTTTTTATGTGATTTTTGGGTTATATTTTCAGGCGCTTTTGAGAAAATCGAAAAAAATGACCTCTCTATAAGGTACCGACTAGATATAATTTTCTAACGGAAAAAAATATAGACAAGACATAATTACATATAGGAAGTTAAATAAAAATTTGATATTACAATTTATAGTACATTTTGGTCTATACAAATGACAATTAAAAATATACTTTTGTGTAACAGGTATATATATATATATATATGAGCGGCACTTGGTAGAAGCTAATGAACGTTCAAAAATGTTCAATGTTTACATATTTCCGCTCAGAATCTAAAAAAAAAAAAAAAAACAAAACAAAACGAATAGTGTCACGCGTCCGGATCGTTATTATTTCGACATTATATTGCTATTATAGTGTTCCAATGCCACGGTCATTAATCACGATCGTTTCACATTGATCGTATATATTGTATTACAATAGTACATACCTAAGTAGTCCGAATGTATATATGACGCGTATTATGATGGTGAGTTATTTTTGAGACGGTACGTCGTCGTGCACTTGCGTTTTGCAGTACCTAGTAACAGTGCCGATGAATCGACTTCATTATCGAGAGCTGTATAAATTTCTATCGCTGTTGTATATTCTATGCCGACGCGTATATCGCTACGTTTTGATTTGATTTATAATATTTGAATCGGAATCTGTGTAAATTACATTTCTCGCGCGCAATAACTCGTTTGTATCAATGCGGAATGGAAACTTATATACGCGCGAGTATCGTTCATCTGTATATATACCAATATATGTATTATTTCTAAAGACGTATAATGATATCAGATGCAGTGGAATGAAAGTTTCTTATACGAATGAAAATACTTTTCATTTGGTTTTGATTGGGTTTATACTATTCTGGAGAAATCTACTTTTGAATATGACATTTTTTTTTTTCATTACCTATACTTATATTCCACTTATTTTTTTTTTAAATGTGTACTAGAAAACAATATTATTTCTTACATTTCAACACGTTATTAAAAGCAGTCTGGGAATTGAACAAAGTCAACGTTTACTTCATATATTGCGGATCGATTTGTTTTATACACGTTTTTTTTTGTAGGTCATATTTAATTAATTATTTTAATTTTAATACATTATGATAGATCACTTATAATATATAATGTTAATTATATAGTTAAATCGTTAATAATAAAAAGTTAGAATTTTTTTATAAAACATCAATACGAATAGACACTCCAGTGCTTATATTTTGAAATCATTTTAGAAGTTCGTATGACTTTAAATCCTTTCCTCCCTTACACCACTATCCTTCCTCTTCTAATCATAACTCTCCCCTACCCTAACTTATGACCTTTACCTTCTCGCCCCGACCCCACCATAATTTATCTTTTTCTCATATTCTTCCCCCTCCAAAACAGAGGGATGGTAATAATTTAGATTATGATGTTTAAAATATGGTTAAACGAAATCTTTCCGACAATGTATTGTATTTCGATAATTCATTTTAGATTCTGAGCGGAGCAAGGAATGTATTGGTTTTACAATGATGCATTTTTTTTTTATGTCTGCACTCAAAAATTCTACCAGAAGGAGTGCTCCGATATTTTCGTGTAGCACTTTTTCTGATTGCAAATTGCATCTAGTTTGTACTTTAGAGAGGTCATTTTTTGAAAAGTCAGGAAAAACTACCAAAAATTACATAAAAACGCAATTTCGTTTTAATCGACTGTCGTTTATTTCTTCGGTTTATTTATTACAACGAATCTCCGCTCAGAATCGTTTTATCGAATGCAATGATTTATCAATACTTTCAAATTTATAATAAAAACAAAACTCTAAAATCTTTATCCCGAGTAATTCACTTACGCGATATCCACAATACCCCGCGGCTACCCTTTTTTTTTTTTTTTGTATTAAAACCGACGCAGTTAATAAAAAGAATTAATACAACAACTCGTCTATACGTCATATATTTCTTTATTTTTCATAATTATCTTTGGCTTCATTACACACACACACACGTATAATTTTTTTTTTTTATATATTATACAAATTTACATGTATACACTGTTCTTGTCCCCTGGACACCAACGTTTAGACAATATTCGATCATTATTTATTTTATTTTATTTTTTTTTTTTTTGCAATTTTTTTTTTACGTATATAATACAGTCTTCTTCCCACTGCAACGGGGACGCCATCACATAATATATAAGCGTATATAGACAACGCTGCATAATATTTTCGGGAATACAAATGCGTGTACACCAGTATATGATGTATTTCTTTACGCAATCGCTTCATAAGGCGTGGAATTATGATGATGATGATGATGATGATGTTGATAATAATTATAGACGCCGAATTAAACGACGCGATACGTCTCGTCTATAATATTATAAAATTTATTACATATTATATATATATATATATATGTATATTGGACGGGTGTATAATATACCGTCACTACCGGCGAACTCATGGCCGCGTGGGAGTAAAAAATAAAAAAATTGTCCGTGCTTATAAGGCGCATATTATTATTATGTATTTTTTTCGTTTTCGAGTGAAAGCCGAAGAGAGTCGCGCGCCGGAGAGTGTTATATTAAATAATTGTGCCGCGGCCGCCTCCACCGCTGCGTTACCGCACAATGCCGTCGCGCGGCGGTACGGAAAAAAAAATAAAAACACATCGTCGTTTGCGCACCGCCGATGCGAACCGGAATTCGTCGTTTTCGCGTCGAAATCACGAATATTATAAAAAAAAAAAATATCGACAGCCGCCGAGATACATTATTATTAGCGTCGAAACTCTTTTCGACGTCCTCGTTAAAACACGTCGTACCTAACTGCTGCGATGGTCTGATAAATAGACGATTTCGAACGGACAAAACACAGTGTATCTATTAATAGTCAGTCGGTCTGTCGCAATAATAATCAGCAAAGGACTATAATAAGCCACTCCAAGAACCAAAATTTTGCACTAAACGGAAACAAAGAAAAGGGCCGGTGTTTCGGATATCGCTTAAATGAATTACTATACACGGATAATTTATTTATTATCTTTATCACTGTATATAGATTTGAAAGCAATTGCACCGGATCATTGCGTCCGCGATAAAACGATTCTGAACCGGAGCTTCGGTGTAATATTATCATAGATAATATATAATGGATAGGCCGTATTCGTTATTGCAGGCGTTCCCGAATCTTCTGTCTCACTCAGCAAATATTTTCATATCATATATAATATAGATAACAATATATAGCATATTGTTGTACATTTTGTCATTGTATATTATTACCAGCCGAATTACTCGGCTTCGCCCGTGTGTAGTTTTTATATAATTGAGCTAGTCGTGGTATAAACTGATCGATGTTTTCCATACAACTCTCATAATATAAAAAGAAATAATGTTTTTTAGCGTGTCATTATTTAAATGACACGCTAAAAAACCGTAATCTTTAAATACAATCCTCCCCTCAGACAAAAAAAAAAATGAATAATCGGGTGACGTGGTGACACTCAGGACTTCAAGAGGGTATTTGGAACAACTCTGTAAAATCCGAAAAATCGGTAAACAATTTTGTATGTTCGTGAGAAATCAATTATCATACTACACGATATAGGCGAGAATCATTATTTCATGGAATAATTCATGGAACAAAAAGTAATTTATTACTGAGTAGGATAGAAGATATGATTTTACCTAACCTAACCTATTGCTATCTCTCTTCTTCATTCGGGAACGCTGCCCGCTATACATTCTGTATACACATGGCCTATCCATTATATATTATCTATGAATATTATAGTGTTTATTATTAATAGTACATCATAATATAGCGTGTATGGAATAGGTGATTTACGATTAAACATTCTTACGAATCATGTTAATATAATTTCTCACAATAAACTTTGGTAGGTAAAAATTTTCAAAGATAATATTTTCTCTAATATAATAGTACAAAGTTACGTGTTTGGTGAAAATTTCAACGCTCTATGGAACCACTGGTGTTGAACAAAAAAAAGGCCACAATTCAAATCTCGCGTGGCTTAGTGTAGCTTAATTTTGTTATGGGTTAACAATTCGTTAATATTATAGGTACATTTTTTTACTGAAACGATGGGTGGAGGAGGGGAATTGGATAGGCCCTATCAGTGGTTTAGAAGTAGCGTGAACCTGTGCCCAACATGATGTAAAAAGATTACTTAAGTATTGAACTTAGTACCATTTTCTTCTACAGTAGGTCATAAAAATATAAAAATAAATATATATACTGGACACCAACGTTTAGACAATATTCGATCATTATTTATTTTATTTTATTTTTTTTTTTTTTGCAATTTTTTTTTTACGTATATAATACAGTCTTCTTCCCACTGCAACGGGGACGCCATCACATAATATATAAGCGTATATAGACAACGCTGCATAATATTTTCGGGAATACAAATGCGTGTACACCAGTATATGATGTATTTCTTTACGCAATCGCTTCATAAGGCGTGGAATTATGATGATGATGATGATGATGATGTTGATAATAATTATAGACGCCGAATTAAACGACGCGATACGTCTCGTCTATAATATTATAAAATTTATTACATATCCTACATATTATATATAAATATATGTATATTGGACGGGTGTATAATATACCGTCACTACCGGCGAACTCATGGCCGCGTGGGAGTAAAAAATAAAAAAATTGTCCGTGCTTATAAGGCGCATATTATTATTATGTATTTTTTTCGTTTTCGAGTGAAAGCCGAAGAGAGTCGCGCGCCGGAGAGTGTTATATTAAATAATTGTGCCGCGGCCGCCTCCACCGCTGCGTTACCGCACAATGCCGTCGCGCGGCGGTACGGAAAAAAAAATAAAAACACATCGTCGTTTGCGCACCGCCGATGCGAACCGGAATTCGTCGTTTTCGCGTCGAAATCACGAATATTATAAAAAAAAAAAATATCGACAGCCGCCGAGATACATTATTATTAGCGTCGAAACTCTTTTCGACGTCCTCGTTAAAACACGTCGTACCTAACTGCTGCGATGGTCTGATAAATAGACGATTTCGAACGGACAAAACACAGTGTATCTATTAATAGTCAATCGGTCTGTCGCAATAATAATCAGCAAAGGACTATAATAAGCCACTCCAAGAACCAAAATTTTGCACTAAACGAAAAAAAAGAAAAGGGCCGGTGTTTCGGATATCGCTTAAATGAATTACTATACACGGATAATTTATTTATTATCTTTATCACTGTATATAGATTTGAAAGCAATTGCACCGGATCATTGCGTCCGCGATAAAACGATTCTGAACCGGAGTTTCGGTGTAATATTATCATAGATAATATATAATGGATAGGCCGTATTCGTTATTGCAGGCGTTCCCGAATCTTCTGTCTCACTCAGCAAATATTTTCATATCATATATAATATAGATAACAATATATAGCATATTGTTGTACATTTTGTCATTGTATATTATTACCAGCCGAATTACTCGGCTTCGCCCGTGTGTAGTTTTTATATAATTGAGCTAGTCGTGGTATAAACTGATCGATGTTTTCCATACAACTCTCATAATATAAAAAGAAATAATGTTAAATTATTTAAATGACACGCTAAAAAACCGTAATCTTTAAATACAATCCTCCCCTCAGACAAAAAAAAAATGAATAATCGGGTGACGTGGTGACACTCAGGACTTCAGGAGGGTATTTGGAACAACTCTGTAAAATCCGAAAAATCGGTAAACAATTTTGTATGTTCGTGAGAAATCAATTATCATACTACACGATATAGGCGAGAATCATTATTTCATGGAATAATTCATGGAACAAAAAGTAATTTATTACTGAGTAGGATAGAAGATATGATTTTACCTAACCTAACCTATTGCTATCTCTCTTCTTCATTCGGGAACGCTGCCCGCTATACATTCTGTATACACATGGCCTATCCATTATATATTATCTATGAATATTATAGTGTTTATTATTAATAATACATCATAATATAGTGTGTATGGAATAGGTGATTTACGATTAAACATTCTTACGAATCATGTTAATATAATTTCTCACAATAAACTTTGGTAGGTAAAAATTTTCAAAGATAATATTTTCTCTAATATAATAGTACAAAGTTACGTGTTTGGTGAAAATTTCAACGCTCTATGGAACCACTGGTGTTGAACAAAAAAAAAAAGGCCACAATTCAAATCTCGCGTGGCTTAGTGTAGCTTAATTTTGTTATGGGTTAACAATTCGTTAATATTATAGGTACATTTTTTTACTGAAACGATGGGTGGAGGAGGGGAATTGGATAGGCCCTATCAGTGGTTTAGAAGTAGCGTGAACCTGTGCCCAACATGATGTAAAAAGATTACTTAAGTATTGAACTTAGTACCATTTTCTTCTACAGTAGGTCATAAAAAATATAAAAATAAATATATATAAAATCTATGTCGAAAAAAATAAATATATGTGAAATATATATGTTAAAAAAAATATATATATATATATTTATATATATTCAAAATGTTTCTACCGTCTCGAGAACGAGCTATTTTTTTTCACACTTCTCATCGGACACATCCTCGATGTCGTTTCATAAAGTCGTGATCGTAGAAATCGTCTCCATCAATGCGCGATTGTTCAATTTGAATATTTATTGTGGTCCGTGACCACAAATTCATATTGAAGCTCACTCGACACTTTGAATAAAATTACAATAATTATTATTTATTATAATACGTTTGAACCGTTCAAACCAATGTACACAATATTAAATATTTATATTCATAAAAATCCTCGTAAATCGGTATTTGCTTAGTCTTTTGCACAGATTTAATTGACCTTTGGTACGCCTAACAATATCGTCTTATTGGTTTGACTTATCGATTTTATTATTATTATTATGATTTTTTTTTTTTTAATTAAAAATAAAGTCTAGAGTAATTTGTAGTATAATGGGAGTAAAAATTAATTATTAGTTAAAGATCGACTCACACCAAAACGAAGAGAAAACAGTAGGTATTTCTAAGTTTGATCAAGTATTGGCTTCAATATATGAGGCAAAATATAGTTCTTTCACTTTTGATGTAATATTAATATATACCTATTGAGTATTAATATAAACGTAAGGTGGGGTCGTTTTATTTTTTTTTTTTTTTTTTTGGTTTGTACGAGTAGGCGATAACATTGATAAATTATCAGTAAAATACTTTTTATATCCACAAAATCGTTTGAGGTCATGATGATGCAGGGGTTGGGGTAAAATTACGCAGTAATATTAATTTATTATTATTATTATATAAAATAATGAAATAGGTGAGCCTAGAGGATTATTAAGATCAATCAAATAAAGAAGATGGAGACTTATTGGACATACTCTAAGACACGAGGAGGAATTACACCACACAATTTTGGAAGGACAAATAGAAGGCAGGAGAGGCAGAGGACGTTCAAGAACAACGATAATAAATAAAGTCATTAAAGATGCCGGACTGAGAACCTACAGAGAACTGAAGAGAATGGCCAGTAATAGGGAAGAGTGCGGAGGGAATAAGGAAGTAGAATGCTGTAAAACCAACCTAAGGGTTGAATACTAAAGGAGAAGATTATATAAAAATAAATAAATATGTGTGTGTGTGTGTGTGTGTGTGTGTGTGTGTATAGTTTGAAAATTGATATTTAAAAAATTTGTATAATATTACGAGTTATTCTTTCAAAAAACAACTGAAATTCTCTATAAAACAAATTAATCAATAATAAGTATAAAAAGTATAAATACTAAAATAATAAAATTGTGTACTTCGTAATATGTTATTTAACTACATAATAGTCTAAACACGATTCGTATCAAAAGGAAATGATTTGTCGACACGTGGTCATTATACACATGTACCGAAACGCATCGCTGACTTCATCGTCATATTACTACTGTAGAGTAAAAATTATTTTCATATTTTATTTTAACCTTATTATATATGTCCTTTCAGAATACAAGAATAAATATTTCACAGACCATATCTGAAATAAATATAGTACGAGTATATAGTTAGAGCTCTTATTCATTTTTGTTATATTGAAATTCGTAAATGTTTTAATCGCATATTAGATCAGACAACTCGCAGGAACACACCGCGTCTGTCTCGGAATTTAATACAATAATAGTTATACAAAACTGACAGGATACGCTATCTAAATACGACCTTGATGAAACAATTCAATATTAGATTAAAATTTCTTTAATTTATTATACAAATGCCAAAAACAAAAAAAAATCACATTATAATAATACATATTGGTTATAAACGTTAATTATATGTACTTCAAGTACGATATATGTAATATTATTATCGCACTAAACGCACCACAAACGATTATTTTCATTTACATTCTACAAAACGGTTTTTGATTACGTTAATATTATTTTGTAAGATAATAATTCGTATTATCCAAAACAATAGATGTATATGTAAATATTTCGTATTACGCAATTATTACTATAAATTGTACTTGGATTTCGACGTTTGAAGGGTATAATATATTCGGATAAAACGTTTACAACTTATGTAAATATTATGCCGTATTGTGTTGAATGTTCATGAAAAATATTTTCCCGTTATGTATTACGTTTACATGAAAATTGAAAAAAACGTAAATTATTTTTAAATAGTTGAATTACCCGGCTTCGCTCTCGAACACTTGGACAATTTAATTATTATAGATACATTATTACGTGTTTAATTTATATTTATTAATAGTTGCTGTTCAATACCCGGCGTTGTCCAGTTATTACGATGCTTATGGTTATGACACAAATAATCAATATGTGTAATACACCTGGTTATCGAGTATCGACGGATGAATCTTAAGATATATAGGTATATGACGTCTTTCGGAAAAATCGTTTTAGCCAATTTTAGAAAATAAAAATTAGACAAGTAGTCGGGTCAACAGCAGGAAATTCACCATTGCCGAGAGATAGCAATTTTCTCCTGGCAATCGTACCGTCTACTTAATTTTCTTGAGATACATTTTGTTCACATCATGTTAAAATTGTTAACGTTTAAAAAAAGTTAAAAATTGTTGGCCGCATTGTAACCGCATGGTTATCGAAAAATCAATAATATATTTTCTCGTGAAATATTTTTAAGAATTTGTCACACTCACTCCACCACAAGGATATTTTTCAAACTTTACCTAAAACAATATGCATAAATTAGGTACCTACTCTATAAATGAAGAACAAACAATATTTCGATGTTTTCGGTAGTTTTTTTTTATGATAAGTTTACAAACGCGAAGCGAATTACGATTTTATTTACATATAGTTTTAACCATACATTTTACATAAACATAAACGTATTCAATTTTAATTAAAATAAACATTACTAACCAATAAGTTGTATATACAAGAAAGTGTAATTTGTAAATATTTCATTGCTACCTATTTTCGAATATGAACATTAATTAGTTAAAAAGTTAAAATAATAATTTTTGTTATTAAATACAAATACCTATTTAAACTAATTAAAATTATCATTGTATGTTAACATTAATTTTTGCTGTAAATTGTCGTAGACCGCAGTTATCCAGCTCAGTTATAACAGCACGCTGGGAACATTTTTATCGGAGTTCGAAAACGTCGATTACGTCATTAAACTAATGTTTCGATTATTCGTTTACGTTTGAACCGACATTTTTTAAAATTCCCGATTACATTTTTTTTTAAAAATAAATTAATGATATCTAAATTTCTAAATCAAATATTTATTTTTATTTTTAATGTGACGTATTTTATTAAATGTTCAATTATTAGTATTATGAAATATTCGACAAAATAACTTCTACTTGTCTAGTGAAATATCAATGTCCAATACTTACTTCATATTTATTAAATGTATAAAAAGCAAAAAAAAAATTAGTTTATTACTTATTTTAATTTCTGTGAAACAGTTTTACATTAAACTCCTAGTGTTATTTGATAAAAGAAAATTAAATATACTTTTTCACCTACTTTAATAGTTTCGTACTTTATAACATAAAACATTTTTTGTGTTAAATATTAACATTTCACTGTATGCCATATTTACATATTTAAGTTTTTTTTTTTATTATTGCTTGTCTTTTTTTAAACAAAATAATAATAACATTAATAATAATAATAATAATAATAATAATAATAATAATAATAATAATAATTAAGTAGCTGAAATATTTGATTTTCTTAATGAAAATAACGTAATCGTAATATTTGTGTGATTTTCGATTATATATTATTCTACATTTATTTAATTTTATTGGTTTGCCGAAATTTCATTTGAAAAAAATTTAAAAAATTTATACACTATAGCATATTGTGTAATTTTAATGACTAAATATTTTCGTGTATTTGTAAAGCCACCGGGGAAGTAACATATATATTATTTTGTTCCCAAAAAATATAGTATATAATATTTTAATTTGATGTTCGAACATAAGGCGTCTGCAAATTGTTTAATGAATTAACATATACATTTTATTTCCTTAAATAAAAATACAAAAAAAAAGCTTGAAAAATCGAAAATTATGTGTATATTAATAAATATATTGTTGTTTTTTTTTCAGTTCTTGCAGTCACTGGAGTAACGACATCTGGTTCAAAGACCATAGACCAGGTAATTTAAATATTTATTATTTCGTTACGCACAAAATGGATAAAAAAAAAATCATTATTTTAAGGCGTTATAAAACATATTATATACGTGCGTTTTCTAGTGTATCTTAATACAAATTATAGAATTTTAATAAAAAAAAAAATTATTTTATACAATATACACGCTGTTATTGTGTTTTCTAAGTGTATTATAAATAATTTGCACGTTCGTCAGGTACAATAATTTGTGTGTTTTTATTCCTTTATTACAAAAAGAAAAAATTATAGTTATTAAGTATTTTCTATTTACTATTCTATTTACTCAAGCGAATCGGCTTTAAATTCGGAAAAAATAAAAAAATAAAAAACTGATCATTATTAATACTTTTTATGGATTTACGTTGTGTATTGATAATAAAATATATTTTCAACTTATCAATACGTCTAATTATTATTATTATTATTATTATTATTATTATCTCAAGACGTAAAAAATGTGTATAATTCAAACAATGACCAAGGTTTACATAACGATAACGTATCGGATACTATTAATTTGGAAATAACTTCGTGAAAAATATTTCTCTTCGGGTTTTCGTAACTACGACAGCAACCTACTAAACTTAGACCTCGATGACTTTAATGTTTACGAATGTACGATGTACCTAGGCCATTAAATAAAACTGTTCATACCACAATAATTTCTTTCGCCTATTAAATTGCTGTGTGTGATTACGTCTCATGATAATTTTCTGTTATTCAATGATTCGATTTAATAACTCTGGACATATAACGGCTTTAACAGTTATAATAAATAAAACGGTGAGATAGTCACTTGTAGTATAATGTAATAATATATTTTATTATACTTAATTGTCATTGGTTAATAATTGAGAAACAATACCGTGTTTGTGGCGGTTAAGTAAGTGACGACTGTGACACATTTTACGAGATTTTTCGTCGTAATTCGTTGTCTGACTTCTGCCACGGTACGTTTGTATTCGTATCATTTCAGTAAAATATGCTTCTTTTTGATTTAAAATGAATTATTCTTAAATTCAATTTAAAATATATATATATATAAATGCCTATTAATATGCAATTAAAATATTTTAAACACGAGAATATATTTGAACGAATAGAAATTGTTTTAATTAAATGAGATAATTTAACGAAAGTTATTTTTTATCTCGATTATTTTTAACATTTGTTTAGTTTATAACCGTGAAGGTTCGTAACTTCATAATTGTTAGCAATCGTTTATTTCATACAAATGTACGTATAATATGTTTACGACCCAGTCTTGAAATTTCCCAGTTCATATTACGCGTCCATTTCATAAACTGTGCAAATTTTAATTATTTTTTACCTAGTTCGTATTATTATATTTTCATGAGACTGGCTTCTCTTTATACTCATAAAATATATTTATTAAATAATTCAACGTATAGTGTTTTAGGTAAATTACCTTATAAACCAATAAAAATTATAAATTAAATTGTATTTTATTACAATTTTAGTTTAAATGTATAATACATACATACATATTATAAAAAGTCAATACATTATCTATTTTCTAAATGGCATTCATATGATTTAAATTAAATTAATTCTAATTACGTTTACCAAATGCGATAAACGTCCAATATGACATGCTGAATAGCATTGAAGTACGTTCTCGAAATAATTACTGTATTCTTTATCTGAATATCCAGAAACTAATATTTAATTTTTTTTTTTTAAATTAAATATTTATTAATTTTTCAATCTAATATTTGTTATGTACCGCTCATACACACGAATATTTTTGTTAAGGATATCAAAGCACAAATATAATGGAAATGGAGTCCTATATTTTGCATGGACATAATTTTTACCAACTATCGAATATTATTAAATTTCATTTAATTCCCGATCACTGAAAAATAATTAATTAATCGTACTGGGCAAGTTTGATGTATGCCCACTGGGCATACAGCCCTGTTATATAATAGCCCAGTTCACGAATTGAGTGATTTCACGACTGTGGCGTAACAGTAATTAAAAATTTTAAATGCGCACAATTATTACAGACAAGTATGCACGTATCATTATATTTTTGTGTATTTACACAAAGCAATTGCTCGATATTAATATGGATAATTTAATGATACTTTTAGTACTCAATTTGATATTGTATTGTTTAAATTGTTAAAATTATACACTTTCGAATTTATGGAGTGTAATTTCAAATTCAAATTGAAGTGAGTCGAAATGATATTTATAACATATTGACGTACATTTTTCATTTTTTATTAAAGGTTTCAACATTAAATATAATTCGACCGAATAAATATTCATAAATATAAATCACATAGATTAACAGTAGGTATAATAATAAAACGTGGTGTAGGAAAATGATGGTTTTGGAGATAAGTTTTTGGTTGTCTGTCAACAGGTGATTTTCCATGCATTTTTCAATTATGTGTTTGAATGTGAGTGGAGTATGGCACATATCTCACAAAATGAGACGCCTTTTTTTTATTAGGTAGTCCTCAGTCGGTTTTGAGTTACCGAGGAAGAATAATAATTGCACGCAATTTTTTATTTGTTGAGCCCTGACGATGTATAATTATATCGGTAGGCCAAAAATAAAAATTGAGTATATTATTGTCTAAAGAATATTATAATGTAAAAAGAAGGTTCGTGATAAAAACAAAAGATACGGAACAAAGGACGATCCTCTCCGCGAGGAAAAAAAAAGTGGGATCGAACGGACGGGCGGGATGATTAATCGGTATAATTATTATTAACATTGTTCGGTCAAATATATTTTTTATTTTTTTTTTTTTGTAGACAAAAGCTTTTTACTGTCTATTGTTTTCAAATATAATTAATATTTTTTACGTTAAAAAAATAATTATAATAACAACATAAATAATAACAATTGAAGTATAATAATATTGTTATTGTGTTGTACACACACGATATCGTAAACGTAGGTACGCGCGTAGCTCTCTCGCGTAATTAAAACAATTCCTTCGGCGGATAAAACGTTTCGATTGAAACCGCTATGTAAATCAGTCACTACCTATGCATACAAAAAAAAAAAAAAAACAACAAAAAATGAATCGAAAGTAAAATAAATACGAAAATTCAATTTTTAAAAATTTTCGTCGCTGTATACTGCAGTGGTGTTCCCGTCATTTTTTTTTTCAGGGTATACCAAATCATCCATTGCTTCATATTGGGTATTTCGTGTTTTTCTTATGGACAGCAAAGACAAAAAAATGTCAATAATATTTTAAAAATTACATTAATTTTTGTCTTTTTCAAAAACAGTTTTCCGTCAATGTAATGTAGCTGTACGGTACGAGACGCACGCATGCTAAAAACGGGCAACGATAATAATTGCATGCAATAAAGTTTTCAAAAAATGTAATAAAAAATGTAATGTAAGTTTTTACATTTTTATTTATAGAATTTTGATATAAATGTAGAAATAAATACACCATGGTATTTCCTGCAAAATTCTCATAGGAATCGATATGTCACATCACTTTTGCTCATTTCTGCCCGATTTTGACACCCGCGAGACGCTCGTGACGCCTTATATGTCGTCATGACGTCAAAAATCAAAAAAAAAAAATTCCCGTTAGGTTAGGTTATATTATACATAATTAGGGCTTGGATTTATATGTGAGTACATATTTTTATTGTGACTAGGTAATTTAATTTAGGCAAGTGATAAATTTATTTCAAACGGTTTGTAATATGAGATATAATAATAGATATCGCACATTTTTACATACTTCGTCTTAAAAACATATTTCTCAATAATTCCATTTTTTCCTAATTATTTACACATTTTTTTCAAAAAATTTTAAAAACAATTGGCAGTGGCGTTAAAAAAAGTGCACGTTGTATTAAATAATAATCCTGGTTTTAAGTGACTAAAATTAATCAGAGATGTCCATTGCGGAATAAATGGGAAATCATTGCAAACAGAGCATGATGTCCTTTGAACATTGCACCCATTACATCTGTTGAATTCGTGCATTCCTTTAGTCGATATAAATCTGTGTTACGACCAAACCGTAGAGCATTTAACTTCGACAATTTGAATATGTATATGGTATCTCATAGCAACGAAGATCCAGAGTAAGGTTAATTATATAAATTCTACTTTTTTTTTTTTTTGTAACTTATAAATTTCCATATTTTAATTTTTTTTATTACATGTAAAACAATTTTTTAAAACATATATATTTACATATTTTAATTTTTTTAAATACGTATAAATCCGAATCCTACACACTGTAAGTACTATAGAATAATTTTATAAATGCAGAAACATATATGTTTTTGATAATAAAAAGTAAAAATATGTGGTTTTTTAGTGAAAAATAATTTGAATCATCCCCGAGCTTCATCACCGTGCACGACAAGAATCGGCCGGCCACCATACTGTGTTCGCCGTGTCGAATACATGCCCAGTCATATTTGTCTGTGTCGGTAAAAAGTACAATACCTGTCAAAATACATTAAATCCAACAAGCATATTATGGAAATTTTTGAGTAAATTTTTTTTTTTTTTTTTAAATTAACTAATTATAATTGAATACAATTATTATTATTATCGTATGGGTTAAAAAGTCACAATTGATAACAGAGATAAAAATAAAAATAAAGTAACATATTTAAAATTTTAATTAGATATTTATGTTTTCACATATGTCATAGTTTAATGTCTAAATTCTTCAACCAGTCAAAAGCTTCCGTTGTTAAGTCCATTATTCCTTTTATTCCACCGTGAAACTTCCTTGTTGGACAATCATTTAAGACATGTTTGACTGTTTGATCTTCATTACCACAGTCACACTCTCATTCTCCATTTAAACATTAGATGCCCACATCTTCCACGACCTGTTCTCAATCGGTTTAGAGTTGTCCATTCCTGTCTTGGCAGGCCAAAACCCGCCAACGGTTTGTAAGGGCATGGTATCAGATCGCTATTTCCTAACTTCGTACTGTTCCAACTTTTAACCCACATGTCTTTAACTCCAAAATTACTCTGCTTTAACTTTGCTGCAGTCTGCCAAGTAGGTTTTCTTGATTTCAGCCGTATTATTAAATACAATTAATAATTTTAAATTCCAGATTATAAAGGAAACCCACCTTTCATTTCACGTTGTTTCGTATTATTCAATGTTTTTTCGAAATTTACTACTATTTGAATCGGTTTGTTTGAAACTGAATTTTCTGTTAAAGTCCTAATTGAAATTCACAATATTATCAAAATTATCAATTTTACAAACAGCGTCCAATAACTCCACGTTTTATGAGAACGTAAGCACCTATTATTATCGTTGTTATCATTATTTCATAAATATTCAATATTTTGGCGTTAATTATACATTGTAAATATAGAACATTTAGGGGGTGCAAAATGATTGAATTGCACCTCCACAAAAATTCCGGAGGATGCAAGTGCAACATTTCGCGTCCCCTAGAATCTAGATAACGCCTGTGCTTACTAATATAAATCTACAACTGAACTCTTAATATTTAATCATATAAATAATATGTATATCTAGTTTATATGTATTATACGGAGACGCGTAAAACGTCCGAAAATATTCTTTCCGAACAGTATTTTGGACGAAAAATATTTTATCCGAAAAATGATATCAATAGAAAAGTATTTTTTCCGAACCGTATTTAAGCCGAAAAACATTTTATCCGACCCATATTTAAGACGAAATTATTTACGCCGAAAATAAAACTGTGGAAAATATTTTATCAGAAAAATATTTCATCCGAACCGTATTTCATCCGAAAATTTATAAACATAAGGGTGACCAATATAATCCACCTTGGCGGTACCACAGAATAGATAAAATGGTATAATGTTGTTATCAAATAATTATAAATTAAAAAAGATTTAAAATAAACAGTTAAATTAAAATCAGTTATAGTCTTTGATAATGGTCGGAAACAACAATTTTGTGGTGCATAGTGATCCATTCTTATCAATAATGCTATCTGAACAGTTGGTCACACTTATTTTCATACATTTTCGGATGAAATATTTTCTTATGATATATTTTTCGGACAAAATATTTTCTACAGTATTGCTTTCGGTGTATATATTTTTCGACCTAAATATTGTTCGGATAAAATATTTTTCGGGTTAAATATGGTTCGGACAAAATACTTTCGGATAAACTATTGTCGGCTATAATATTTTCGGATACTTTATAGCCCCTCGTATTATACATATGTATAATTAATGTAAAGCAGTCTGTTTTAAAAGTCGGTGAATTTTTTTATTTTCTATTTTTTTTTTTTTTTTTATAGTGAAAATTGTAATTTTTTTTTTTTTTCGTTATCCGCCAATGACACACACACACACACACACACACACACATACCACTGAACAGCGGCCGTATGGGTCGAAGTCGTTTGCTGCGACGACGACGACGACGACGTGTGTGTGTGTGTTTTTTTTTTTTCCCCAGTCAACACAACTACGGTGAAAACGTCGTGGTTACACATGCATTATTATAAAATATATTACGTATATATATATATATATATATATATGTATATATAAACAATATTATAATCGCTTTCGCAGTTTTTTTCATTCCTTCTTTCTTTCTACTTCCTGAATGACCTACCGCCGCCGGCGGCGGAATTTTGATTTTCGGTTTCGATACACGGCTGCACGACCGCGACCCCGGGTGCAGGATGACTCGGCTGCGTATACGTGCCGAGAGATTTATCCGCGTGCGAGTCACTGCGCGAGACCGCACACACACACACACACACACACATTATCGCACGAACACTTTGGATGGTTAAAAGGAAGGGGTGTGCCGGGTGATCGAGGCAGGGCTCGCAAAACGTTATAATAACGTTTTGATTATAACGTTATAATTGCAAAATATCAATTGAAACGAATATCAAAAAACGTAACGGAAAACAATAAACACTTATTTTGAACTATCACAAATTAAGACTTATCATTAAACGAAATAATGTATTAACGCTATATAATATATCAAAATATCAAAAAACGAAAAACAGAATTACCGTTATTTGAATATTTTTTTCCAATTCACTACGGAAAATATAACCCTATGGTGTAGGTTTATTATAGTTCTATAATAAGGCTGGGTTCACGCGGACGCGTAATAATTATTCAAAGATACGTGTCTGAGAAGATGTCAGCCAGTCAGAAAAATTTCTATTGGTAACACAATCAACATTTTAAGAAAAATATTCTGCACTGGAATATAAAGTCAAAAATAAACCAAGGTTGAAAAAATGTATAAAATCAAAAAATTAAGGATAAAAATATTAGAACTTTTATAATCAATGAAGTTTAATGAAGTACATTACGTTTATGAGATTTGAAAACGTGCTAGAGTCTATATGGAATATGAACGAATTTATTTATTTGGAAAAAAAATCGATATCAAACCGAATAACGTTAAAATACCGATAAACGTAAAACGTAAATATTATATAACGATAAAACTTTGTTTAACGTAAAACACAAATAATCAATAACGCTAAAATATACCATAACGATAAACGCAAAAGGTAAATAACGATAAAAAAACGTTAAAACGTTAAACATTTTTTTCTTTTTCGAATGAGAGCCCTGGCTCGAGGTATTTAAAAAAAAAAAAAAAAAAAAAAAAGCAAAACTGTCACGTCGAGTTGCTTGAAAATAGTTTTCAGTCGAGTTGTTATCTATAGTCCTGTTGCGACCGGTGAGAAAACGTCTATTTAATAATACGTGTCGCGTTGCTTTGAAGTCGCGTTGCAATCGAGTTGCAGTTGCGAGTTGCTTTGGTGAGAACAGGGCTTAAATATCAGTGGCAGACGTAAATATATATATATATGATTTGGACAAATATATTTAAAAGGATATATTATTAATAAACCTATTTTTAAATATATTTTATAAATATTTAAAAACAATAATTTTTTTAAATTTCCGATTCTGTGTATATATATATATATATTGTCAGTTGTTAGTGCTGAATTTAAAAAAATAAATAAATGAATCAATTTTTTTTATTATTATTTTTTTTTTCAATAATCAAAAATTCATTATAATATTTGTAAACCGAACACGACTGTGAGGTGCGGATTATTATGTATTGAACGTGAGCAGTTCTATGGGAGTGTAAAAATGTGGGCGATTCGTTTTTTTTACACACACGCGCGCAGTTCACAGGAGGGAGAAATTTTTTTTTTTTTGGCGCATATTTGAGTATAAATTTCAGAGAATACAGAGAATAGATTTTTAGGTCATATCTTAGAATACGTTATAAACTGTGAGTGTAAATAAATGATATTATTACATTTTTTTTTTATATACGAAAACAATTTAATCAGTCATCGTTGTAATTTTGTGGTGTAACACAATTCCCGGCACCAATAGTTTTATGATATTTGTGCGTTATCGAAAATATAGTGCTGTGATATTTACCCTCGTGTTTTTTTTTTTTTTGTTACGTAGGAATATTGTTGTTTTTTAAAAAATATTTTGAGTTTTATATCTTATTGTAATTTTATGCTTATATTTTGTAGTATATTCACTATTTTTGCATAATTTTTCTTAATTTCAAGAGAATTTAAATAAAATTTTTTTTGGTTTTTTATGTGTGTGTGTGTGTGTGTGTGTATTAACACCACATCTCAACTTTTCATTTAACCTAAATATCCGGACGTTAAAATAAATAAGTTAAAAACATTATATACATGTATTATAGTGAATTGCAATGGAACCTTTCTTGCAAATCTTTACACTGCACTGTATGTAACTGATATACTAATAGTCGTCTGTTACTGAGAAATTACAAATTTATTCTGAGATGGAAAATGATTTTCGTATTCGTATGAAACGTAGTAATAAATAATTTCTGTGAATCGTCTATAACACCCAACAACATAAATTTATAAATTATAATTCATAGAAACATTTTTGATTTACCTATTAATATTAATTTAATTTAATGATTTTCACCGATAAGGCAATATAAAATAATGATTATTAATACTTTATATTTACAAATCAGAAGCGACTTTCTTGGTTTTTTTTTTTAAAGAAAGTATCAAGAATCGTATTGAAAATATCAAGAATCGTTAATCCACGCCCATGAATTAACTATTAAGCCACTGTTTTCAATCATTTTCAAACATATTTATGTATTCCTGCAGGGAATTTTCTATGTGTATCTAGTTTTACACGTTTCCAATGCGAATTAAAACCATTCTGTACTTTACTCGTATGCGGTATTCGCATGCGTGTTTATAGTGCGTTGAAGGCGATTATTCGATAATTTTTTAAAAGATAATTTTACGCCGTATAAAATAATGTATTTATGTAGGCGTGTTCATTTCACTTTTACATTTCATCACATAATTATTACAGAATGGAAGTGGCACTTTTAGTGGATCTCTCCGTATATGCGTATACCTATTTTAGTCCACTTCATGAAACTAGGAAATGACTTGCACTATTCATGAAATGGACAATTTCACATTTGGGGTTTAAAACATAACTAACATAACGTAACCGTATACCTAACACGCATTCTTAAATATATATATATATATCAGTGGCGCACCGAAGGGGATGGACTTCGGGTCGGGACCACCCCACCCCCCAACCTTGGCATGTATAATAGTAAATTAATATCATTACATTCTCATAAAACTTGAATAAATATTCGATTTTTTTTTTTTTTTGAGTATAATAAATAATGTTATGGCTACAATTCTTTAATATTTTCAAGCTTTTATGTGATCTGTGATTCAATATTTATGGTTTAATGGTTACAACCATATACTTCTAAATTTAAATGAGTACGAGAGCCATGGATAGAGTTGTTTATATACAGTATTTCAATTTTTGTTTGTATTATACTCGTATCAGTATTTTACGATATAAAACCATGCAGTACTTTAAATTGTTAGAAATAAAGCATTGGTTGCAATTTAGTTAAATTTGTTATTTTTCCCAAATTTGCTGAAAAAAATTTCAAACAACTGTAACATAAATAAAAATAAATAACATTATTTTAGTGAAATTAAATTTGAAGTCTTAATTGTAGCTACTTTCATTTAATTTAAAATCATAAATAATACTTTTAATACAATTTAATTTTAATATGTTTGTGATTGAAATTTTTAAACCTGTATTAATTAAATTCCTAAATAATAAAAATTTAATATTTTGAACTACCAAAAAGTTTAAAAGTTTAAATTTTAATTTTGAAGTAATAAAATTGGCAATTAAGTGATTAAATAGTAAACAAATTTGTGATTTTCTACTTGAAATTAAATTTAACATGTCAGAATTAATTGCCTGTACGGTTAAACTAATGATATGTTAGCTATAGTTTACATATTATACTGTTATAATTAAAATTTTGCATTTAATTAAAAATATAATATTTATTATTCAACAATCAAGTTATAATATAATTCGATTGACTAATTTCTCAATTCCTAATTATGCAATTATAAAAAAATTGTTCAAATTACTTTCTTTTATTAATGGCATTTTATTGCTATTTTGGTAATCGTATTAACTGAATTTTGAACAAAAGTGTTGAAACAAACTAGGTAATTTAAAGTTTACGTACCTATTATATTTCAAATATTGTCTGTTAAAATTGAATTATTTGAATAGAATAATAGCTGATTATTATTATTAAAAGACAAAGGCTGCATATTTATTTTTAAAGAAATATAAAAATTAGGTTTTTTTTTCAATTGAGTCAAGTTAAATTATTTTTGTGAATAAATTCAATTAACGTTATCAATTAATTTTTATTTTTTCTACTCTTTCGGTACAATATAATTCCACACAGTATGAGTGTAATACAATTTTATACTATAGTATAATACTCGTTAACACTGATCACGATAATGTTTTAAGATGCGTAGGAACATAATGGTGAAAGGATAAAGATTCAACATATTCTTACCCACAACCATAAAAAAAATCGTAGTGCTTGATTCGCTACAATTCAGATGAAGGTGGTTTATTTTGTCGGACCCTCTCCCATGAAAAAATCCTGGTTGCGCATCTGATATATATAAGCAACAATTAAATAAAAATTAATACACTAACCGTCAGTAACCAACCGATGTTGCGCTAAGAAGATAATTTCGATGAAATAATTCAACATGTGGCCAAAAAAATAAAGATAAACCTTTTTGTAGAAAATTACACATTATTTCACCCGGCAATGTCTTCGGAGGTAAAATTACTAATCTTATTGAGAAACTCATATAGAATTTCAGAAATCAACACAAATCGAGTCTAAAATAGTCGTTTATTAAAAAACAATTTCATTCCTCGACAATCGACAGTTTAACTACAAACATTCTACACGTATATTATTATAAAAATGCACATAGCAACGGGGACGAAAAATTTTGACACAGGATACAGTGCATTTAAATGCAATAAATATCCAGAGCTTCAATTCACAGGCTTCGAATAATTCCTGCATCAAGTACAGAGCGTATTTTACTTGAACGGTCTAGGAGCCCATTTATATTTATATAAAGAAAGAGTTGTTATTTATATAAATATATTATATTTATATTAATGAACGACGAGTCAAAGCGTGAGCTGAGGCGTTTTCGAGGCACGCGATGTGAAACGCTGTAGTCTGTTGCTTTCTCGACGAGACGGAAGAAAAATATAAAACGACGGTAATCCGTAATACACAACCCTTCGTAAATGGGCGTCAAAGTCCTTTGAAGACCGACACGCGATATTTATATATTGAGCAACGCATTTTGAAATTTCCGGAGAAAATTGTCGGCATCACATAAAATACATCGAATTTATTCCGCGTTATCGTAGTGTATATGGTTTTCAAATGATAATTTAATAAATCAAAGTATCTACACTGCATGCGTATACACGGATACGTTTAATGGCTACCTACTGAATTACATAGGAATATCAAAATAGCAACGCTTACATAGTAACGGTTGCGTAGCAACGGTTTCGTTTATTACGTCATCATGGTGGTAACATTTTGGGTGTCAGACAAATTTTCGGAATAACCACCAGCCATAAGACAAGTCCATTTCAAAATGTTTTCTATGATTTTTGAGGCGTTCCAAATCTGCTTTTGCTTCTATCAATTTTATAGATGACGTTCGTTTTCGTCTTTATAGCGAAAAAATAATAATTAAAACGACTTGCGCCATTTCATCATAACAATTATTAATTAGACTTTTAATCGAAAATTAATTGGTTTTCTATTTGAAAAGCTAAACGTTAGTAAAACGTTAAAAAGAAACGATTTTTGACATTTTTTTTTTTTTTTTTACAAAATTTCGTTGCAATCAAAAACGGTAATATCGATAAATATCCAACGAAAATAAAACAATTTGAACGCTTTAAATGTATTCACAATGTGCATTTATTGGTTAATTATAACATTTCAATATTTTTCGCGCGGTTTATACGTCTCGCGATTATTACGCTGCACCAATCGTGTGAATGTAATTTTCATTTAAAGCGTAAAAAATCAATTAGATAATACATGCATATGGTAATATACTAATATATACATTATCGTAGAATTACTGTACAGTTACTTTTATTTTATATTTATATACAGCGGAATGAAGATTATTAAAAAAAAAATAATAATAACTACTTGGGTATCCGGGTAAACGTGTTTTATATGTTATTTGAATTCATTACAGGAGGAGAACACTTTAATATTGAATTTCTATACGCAAACGTTTCGAGAAAATGTTTTTTTTTTCTTAGTTGAAATAACGCAATAACAGAAAATAAATAAAAGTGTAATAGAGAAATCGAGCATCTTGAAATATTATTATCGCGCATTTATATAATTACTCTAAGTATATGTACCATACAACGGAATTAATCGTACCGTTTTAAAAAAATAATACGACTAGTTAATTTTTTTAGTTCGATACATTTACAAAAGACTTTCCTTAAATATATATTTTTTCAAAACTTTTTACTTTTTAACATTATATCATTATATTTTCTAACACTGTAACAACTCCTCATCGAAAACCGCCGCAAACACTTAATAATCTTGTTGGAAATTCTCGGTTCACTAATTTTGTTGGAACACATTTTCCGAAATTTACTTAAATCTACGTTCATAATAATAATAAACATTTTTCCAATAAATTTTATTTTATTGTGAGGGAAAACGACACATGACGAATACGTACGTATTAACATATTGTACATATTCTATTCGTACAATTTATTTGAATTTAATTGGTAATGTATTCATCGTTGTCACAATAAAAGCGCAAGTGGTAAAACTGGTGAGAAATCAAATAGTAATAAAACAGTTAATAATGCACTACAAGTTTCTCAGTTAACGACTTGGGCATAAACTATTTACACGATTTACTGAATTCAATTAACGTTAATCGAAGACTAGTAGAAACGTAATTACTTCAATACGAGCCGTTAGAGTATAATAAGTAATATTATATTAATATTTATTGTTTATATTAAGTAATATATAGCGATATTCGAATATTTAATATATTAACATAATATACAAAATACTCAAACCATACATATACAAAACAAATAAAAAACACTTTGTATAAATTTATTTTAAGATATTCGAATTTATACAACTAACATACGTGGTTAGTCCAAACACATATATAGTACACCGAAATGTTATTATATTTACTAGTTATTAGTTTAAATCAATTTATATATAATAAAGCTAAAGACTATTACGGAAAATGCATAATCAGGTCATAAGCGAAAAGTAAACTACAATACCATAATAAACAAAATACACGGAGAACATTTTGAATATTACAATAAATAGACATGGATTATAAAAAATGAATAAATAATTGAATGAAAACCATAACGAAGAAATCGTGTACGTATAGTGGAATAAAATTGTTTAAATTTTTTTTTTTTTGTATAAATATTTATGTAACTAAAATTTCAAAGTCATTATTTGTGTTCAAACACTATATGGTTATTTTCTAAAACAAGTTTCGCAAAATTTGAATTCGGATTAACTTTTGTTTATTTTATATCAATGATGTGTTGTTTATAATAATATGTCATTTTGAAATGTTTATTCTTTTTACCAAAAACAATATTAAATAAACATGCACCACTTTTGTTTTTTTTTTTTTTTAAACAATTTGCAATCACCGTATACGGTTTATATTAAAATTAAAATATTAATTTTTAATTTGTTGTAATTTTTCTTTCCCGGACGTTACTGCATACTCGTGTGTCGTGTACTCGTGTGTGCCGTGAGTTGTGTCGTCTGTGTAATGTATAATTATTAGTCACACATAAAGTTATAGGTAGTGTTAACGTGTTTTGGTCCAATGGGAGTATGTGATTTTAGTTTTAAGAGTCCAACCATTAGTAAAACTAATGTTAAACAAAATTTAATTACAAGTGTTTGAAAGTATTTGTAAATACTTTTACTGAATATCTGTATTTATACTCGAATACTTTTCTCGTTTAGTATTTAAATACGTATTTTAAATATTTTTAAAAACAAGTACCTGTATCCGTATTTGAATACTTTTAAAGAGTATCTTTTACAACACTGTTTTGGGAAATATAGTTTAACGTCAACGTCAACGTAAAAAAATTCGACGATATTGAAATCTCTAAATAAAAATGAATATCGTAAATAGCACAGTCTTTGTTTTTAAATTATAATTATTGTAGGCGGACGATTGTAATGTAACGCGCGTTATAAATATTATCGTGCCAACACTGCTCTTCATAAACGGCTCGTTATTTTATTATTTATCGTTTACAGCTGCTATTCGAGGACAACCCTCAACAGAGTTATGACGCGTGCGTAACACAATCGTTTTCTGTGCGTTATGTTCGGATAGTTTAAGTAAAAGTTTACCGGATAATAAACGTATATAGGTACAGCACCGCGTCGACATTCGTGCGGCGACGTCTGTGCATGTTGTGGTGATGGTATTATGTGTGTATTTGTTATAACAAACTCGGTTCCCATCGAAGTTTTTTTTTTACCTTCTCCCGGGACGAACTGAAGAAATATCGGTTGTGTGTCGTGACCGAGTGTATAATACAAAACCACCTCGCGGCACGAAACCGTCCCAAAACGTTACGGCGATGTGTCGATTTTAAGTCGGACGGCCGCGTCTTCCCCCTTCCACTATATTATTATATGGTACGCGTTATAATATCGCGTAATAGACCTTGTAATATATATATCAAAAAAAAAAAAAAAAAAAATATATGACAAATCCCCCCCGGTCGAAACGAGATATCGCGGACGATAATTAATTGAAAAATTAAATCGATTCATTTAAATGAATAATAATAAAAAAAAAATTGTTCTCAACAAGTGCGCGCTACATCCGAAAAAAGCAAAAATGATTCGCAACGCCGGTAAGGTTATGATGACGACGATAATCTTTTTCGATTTTTTTTTTTTTTACCGACGTGCTACCCCAGACGGTCACGGCATACCAAAATCAGTTTTGATCACGACGTTGCGTGATTTTAGGAAAAAACGTTCGCCTAAAACGAAATTTTACTGCAAATACTAGTACCAATACCAGTGGCTTATTTTTAATTTTTTTTTTGTGTAGGGGGGGGGAGGGAATTGCACTTTAGAAAAGTGGGACAAAGTTTTTTTTATATATATATTCATATTTGAGTTTATTAGTAATACTTTGACAAGTCGTAGAAATTTTTTTTTTTTTCGTTCTGGGAAGGTAGTCTAAGTAAAAATGGACTAAGTTGTAAAAAAAAAAATTACCACTCTGGCTCTTCACGAATATAAGTTATAACCAATACCGTGTTTACCTCTTTATTAAATATTTCAGCGTCCAGTAAAAATATATTTTCAAAGTTTTATACTCATACATAATACTCAAAATACAAATATTAGTACGTATAAAAGTTTTTAATTTTTAACTTGTTCAACTAAAGTTTTACACCATATTAAAATCAATTTTTGTATCATTTTCACACGATATTGTGATGAGATTTTCCAATCGTGTATCATATCGATTTGTCAATATAAATACACAAGATTTTTAAGATGACCCACCCACCTACCCACCCCTTTCGACTATTAGTATAGTTCTACTATTTCGGTCCACGTCTCCAACACCCCCAAATAATAAATGACGGTTCTAACTGTAGCAGACGTACCGAGCGTGAGCAAGTGCTGCGAGTTCTACTGACACCAAATCTGCAGAGACTATTACACGAATAGTCGTCAGTATAAAAAAAAAATTGTCGTTAGTGGTTAATTTTTTATTATTATTTTTTTTTTTTTGGACTTATCCCAAAATCCACCTGGGGGTGCCAGCAAACACCTCCCATTAAAATTTGGAGGTCGAAATGATACTAATCGTTAGTGCTTGTAAGTGCAAACAAAATTTTCGTTAGCGCTCAATTTCAAAAAAGGTAACGAGCCGTGGGATTTTGTGAATGTCGCTTAAGTGAATTACTTGGATAAAGACTTTGAGTGTATTGTTATCACTATAAATTTGAATGCAATGATAAATCATTGCATTCAATAAAACGATTTTAAACGGAGCTTCGGTGTTATATTATTTATTATTAAACCTATATAATAATAGAGTGTGTATAGAGCATATAATTAATAATAGTAATTTAATATGATTTCTTGCAATAAACTTTTTTTCTGTAGTTTTTGAATTACATTTTTAGGGGTTTGTGAGAAAATCAAAAAATGATGTCTCCAAAGTACTAACTAGATGAAATTTGCTACCGAAAACAAACTGTAACCGTAAATATAAAAATACTTCTGACTGTCCTCCGAAGTCAAGTTTTCGCTCAGGGAACGGAAATTCAAAACTATGAGTTCGTCAAAGCTTTTAGAGATGCGCTTCAAGGAACTCGAGAAACATAGTCTGGCATTCGTGTTTAAAAAGAGACATGAACGGTGGGAAAAGTTTATTGAGGGGGGTTACTTCGAAAAAGAGCATGTAGATTTGAAATACTGAATAAATTTTTTTTTTCTGTTGAGTGTCTTTGTCGTTACCTACTTTTTGAACAGTCATTGTATACATTATTGCAGATTGCATTGCCGATACCGACCAAAGAAAGCCTACCGCAGTTGGCCGAAGCGTTAAAAGCGGTCACGTACACGGAAACGGACGATGAGCTGGAGAAAAATTTCGAAGGGAACCGGGATACGTACAAAAGGTCGGCCAGGAAGTTGCAGGGAACTAACGATCTAGACAAGAACTCGGAACCGCTGCAGGAGTATCAAGGTTCTATATATATATTTATATATATGTGCATTTTTTATTTTATTTTTAAATCACTGTTATCTCTTGTCGCCTGTGTTTGCGCGGTATTCTGCAGTATTTACGTAGTTTACGATATAATAAATATATTATTTGAGGGTTTTTTTTATAGGAGTAATGGGACGTCCCGGTATCGACTTTCCGATACTCACTTCTATACCTCACACAGACTTCAGCTGTAAAAAAGTGAAAAAACCCGGTTACTACGCAGATCCAGAAACCGACTGCCAGGTGAATAAATAACATACAATTATCAATTCAACAAGTCACAAAAATAATTTTTTGATTTTGTTTTCTAATAAACAATTTATAGTTTTATATTACGTTCTACAGTTCTTATACGTATAATAGGAAACTAAACGTACACTAATAATATAATTATTACCGTTCTCGTTTACACAGTATCTTTTATATTACAAAATATCATAAATAAAAATATACAAAACTTATAATTTTCTGAAAATATTTTAACAATATTGTCATTAGTACATTAGAAGTATTATTTATTATTAAAATTTTAAATCAGTTATGGTTGACGCGAACCTATTGAATTAATTCCATTGAATGTTCCTAAAATCCATTTAAAAATATATTAATTTTTTTATTTCCCCGAATACGTAGATATTTCATTAATCTTAAATTACGTGTAAATTCTCGAAAAATAACCGTTTTCAAGTAATACGTTGTTAAATACCTTTTTATAAAAATAAATAATTTTTAAAAAAAACGGGTATAAAACTTTGTATTTTAACAAATTTAAAATAGCAATTCTAATAACATTTTAGTAATCGCAAAGAAAACAAAAAACAAATATACATTTGTTCTGGTAACATGAAACCAAGTTATTATTGGCGATAATAATTATTCTAGAAACGAATAGTTTATTGCATATAATCGTGCGCGAATTATGATCATTATTACAAATTCGGCAGTATTTAACTAATGTAGTTGGGCAAAGTAAATCTGTCTACTTTTAACGTGGAAATAAACTAAATAATTTTCTTTCAGGTGTTCCACATTTGCGACAATGGTAGAAAAGTATCGTTTCTGTGTCCAAACGGTACGATTTTCCGCCAATCTCATTTGATTTGTGACTGGTGGTTCCGAGTGGACTGTGAAAGGTCTGTTGAACTGTATGAGGAGAGTGCAGAACAACTTGCGACCGACCAAAGGGTTTTTAAAGAGCGTGCTGCAGCATTAGCCAAGTCGATGCTTAAAGTGCAAACCACGTCGGAGAAAACCGATCGCGTTGTAACAGAACGTCCATCTGGACCGAGCACGACGATTTTCAATTCCGAAAGCCGACTACCCGAACGTGCCAGATACTTCAACAGCTATGAAAGTCAAGTGCCCGCAGACACTAGTTCTTTTGTCAAAAATCAGTTTCCAACGAATTACAACGATTTTAATCAGCAGTCCAAAACTCCTGTGAAAAACTGGAACCAAGTTAACTCCCAATCGAGTAATAACTATCAAACGCAATCTTCGACTACTGCACAGCCGACCTGGAACCAAGGTGACTACCAACCGGTTAATAATTATCAAACCCAATCTTCGACGATTGCACAGCCGAACTGGAACCAAGGCGAATATCAATCGGATAATAACTATCATACCCAAACTCCGACTACCGCACAGCCAAACTGGAACCAAGGTGACTACCAACCGGGTAATAACTATCAAACCCAGTCTTCAACGATTGCAAATCCGACCTGGAACCAAGGTGAATATCAACCGGGTAATAACTATCAAACCCAATCTTCAACTGCTGCACAACCGACTTGGAACCAGGAAGTTAAAAACAACATTTATCAAAGCGACTCTTATCCGGTACGGTCTACGACCGTCTTACAGTCATCCGACGTTCAGGACGTCGGTAGGTTCCAGTCCAGTAGTTACCAACCGCAATACACGACACCGAGCGATCATTCGGTTTCAAACCAAGAAGTTACACGCGGGTCACAGGCGATTTACAATTCACGACCTAATACAGTCACTACTCAATCGAATTGGAATGTTGGTAGCAATAACTACCAAACGATGTCAGCGACAGCTGCGACACAAACGAACCGGAATAATCAAGGAGCCAACGGATTTAAAGCCAATAACTATCAATATTATACGCCTCCGACAATACAAACGAATTGGAACCAAGGTAGTATTAGCTACACTAAAGCTGTAAATTATCAAACGCCGTCCACGACAGAACCAACCCAAAGTAAGTGGAACAACCAAGGCGCCAGCAGTTTCCAAACTGAAAACTATCAAACTTCACCAACAACAACGCCGACGCCGACCATTTGGGCGAACCAAAATGCGAACAACTTCGGCACTGAAAATCTCCAAAAACAGGTGACGACTACCGTTCCGCAGATTGACAACTGGAATCAAGCCGGCATTAACTTCCAATCTAATAACTACCATTCCCAACCGGGGACGACCATACAACCCGACTGGAGTCAAGAATCTGAAACCAACCAGCCTGGTCAATACCAGACTCAACAGCCTACCACGATATTTCCCCCAGCCGAAAACGAACAAATCGTGGTGGCCAAAGAGAGTCAAGTACCCGCCGAGTCCGCTTCGTTCGTAGGCCACCAAAACTCGCCTCGGTTTAATTACCAGCCAGAAAATTACTACACACAATCCACCCAGACAGATCAACCACAGACAACGTATCCGGTAGTAACCAGTACGCAATCAAATAACTATTCGCCGAGCGGCGCATTTTCGTTCGCCGATTATCAAAGATTATCGCCCAACACCCCTGTGACCAGAGACATCTCGACGGAAGTTCCTCCGACCATGACTACGGTTTTGGATTATACGAATGTCAATAATTCCACGTTACCGCCGTCTGGGGAAACGTTAATCCCTAACATGATAAACTCGTTACAAACACTATCCGACAATAATCTACTGTTCGATTTGGACGGACAAAACGCTTACCCATCGCAAACGAATGCAGACGACGATTTAAATTCCATCGCGTTGTACTTTAACAATGTGAGAAATCAGCAGTTGACCACCGTCGCGAGTGATTTGCAATTCAACTACTACGAACAGACGTCCCGAGCGTACGCAAATGCTGCGAGTTCTACTGACACCAAATCTGCTGAGACTACTACACGAATCGTCGACAGCCTACTCATACCCGCTGTGTTAACGCAGAACACGAAAGAAGCGTACGATAAGTTGTTTAAAAACAATACCAAAACGGATTTGATGGCCATGGTGAGGTCAGCGAGTACAACTAGTGCTACGACCGCGCAGCCCAAACCCACGTTGAACCCTACGTCGAATCCCACGTCAAACGCCACGCCAAACCTTAGTTTTGCACAGGAATTGAATTTGAACCGTTCGTCAGCAGAATTAAGAGAACTGGCCGCTGTATTTACGCGGGCTCTGACTGCTTACTTGGACGATCCAGAAAACTTCCGTAAAATACTGGCCGAGGTGAGACCAACAGAACCACCCACTGCAAAAACTAGCATTACCGAGGAACAAGAAGTGTTAGATTTTTCAGATGACTCGAAACGCCATCGAAATAAACCGACCGCAACGAGTACATCATCAAGCACGAGTTTAGCGCATGAAATCAATGGTATGCCACACAGTGTGAACGCATTAGCCGACTTGTCCACTACTGTACCACAGTATACCACATCACCGTTAATAGAAATTACATCGAAATTCAGCGATACGCAAAAGCCCGAAATACAAGAGTATCCACCGCTTGTAGACAGTGAACAGTTGCAAGTGGCCGGTACTCAATCGTTTTATTCGAGAAGAGAAAACAGTATTGAAACGACTAAAACTGTAAAACCAGTTACCTCCACGTTGACGTGGACAGTGTCTCCTTCAGAGGACATTGAATCGGAAGTCAGGACAACAACTCAATCGCCTATTTACTTTACCACTACCGCAGAAAACTTGGAAACTACTATGATCGTACAACGCGCCAAAGAAATGTTCAGTCACTTGAATGCATCTGACGCGGGAATATTAATGAATGTTATGAAAACTGCTCAAAATAATGATACGGTTAGAAGGTAATAATGGCTTTTGAAATGACGTTGTCGTCAATGTTTTTTGGTTAAATATTTTGATATATTAAATTATGTTAATATGTTCATATCCCAATTCAACAATTTTATCTGAGAGGTTTTTTTTATGTGGGGGGGATGGATTCATTAAATTAAATTTAAGGTAAACTATTGGAAAAAACTGAAAAACTAGTTTAATTAAGTCCCTACTAAACAGACGCGGATCCAGAAATCACAAATGGGGGAGGGGCTATACGATGATCAGCTACCTAAAATTATAACTATTTAAGTAGTTACGTACCGATCCTGATCTAGAAATTATAAATTAGTTGAAGAAATAAATGCTTGACAAATAGTATCGTTATTATATGTATAATTTTTAAGCAATGACTACAGCCCAAGGGGGGGGGAGGGGGTTAAGCCCCTTGGCCCCCTTTGGATCCGCGCCTGCTACTAAATACAATTTTATGTCAAAATAATCCGAGTATTCCGTCTGCTTCTACACGAAATAGTGTTAGACAAAAGAAAAAAAAACACATACAAATTTATTAAAACATTACATTATTCATGTGCAGTGGCGGCGCCAAGGGCGGGCACAGGCGGTCCATTGCCCTCCTTCAAAAGTCCCTGGCCCGTCCACTAGCCCGCCCTGAAATAAATATATGTTAAATTTATAATATATTACTTAAATTAAATAAATGTATTAGTTGCTGTTTTATTTATTACACTTAAATAATTAATTATTTTTAAATAAGTACTTCAAACTAACTAACCTGACCCTGTCTCCGAAACTCCTGGTCACAACGGCACATCCAGAATTAAGGACCTTAAGAGACTGAATACCGGATAAAATAAACAATTTTTTATTACAAAGGTACCGTATTTATACGTGGAGAGTCCAAGATTGAGGAGGGTCCAGACCGTGGTCGTTACTGTAGCTCACTCCCCCTCCCCAATTGTGTCTCTACTGTGTGACTGCATCTGTGCCTGCCCTAATATATGTTGGCCTCCCTTTGACCCGCCCTGGAAAAATAACCTGGCGCCGCCACTGTTCATTTGGCTCGGAATTTGAAATGCATTGATATGATAATTATTCTATACATTTATGTAACCTATATAAGTTAGGTATAGTATAGTTTAGGTGCTTAAAACGTATTGAAAGGTAGTTATTAAGTAAGTATAGGTATTAAGAACAGAATATTATTTTAAAAATATTAAAACATACAGATATAATTATATTTACACTTTCAAAAGTAGAAACCATACAAATTATAGAAATTCCAAGAAAGAATGTATAAATGGTGTTCAAATATATTCACTATTGCATCAAATTTACTATACAATTTTTTTTTTTTATTAAACGATTTTTCGTTTAATTATATTTTATTGATGATAGCGATGTCTGTTGATTGAATGCACATGAAAATCAATAACTCCCCTTAATCCGACACGAAATATAAGAAAAGAGTTTCTACATTTTTCTTTTAAACTTTTTAAACGATAATTACGAGGTCGGTAGTTAACAAAGAGGCTAAAAAAAACCGCAACGAAATAAATTAATCGCTTGAAAACAAACAGACAAAAATCGGTACCTGCTTGGACGTGATATTATATTAATCGTCGGTTTATCTTTCCACAGACTAGTTTTACTGTTGGTCAACGATCCGAACAAGGAGAACAGTCCGGAACAGACCAGAAACAATATAATCGAAGCGTTGTTGGACGACGGAGATGCGGCCGCCGCCGCCGATCAGGCTCGTTACTACGGTCCGGCGTCGCCCTCGGAAGCGACTGCGTCCGCTCCGGGGATCCCGTTCGGCCAGAGATTGCAGGAAGACGGTTCCGCGGTCACGGACGGTTCGCAGCGCAAAAAATTCAGGAAGAGCACCAGGAGAAGAGTCGTGCACCGGAGTAGGTCGGTCGCCGCGACTTCCACCGCGCCGACCACCGCCGCGAGTGTCGCGTGGTCGAGAGGAGCGGACAACGACGTGGGCCCGGGGCTGAGTTCCGATTCGGACGCGCGTGCAGTGGAACTCCTCAAGTCTCTGTATTCGATCGCGTCCAAATGGTCGTAGTCCGACTGACGACACACAATTGCTCTCTCACTCTCTCTCTCTCTCTCTCTCTCTCTCTCTCTCTCTCTCTGTCTCTCACTCTCTCTCCAAATAGCCGTCTTTTCGTTCTTCTTTCCTTTCTCGCTGCTCACCGTCGACGGCATTAGGGGCATGAAGTTAGCAGCACATTGTTAGCAGAACTTTTCAAAACCTATCCAACAATATTCGTATTGATTTATTGGACATCGCAACCTAACCAACAAGTTTCCAAAATGTCCAACATCAGTCTGAATATTTTCGGAAGGTTTTTGAACAGTTTTATTAAAAATGTAATGCTAAGTGTAAAGTTAGCAGTACAAAGTTTAGCGTGGAATAAGTAGAAGGAGGGCTCCAACACTGTCCAACAAATCAATACGAATATTGTTGGATAGGTTTTGAAAAGTTCTGCTAACAATGTACTGCTAACTTCACGTCCCTGACGGCATTTCCGTTCTGCCTGTGTCATAAACCGCGTGCAAATCAAACAATTTTTTTTTTTTTGGTTGTCTTCGAGATATATTTAATAATATAACGTAAAAAAATACAATTGTAGCAGTATTATAATTCGTAATCGAGTCGATAAGAATACAATTTAAAAAATAAATAAAAAATTTTATTCACCAAAGTCGATAGAGTTACGTACTTACATAAACCTACGTAATAACGGTGACGAATCTTTTGGATTGTTCGATTGCGAACGAAAACATTTCATCGATACGGCCCACGGCGTCAGTGTTTTCAAACGCGGTCTAACGTTTTTTTTTTTTTTTTTGTTAATTTCACGAGAAACGTTCAAAATACGTAAATTCGCGTAGGTATCGCGAATTATATATATATATATATTATTGCATATTTCGATGCACCACTAACAAAAAAAAATAAATAAATAAATAAGTAAGTAGTATTTAGGAGTGAGTTGCCATCGTCTAGTACCGAATAATATAATTGTAATAATTATTAATATTATCATTATTAAAAATTGTTATGGAAAAGGAAAAAAATGTCTCGATTAAATACGCGTTATGTAAAATATTACATATTAGTATACAATAGTCCTTGGCGACTCGGCGTATTACTGTATTTTTTTTTTTTTTTTAGTCTTATTTTGTGTTTATTATTAGTATTACTCATTATTAGTATTATTATTATTATTCTATTATTATTATTATTATTATTATTATTATTATTATTATTATTATTATTATTATTATTATTTATAATTTGCTCATATATCAAAAGTATGTTTCTGTTAAGATTCGATTTTAATTTTGAATACAGATCATAATATTGCAACGTACACTTGTGATATATGACGTCCACGCATACTTTGGATAACTGAATTTTGCAACTTATACTTGTATATACGTATTTTGCATATTTTGGATAACTATTATTTTTATTATTATTATTATTATTATTATTATTATTATTATTATTATTATTATTATTATTATTATTATTATTATTATTATTATTATTATTATTATTATTATTATTATTATTATTATTATTTATACATAGGCTATATGTGTTAAATATATATATATATATATATATATATTTATATATGTTGCGCACATATTATTAACTGATTCCGTATAGATGTAACAATATGTATTTTATTATTTTATAATTTACTCAAGTAATAGTCGAGATTCATTACAATGCCATGTAATAATAATGTTATCACATTATGTCTTATGTAAATTGCATAATATTGTAAATAAAACAAATGATCATGTATATTTAGTAGTTCAGTATTACCCGATTATTACAATTTCATTAAATTTAATATATGTTTTTCGTATCTATTGAGTATACAGATGAAAATTAAATCCGTTTTATTGACCGAGAATAAGGGTTAAAAAAATTGTACGTAGAAACTGTCGTTCTTAACATTTGACGATTAGAAATACAATTATGAAATATTTGAAAATGATTGAGCTCAATGGCGCGTAGTCAGATAAAAAAACCAAACTCACCGGTATATTTAAATATATATTTGTGTTATATTTAACACAATCAAATTGCCGTGTCAATAAATCAGTCAAACACAAGTATAATATGTTGTAATAAAAGTACTATTTATTATTTTGAGACCCGTGTTCTATTTCTAGGCTTTTTGTACATCAATGCCTCGTACAGTATTTTGCATATTTATGTTAGCGTTATTATATGAAATTCCGTTATTCTATATGTTAATAGCTGGTTATTATATAGAATAGCCCTTTAAAGAATTGGCCCATTTATAATAGCCCTATTTTTAAAGTATTGGATAAACACAAAAATACACGATTTAACTATTTATTCTGTGTACTAAGTACTAACTACTGGTAACGTATTATCCAAACTAATCATAACATATTCAGTTAATGTATTCAAAATTATCAAACACAATGTAATATAGTACATTAAAAAAAAAAAGATTATTATAAAAGTATTTATAAACACATGTCCAATTATGAAAAAATAATTTATGCATCTAAAGTCAATTCATTCTTAAACAAAAAAAAAAAATATATTAAAATTCAAAATATACAAATATATTTAAAATGATTAGAAACCAACAAAATATAACCTATCAATGAATTTATATAAATACTGATTGTTTCTATAATAATATACATTTTTATTTATTAGTACAAGAACTCTTTGGCTGGCACTTAGAATTAATAAGAACATTATTTTTTAATCATACTTATGCACAGTTTTTCAGTGCACTTTTGTTGGTATGTGAATTTGAAAACCTTTGACAGTGTTACCAAGTGACTTTATAGTCTCCATAGAGGTAGGTACGTGATTTAGAACGCACGATGAAACGATAAATGATTAAATCGTGTACACTTAGCATGTGTCTAATTCTATGCAGATATGTCGTGTGTTCCAGGGGCGATGATTGTTCAAGGGAGGAGGCGAAAATAAAGCCGATCCCCCTCCTCTGACAATGAAATATCCACATCCACGAATGTTAATGTAAAATTCGCATTTATTGTAAAACGTCTTAATTGTTATTCGTAATCATATCTACCACTGTCTATTCACGTTTAACATCTTTATTCGTAATTACTGTCTATTTGCATTTATTATTGTTTGTAATTATGCCTGTTAAAATCGTGTTTATCATATTTATCGTTATCATATTGCAGTGAAAATCTAAATTATGTATTTTCCGTCGCAAACGAGCCGATATCGCATTCTAAGATTATTCGCTAACAACCCCGTCTACCCTCCGCAATCTCTACTACTGTGGCATATAAGGGGCCTCGCCGCCGGCTTACAGAGTCGTTTTCCGACCATGACCACATCCGTCTCCTAGGTACAACACACTTCCCCCGACCACCAAACACCTACTCAAACCGTACCCATTAACTTGGGCAGACCGACTTTAACTAATTACAAACCTTCACATCCATCCCCTAGTAGAGGCGCGAGCCTGGAATAGGTAAAGCACAGCAATCCCTCAAAGCAAAGCAAGTAAAGCTTACAGCGTCAGTCTTCGTCTTGTACTGTAGTAAGACCAACCCGCGGCAGACTTATGCAGTGCAAAACGAATCGTTAAGACACGCTATTGTCACACGCTACGTTGTCCGCCGACACGCTGCACCGTGCATGTTATCCATCGTGCTTCCGTCACGCTCTCAAGCGATTACTCATAATCGTACTTCATCCGTCTCAATCGTCCACTGTTAGCCACTACCGCAAGTGGCCTGCCACATATCCGTATATCGTATATGTATATATCGTATCTGTATCCGGTAAACTGTCTCTTGTATCAATATTGTGTGTATATATATATATATATATATATATATATATATATATATAAAACTTTTTTTTGTGAACAAATAAATTCAAAAATCTACATGTAATCAAAGATCGATTGCATTCAAATTTTTTATTAATCATTCCTGCAGTCACTAGCTGCTATAATACTCAGCAACGAGTAATAACTACTCTCTATCCAACATATGAATAGTAGTCGGTGGCGACGAGTATTCGTCGCCGACGGTCAGAACCACGCCCATTCTACCTCCCACTTGGTCAACTATCTGTCGACCGCAAATTGACAAGTGGCCGTCGCCTTTTCTCATGTACAAAGTTCGTTTAGTGACAACTAGAGATGGCAAATCTCAAACGGACGGCAGAGCCAACGCTCCGCGCGCATAGTGAAGGCCACGCCCATGCGTAGAACTCTGCCGCCGACTACTATTCTTATGTTGGACAGAGTGTAGTCATGGGAATAATCGAATAATTCAATTATTTGAAATAATCGAATGATCCGATATATTGTATCCGTATTTTGTAATAACCTGAAAAAGACATATAAATCCATATATATAATACCATTTTTATTTTTTTTTTTGTTACTTTAAATGCCTATTTAATTATTATATTATTAAATGTCAACACTCGATAGCAATATTAATATTTAATAGTTTTGGCTGTTGCATTGAAAAGAAGTTTCCCATAATAATCTTGCCATGGCTAAATATCTTTTAGCTACGAATCTTAGTACATAATAAAACAGTGGAGTTCGAAGTCCGTAACGGTGCTATTTTTTAGGAGAAGAAAAATAAGGCGTATTATATCACATAATACCTTTCTATTTAATAGTATACTTTATTTTAGTATAATATCATTATTTTAAGTAGCAGGTGATCTATGATAACACTATTATCAGCTTAGGGTGTTTCCTATACCCCACTTACGTATTTAACAACTTTGATTTCCATAATGATTTGAAATATATATATTTTTTTCTCAATGGCTTGAGACTAAAATTTTTGAAACCACAAGTAGCAAAAAGATTTACTTCTATGTCCATATGAGTATCCGATTAAAAGCAGTTAAGTATTGGGGTATCCCAGAAGAAAAATAACAACCATCATTATCAACTAACCGTTCGTCTGGGAGGTATATATTTTGCCCCACAGCTGTAGTTAGATGAAAAATGTATTTTTAAAATTGATATTCGAATATCTGAACAAATATGTTGTATATGAATAACATATATTTTTTGTAATTTTTCCCATGTGTGACAATTTTAGACATAGGTAAAACAGTTTTTTTTAATTTTTCTTTAAATTCCAACAAGTTTTCAATAATGTTCAACAAGTCTATATGAACATTGCTGAAAGCTTTTTGAACGGTTTTATTAAAGATGTAATGCTAAGTGTAAAGTTAGCAGTACAAAGTTTAACGTGGGATAAGTAGAAGGGGGCTGCAACAAATTCCAACAATGTTCAAAAAAATCAATACTAATATTGTTGGATAGGTTTTGAAATGTTCTGCTCACAATGTACTGCTAACTTCACACCCCTGTTTTCATTATATGAAAATCGTTCATTTAAGTAAAAAATAACCCCCTGACCACTAGTCTAGTAGATTAATCCTATATTTTTATAATATAAAATGCATTACATAATACATATGTTAAATGAATACTATCTTATAGTTAGTATTAGTTGTTAACACGACTGTCAAATGACGAAAAAAACTAAAATTGAAATAAAAATTTCGGCTCGTGTCATTCTAAATTGTCGGATCATAAGTAATTTATAGCTTATTTATAATTTTTTTTTTTCATTTTTTGGGAACCCACCTGCATCAAGAAAATAATATAATGCGACTATTAACAGTAACTTTAAACTCTTAATTCACGACTTTAGAAGAGGTTATTAAATATTTTTTCATTATAACATAATTATTTATAGCGGACGCGGGGCCCTCAAAAGCGCAGGGCCAGGGCCGTATGCCTCGCTCGTCACTGCTTTTGCGTCGGTTCTGCGTATACCTATATATATATACTGGTTACTAACCAGCCTCAATAGCTATAAACCAACGCCGACTTTGTCCCTTCTCTTTTTATTTCGTTTGTCGAAGCGGTCACATCTGCTTCATGTTCATTTCTTTTATTCCTTCATATTTTGTGTGTATCCAAAGTAATGGAGTAATCCATCTAATCCAACCCCGTATCGTACTACCTTTCTAGAGGTTAAAATCTGTTGGTTACCGTTTTTGTCTTTTTAATTTGATCATAACTTATTTGAAGATTTTATGCCAATACGCCAAATTAAATATCTATTTGTTTTAATTATTAAATACATATATTTTTCGATGTAAGACCATTAGTCATGATTATCGTAAAAAGAAAACTATACTTCCATATTTCGTCAAAATAATATTTTAGAAAACGTAATATGTAGGTCATCATTGTTTTCCGAAAATGACTACAGAAATAATAATAATTTATATAGTTACTAACATGTGGAAAAACAACGAATTTCTGGATACGTTGTGTACTGTTAACGCGTATTGCAACGCCAGTATAAATATATAAATATATATATATATATAGGTATCTAACGATAATGTACATATTGTTATCGAATGGCAATACATACCTATGTTCGATATTCGTTCCGATATGTCATGTACATGTTAAAAACATCTAGGATAATAAATTAAATCTCTATACATATAATATTTTTAAGATTTATTCGATGTAATATTTAACATTTATTATTATAATAACCACATAATTTAGTATTTCTAACTAATGCTTTTATTACGATGCTCTTCATAATTATGATAATTAATAAATTATAGTTGATTTTGTTCAAGTTCTTTTGTGATCGGTATTATGACTAGGTATTAGAATAATATTACTGGTCTATGTTACTTATTTTAATAAACATATATTTCTTAGTTCCAAATGTATATTGCATTTAAAATTAATACATAACAATAGTTAGTATAGTAATAAATAAATTCACGTGTCTTTAATATTATAAAAACATTACAATAGGTAAACTTATCGTTGGTGTAAATTGTTTATTAAATATTTGTCGGTTTAATTTTAATATTTCTTTAATTGAGACGTCCATGATTTCAGAATGGCAAATTATGGGTTCGATTTTATCGTATATTTCAATCATTTGAAAACATGGAGAAGATAATTTTTGTATTTTAATCAAATTAATTGTATGATATTTAGCTAAAATATTTTACGAATGTTTAATTATTATTAAAATCAAATGCTTGGTTTTTACCTTAAATATTTTTTGAATGTTGATAGTTATTTCAAACATAGGCGGCTATACTGTTAGTTTAATATTACATATTTACATTTTAACACATTTTTGACATTAGTTTTACTCAAGAATAAACAAAAAAAAACCTGCTTTTCGGGTATGTTGTTTACTGTTAGCGTGTATTGAACTGTCGGCATAAATATATAAATACCTATATAAGCACCTACCGATAATGTACATGTTTTTATCGAATGGCAATACGATTTGTCGCTATTCGTTCGCATGTGTCATCATCGTGTATTTGTATAAAACATCTGCCACATCTAGGTCCTCATAATTTTCCGAAAACGACTACTAAAAAAAAATCATATATTTACGAGCAAGTGGCAGTAAAAATAAATACAGCTGCTTACAAAAGATGTTTATTCAGTTTTTGTGCGTAAACATATTTTTACAAGTGTATTTATTTCTAAAAAATGTATAACTTCGCAGAACGTACAGGCCGATAACCATTGTCATACATAGTTCAGTGACAGTTACCGAAACAAGGAATAGAAATAAAAATTTTAAACGAAAATGATCTATTTCAAAACAAAATCAATCGTCTTAGCATTGATATTACTTTCCATTTATGGGCATGAAGTTGCAGGAGCACTCTGCTGTACGTAATTATACTTTTCTTTGATCATTTAAAGTACCTATAACATATTATAAGACTCTGTGGTGTTTACTACCGTAATATTGTGTACAATTACTATATAAATTGATGTTTTTTTTTTTTTTAATTATTGCAAAGGTTAATTTTTTTTGTTAAATTGTTTATGTACTTCGTTCAAATGACGACGACGACACGTCAGTCGAACAGTTTTAGTGAACATTTATATGTATATGTCTGTGTAATTTAAGTTGTCGTGATCCGTGATACGAATCGTTACTTCATTTTTTTCTGCAAAGGTCTATCTTCCGGTTTTAGTTAACTTCACTAACGTGGTACAACAAACAATGATTTTTCATACGACACGAATTCTAATATGTAGCCATCATATTATTAATACTTGATCCAAGTAAAAATATAGCTTAAAATATAAAGAAATATATAAAAATGCGGAATATTTATGTAAATTCTGTTTTGAAAAACGCCATAATTGTCTTTTAAAAAAAATTAATTTAGTATTCACTTAATTACTTTGTTGTTTTTGCATTTTTTTCAACTCGATTTTCTTAATTGTTATATTCAGAATTATCTATACATAATCTTGTTTATTTTTATTCTATTATTGCATTTTTCTTTTTTGGCTCCTATACCCACTACCCGACGATGAATTATATCCGTGTCTGTTCATACATGTTATTATTTTATATGCGAATATATGTACTGGTCACTAACCATCCTCAATAGCTATAAACCGACACCGACTTTGTCCCTTCTCTTTTTATTTCGTTTGTCGAAGCGATCACATCTGCTTCATGTTCATTTCTTTCATTCCTTCTTATTTTGTGTGTATCCAAAATAATGGAGTAATCCATCTAATCCAACACCGTATCGTACTACCTCCGACGACATAAATATGACGCGTCTAGACCTAGCGTCTAACGGATAAAATTATTTCTTTTATTATTGTTATGATAATAATTTTAATTCGTATATTTGGAGTACGATTAACAGATATGAATATTATAACAGTAATTTCTCTGTTTCCGGTGTCCACGACAATCGGGCCACCTTTCTAGAGGTTAAAATCTGTTGGTTACCGTTTTTGTCTTTTTAATTTGATCATAACTTATTTGAAGATTTTATGCCAATACGCCAAATTAAATATCTATTTGTTTTAATTATTAAATACATATATTTTTCGATGTAAGACCATTAGTCATGATTACCGTAAAAAGAAAACTATACTTCCATATTTCGTCAAAATAATATTTTAGAAAACGTAATATGAAGGTCATCATTGTTTTCCGAAAACGACTATAGAAATAATAATAATTTATATAATTACTAACATGTGGAAAAACAACGAATTTCTGGATACGTTGTGTACTGTTAACGCGTATTGCAACGCCAGTATAAATATATAAATATATATATATATATATAGGTATCTAACGATAATGTACATATTATTATCGAATGGCAATACATACCTATGTTCGCTATTCGTTCCGATATGTCATGTACATGTTAAAAACATCTAGCATAATAAATTAAATCTCTATACATATAATATTTATACAATTTATTCGCTGTAATATTTAACATTTATTATTATAATAACCACATAATTTAGTATTTCTAACTTATGTTTTATTACAGTGCTCTTCATAATTATGATAATTAATAAATTATCGTTGATTTTGTTCAAGTTTATTCGTGATCGGTATTATGACTAGGTATTAGAATAATATCAATACTAATATTACTGGTCTATGTTACTTATTTTAATAAACATATATTTCTTAGTTCCAAATGTATATTGCATTTAAAATTAATACATAACAATAGTTAGTATAGTAATAAATAAATGCACGTGTCTTAATATTATAAAAACCTTACAATAGGTAAACTTATTGTTGGTGTAAATTGTTTATTAAATATTTGTCGGTTTAATTTTAATATTCCTTTAATTGAGACGTCCATGATTTCAGAATGGCAAATTATGGGTTCGAATTTATTGTATATTTTAATCATTTGAAAACATGCGAGAAGATAATTTTTGTTTTTTAATAAAATGAATTGTAAGATTTTTAGCTAAAATATTTTAGGAATGTTAAATTATTATTAAAATCAAACGCTGGGTTTTTACCTTGAATATTTTTTGAATGTTGATAGTTATTTCAAACATAGGCGGCAATAATGTTAGTTTAATATTACATATTAACATTTTAACACATTTTTTGACATTAGTTTTACACAAGAATAAACAAAAAAAACCTGCTTTTCGGGTATGTTGTTTACTGTTAGCGTGTATTGATCTGTCGGCATAAATATATAAATACCTATATAAGCACCTACCGATAATGTACATGTTTTTATCGAATGGCAATACGATTTGTCACTATTCGTTCGCATGTGTCATCATCCTGTATTTGTATAAAACATCTGCCACAATAAATATTATACTCGTACATCGAAAATGGCAAACACTTGTTTCTTGCACTTGTACTTATATAACATAAAAGAAAATTATTTTGAAATATAAAACCAGTGTTTAACTCTAAAGCATAAAACAATTAATTCAAAGTGCCAAAAAAATCAAAAGAAACGTTACTTTTAATTTGAACATATTATTCATTCACGACATTATGCAATTATAATTTAGGAACATCGCTTCACATATTGTATAAAACTTGTCGTAAAATGTGTTAAAATTTAAATATGTAATATATCAAATTAACATTATGGCCACATAAGTTTGAAATGACAATTAACATTCAAAAAATATTTAAGGTTAAAAACCTACGATTTATTTTAATAATAATTTAATATCTATGAAATATTTTAGTTAAAAATCGTATAATTTTATTAAAAAATATAAATTATTTTCTCGCATATTTTCAAATAATTGAAATAGTTAATACAATTGAACTCATAATTTACCATGCCTTAATCGTGGACTCTCAAATGACTAAATTTAAAAATTAAACGAACAAATATTTAATACATCATTTACACCATACAATAGGTATGTAGCTATAAGTAAGTTTACCTATTGTAAGGTTTTACATTAATGTAATGACACATTAATAATGAATACTGGCCTTATACTAGAAAATATATGTATAATTAAAATAAATAGAAATTTAATTTGACGTTTTGGCCACCCACATCAAGACAATAATATATTGCCACTATTAACAATAACTTTAAACTCGTAATTCACGACTTCAGAAGAGGTTATTAAATATTGTTTCATTATAACATAATTATTTATAGCGGGCCCGGGACCCTGAAAGTGTGGGGACCAGGGCGCATATAAGCATTCTGGGGTCTGTTTGGGCACCTGTATTCAATTACGCTCTCCGATTGGTCGATTTTAAATTTTCCGCCTATTATATAAGGACGTGAATATATTTCCGGAATAATAGTTTACCGAAAAACAAAGTGCAGATATCTTGATGACAGATCTTTGATGTGCGGAAAGTATAATTCCGGAATTATATTATGTTCTATGACATTTGTGATGTCAGTAGGTTATCAGTGTATTATTATTATTATATTACACTCAACCTAACGTAACTCGCTTAGACACCTCCACTCGCTCGCTTCGCAAGCTCCTGTTGGAACTTAAACTAAAAATATCCAATGATTTGTTCTGAAAAACCACCTAAAGTTACTGAAGTGTGCATGTTTGGCTTGTCTGATAATAATACTCTGATAACACGCTGACATCACAAATGTCAGGCGGCAAATTTAAAATCGACCAATCGGAGAGCGTAATTGAATACAGGTCTAACGGGTACAATTATTTCTTTCATGATTGTTATGATAATTATTTTAATCCGTATATTTGGAGTACAATTTGCAGATATAATTATTATTGCAGTACTTTATCTGTTTCCGGTGTCCGCGACTACTTACGCGAGAAGATAATTTATATTTTGTAATAAATTTATTAGTACGATATTTAACTAAAGTATTTCATAGATATTAAATTATTATTAAAATCAATCGTAGGTTTTTACCTTGAATATTTTTTTAATGTTGATTGTCATTTCAAACATAGGTGGCCTTAATATTAGTTTGATATTACATATTTAAATTTTAACACATTTTTTGACATTAGTTTTATACAAAAATTAACAAAAAAGCCTGCTTTTCGAGTATGTTGTTTACTGTTAGCGTGTATTGAACTGTCGGTATTAATATATAAATACCTATATAGACACCTACCTATAATGCATATGTTTTTATCGTATGGCAATACCAGTTGTAGTTATTTGTTCCAATGTGTCATGCACATGTATAAAACATCTGGCATAATAAATATTATACATCTAACATGTTAAACACTTGTTTCGTGTACTCGTTCTTATAAAATTTAAAAAAAAAAAATTATTTTGGAATATAAAATCCGTGTTTGAATCTAAAGCATAAAAAAATTAATTCGAAATGCCAAAAAAGTCAAAAGAAACGTTACTTATAATTTGCTCGAATTATAATTCATTCATGACATTATACAATTATAATTTAGAAACATCGCTTCAAATATTCCGATATTTCCTTGAAAAGAATCTTTTCCAACATATTTTAATCAACGATTTATTCGCTTATGTGAAAAACTCGAGTTTGACACTAGTCTCAGTATAATCAGTGATGTTATTTGTCATTTCAAACATAGGTGGCCATGTTGTAATTTAATATTACATAATTAAATTTTAACACATTTTTTGACATTAGGTTTACCCAATAAAACCAGCGATTTGGGTATGTTGTGTACTGTTAGCGTGTATTGATACCTTTCTATTTAATATTATACTTTACTTTAGTATCATGAATCATAATATCATTATTTTAAGTAGCGGATGATTTATGATAACATTATTATCAGCTTAAGGTGTTTTCTATACACCACTTACGTAATTAACAACTTTGATTTCCATCATGATTTGAAATATATAAATAAATTTCAATTATTGATAGTTATAATGACATTCAAAAGAGAACTATTATGATGGCGGGGATTATAACCATCGCCGAGAGGCAAATATTATTATAGTTAGTTAATTTAATATCAAATAAGTCATGACGAGATTTGCCTAAAACTCACTTGGATCTAGAAAATATCGATTTGTATTTATTAAAAATTGACATAAATTACTTTTTTCTGAAGGAATTAATTCTGTATAAACATCAAAATTCAGTTTATTATTTAATTTAGCATTATATGTAAATTGTTTTAATCTTTCCAAATTTCGTATTATGTTTTGAACTGAAATTAAATTTACAATAAATACTAATCATTTGTTTAATCACTCACGTTTTTTTTGTCTTGGGAGAATTATTATTGTGTATTGAATCATTCTTGACGGAGAACATATCTATATTCCGTACCCGACTTATTACACTCATATTGCATTTCTTCTTTTTGTATTATTGTTCATGACGTATAAGGTGAAAGAAAATAATACGTATACGTTTCGAAAAACGAAATTAAAATTTTTAATCTTGTTTATAATAAGCTAATCATGATTATCAGTTATCACTAGAGCGCGGATTTATATGCACTAAAAACCAACCAAATATGCACTAAAAATTCCTAAATTTGCATAAATACATGCACTAAAATGTTCAAATATGCACAAAAATAACAAAATATGCACTCAAAAATTATATATAAAAAAAATTTATTTCTTCATAAACCATAATTTAAAAAAAAAACAAAGATTATTTTACTTAAAAATCAAGAGCACCATTTATTTTTCTTGGATAGTTTTAATCTATAACAATAAAAAGTAATCAATTAATATCAAGAATTAAACTAAACATTAATTTACAAACCTAAATTTGAATTGCATTGGATTATAATCATTTTAGCGATTTTTTTCAAACACCATCGATTGTGGTTTGTCAGTAAACAAATTTTTGTACCTGGAAAATGTAAATTTTTACAAATATATTTTATGGCAAGTGAAATATTAATAATATCATGTATTTACGAATCGTTAACACTGTTGTAAATGCTTGGTATATTTTAGTCATTAGTGTCTATGATGTTTATTCCTTTTTGGTAAATTTTATATTAGGTAAATAATTGTGTAAACGTGCAATATTTTATTTTATAACAATTTTAACAAACTTTCATTTGTAGAAAATCAACAAATTATCAATTATTAGAACAATGAGTACTAAAATTTTTCAAAAAATGGATTAAGTAATGGCTACTTTGAGTTTTGTATAAAACTATGGAATAAAATTCTAAATTTTGAAATCCAAAATAAAAAAGTATATATATATATATAAGTGAAAAAATAATAATTAAAACAAAAGTTACTGCATTTGTCAGCTATGTTTAGGACACTTAATGGGTAGGTGGGTACTCATAAATAATTCGTGCTTCTCGACTATTACACACTTGGGCCGCTCCTGATGTGGATACTTAGTAGTATATCACAAGATTAACCAAAGAAAAACATGCAAATGCATAAAAATCCGCGCTCTAGTTATCACTAATGAATTATCATAAGCAAGAAAATAAGTATCAAATGATTAAAATGGTTATGATTGGCCACTACAAGTAAATCTTCACCCTCTAACCCAATTGGTTTATTTCTCAATTTCATATCTATAAAATTGTAATTGTGCCCGCTGTTACGTAAAGGTTTTCATAAGTTAGCATTAACATTAAATATTAACAAATTAATACTGCATAATCCGTCATTCTATACTTCATTCATCATATTGCTAGTCGCTACTCTTAACAATAAAAAGTAATTATTAAATTAACCAATAATCTGAAATCTCTAAAGTTTCAACTTCCATATCCATTTAATTTTCGTTGGAAATTATTTTTATTAAATTGCCGATAATTTTCTACAATTTCAGTTTCACTATCAAATTTTATAATAATCGATTCAACTGATTCCCCGACTAAGTCATCTATTTATTAGGGAAATTTACATTTGCATAATACCTACATAGGTTGATAAAATCCGTACAAAATAAATTATCTATTAAGTTTTCAACGATCATAATGGAGAAAATTTTCATAACTAAACGTGTGTTTATTTTAGAAGTAAGAGGTGACTTTGAGGGTTATTATTTCAATAAAGGATATTTTTTTCTCAAATATTCCTCATATATTTAATAAATTATAAGTATAATTTACGATTCAACATAATTTTAAACGCATATTATTAATTATCGAATATATATTTATTTTATAGAAAAATGTGAAAGTAATCGAGATTTTATATATTATGTATTGACATTAAAATGTAATCGTTAACATATCTATTACACTACAAAAAATAAAATTGCCCAAGTGTTCAACGTGTAGTAATTGATTATGAAATTAATCACAGGATATAATCATATTTTTCAAAATAACCCAATGTCTATTTTCAATTTAATAACTTTGTCGTTTTGTATTTATCATTTCATTACGCAATATGTAATTAGTATTGTAATATCTTATATATTTAATCGAAATTGTTTGTATGATTTGTCCGAGTAGAAGAATTAGGAGAGCTTTGTGACGGTAAGTATGTCATCTATAAGTCAAAGTTTAGTTGGAGGATATTATTTATATGTAATTATTCGTTTTTGAATTGTAGGCAAAGAAACTGCTATAGATTGTTTAAATTACATATTCTTAAACAGAGGTAAGGCGAACGTTCAATTTGAATTATCAAATATACGACGATATATAGAACATAACCCTATAAACTAATATAATAGTAAAATTTCACATACTACAATAATACAAAAGTTAATAAAAAAAGTGAATCAAATGACAAATATATCATGGCTAATCCAATATGTGACTCACAGTTAAAAGGTTTAAGTTAAGAAAATTTTAACATTTTAATTCGGTTACAAAAAAGTTAACTTTTTTTCAATAACTTTTAACAATTAACTTTATTTTCAATATTTTATTACATTTCATATTATCAATAATAATTCATAAAAAAATATGAGTATATTATGAAGAAAAACACAATATTATATGCTTTTTTAACACACTGTATATATTTAATGTCATTTATACATTAGCACACAATTACGAGTAGGTCTAATAGTAATTCATACCTTTTAAAAATATATAAATAAATGACTTTATCAATTTTCTAGATTACGAATATTTTAAAGACAAAGGTAAGCAACCCTTATAAAAAAAAATAAGTTATTTTTATTTAACCTTTATGTAGAATTTAAAAGGACATTAATATAATATGCTGTTCGAGTGTTTTACCTCGCGATTTATTTCAACTGGCCAACACGTGATTCATTCTTCATATAATAGCCAATCAATTTTCTTGCGACGGTTTCATCATATTTTAATGTTTAGTATTCGTGCCTTCATACTTCTAGTAATTTTACATTTTATTAATTCTGGATATGATTTGATGTTTAAAAACAAAAACCTTCTTAAACGGGTCACAAATAAATTTTAAAACACACAATATATTTCCTATTTTACGCAGAATATAGATTATGAACATTGTCGAATACAATATTTTTGTCAAAAATAAAATCAGACCTCTGGAAATATGTTTATGTTTATTACGGTTATTGGTCTAAAAATACACAGGGATCCAATAGCTATTGTCTATTAGAATTCAAAATGTAAACGTATTTTTCAAATATTGTACAACAATATTAAAAGTAATAAATTACATTATACATAAATAACGGAACCATCAGTAACATTTGTTTTATAATCATATAACAATCTAAGATCACATTTTTTAGTAAATTCAAACAAATACGTTCAAGATATTGCCAAAAATCTAAATACAGGTATAAAACTATATAATAATTTACGTTTTTAACACAATTATATTTGATATGTTTTACTTACTTATCAAATATTAACCAATATATTGTAGGTTGTTAGTAAGGTAAAAAAAACGCCTTGAAATAAATACGTATATACATGATTCGGCAATTTAACTAATGTTTGCAGTGTCGGCCTGGCACACTAAAGGCCCCTGGATCTTTTTTTCTTGGTTTGATTTTGTTCAATTTTTTTAAGTTTATGAAAATTTATATGAAATTTAGAAATTGTATATTTGCATTATAACCAGTACATCTTTTATTTCAGTCTGTGCTTGTCATATAATTTTAATGTAAACACACAATTTTATAAAAATTTTAAAACAATATTGTGAAATATCAACGGATTAACATAATTTTAATAGAAATCAAAGCACCAAAAATTTTCAAAAAATTAGGTTTACGAAATGGTTATATTTACTTTTTTATAAAACTTAAGGATAAAATTAAAAATTTAAAATTATGAGACCCAAAAATTAAAAAAAATATTTTAAAACATTATTGCTATAGCCCAGTATTACAGTATTTATTTTTTAAAACAAAGTGAAAAAATAATGAATAGAACAAACTTTATTGCATTTGTCAAGTAGATTTGGAACACTCTGAATAGCATATTTTAAATCATCAATCCACCTACATTTTTGTTAACATTATATTTTTATTTTATAATTAATAAAAAAAAATTGAATCTCTTTAAGTAATAATATTTTCAAACAAATAACAGTGTATTGGTTATAACTTACAACTAATAAGTCATACATTTAATAGTAACATAAATAGTATAGTAATATTAAATAGTAAACATATCAATGATTACTGATAATAATAATACTTTCAAAATACTACTTCAAATTCATCACCGAGCAGGGTCCTTATACCTACAAAAAGCGAAATACTTTAGATGCTCACAAATCTCCTCCTAAAATCTCCTAGATGTCGATCACCAGACACTTAAATTTCGAATTTAGCTCACTTGATTGAAAAGGTTGGCGACCCCGGTGCTAGAGGTTAGCGAAAAGGGTGGCTGCCAAGGGCGCAGGAATGTTTAGGGCGCAAAACTCATCCACAATTCTAATAATTTCTTTATAAAAAAAAAAAAAAAAAAATGTAAAATATTTTTTTTTTTCTTTACGATTCGTATAAAATTGTAATACTATATTACACGAACGATTCAGAAAAATAATTGTACATTTGTCAAACTTAGAAATTTCATAATACATATTATATATGTATTAGAGAGTTTCTGCGACTAGTAAAAATTACGAGAACGAGAACGACAAACTTGTCGTAAATTGTTTCTCGTATACGTGAAACACAACGTGAAGAAGCTAGTTTCTGCGATCCGTGTACGAGAAACGTAATAATATATTGAACTATATTGTTGAAATTTTTGTATGTAATAAATTTCCCCAAAAATAATTTATTTATATAACGTTTATCAAATAAATTTGTCGTTTTCGTTTACGGGAAACCACTCGTTGTCGTATACGAGAAACTCCACACTCAGGGGTGTCATTTTTTTTTGGGGGCAACTTTTACATTTGCCTCAGTCTAAATTTTAAGTCGATCTCAAGTCGGCAAATTTTAATTGTTTTTGATATTAACATTTTCATTTATCAAAATTGAAATATAAAAATTATCGACTACCCAAGTCGGCACGAACACGTAAATTTAATCATTTTATTATTATGATATAGGTACATTTCCAGTACCTACCTACAAGCGACACAGCATCGCATTGGAATGCATTACTGTTTATTATATTATTTTGTATGCGGGTCATAATGTCTAAAGTTGAACCATTAAAATCTCCTATATATAGTCACAAATCACGTGTGTCGTATGAATTGCAATAAACTGATAAATAATATTTTAACAATAACACGATAAAACAAGGTAATTGTAAACACAAATCTAAAATCGGTTATTTGTGTTCGATAATAATATAATATACACCTTGTCCGGTCAACTTTAGTCGGCACTTACTCTATAGCCGGCACTTACTCTATAGCCGGCACTTACTCTATAGCCGGCACTAGAGAGCCTTGATATATAAGAGAGTGGCCAACTCGGTGCAAGTTTTCTATTGGCTGGCTGTTATCATAGCTCATGGACGCCATTAATCGTCCAAAATAATGTTTTCCACATACACAAATGCTTATTAATTTGTCATTTCGACGTTTGTTTTTACCCGAAATTCGAAAATTAAATTCTGTTTATTCTCTTATACCGTATTATATTCAATAATATAATATAATAAGTATGTATACCTACCAACCAATTTATTATGCCATCTACCTACGCTATTCTAATGTGTAAATTATAGTAATTTTGTTAATAAAACGTATGTAACATTACTATTTTGTGTCATTTATAAGTTATATTATTTAAATAGATATATGAAAGATATCAAATAATAATGGTTGTGCTTTTATAGCGCACAAAAATATTATCAAATAATTTAATCAAAAACTAATGTTTCTAAAATTTTACCATTTTTTCAATTTTTTCCATCCTTTAATATGCAATCTTGAATCAACCAATTTATACACAATAAAATTAAATTCTAAATTTACGAATATAAATATGGTTAGTGTTACATGATGTAGAATGCCCGGGATTAAAGTGTATTGTTTACATTTTTAAAAAACGCGGGAATCGTTTGGACGATTAATGGCTGCTATCACACCCGTTGGCCACTCTCTTATATATCAAGGCTCTCTAGCCGGCACCATATACTTTTATCTATGGTCGGCACTCGACAGCAGTGACGTAACCAGAAATTAGTCAAGGGGGGGTATTCAATAAACGATAAATTCAGCTTTACGGGCCTTACTAAGTCAAATATGTTGTTTTATTAAATAAAATTATGTATAATTAAAAATTTTTTTGTGATAATAATACTTAATAATACAAGGTAACTGGTGATAAAGTATTCAAACACCACAAATGCAACAAAAAGTTCCTTTTGACTATGATTGAATTTTCAAGTATAAAGTAGAAATGTTGGTTTTGGTTTTTTCTTTAATTAACCAATTTGAAACCTCCATTAAAAAGTTCATTTAATTTTCTTAAAGAAAACATACAAAGCAAAGTTTCAATATTAATTTCATAAGCACCAGCACAATCTTAAAATTTCTAAATTTTAAAAATTTGACTTCTACCTAACAATTTTGTTTTGTCACTTAAAAGTCCGAAGTGTGCAGTGTGCACATTTCATAAAAATTTTCTTTTTAATAAGCTTTCCAATGGAATACTCATTTTTTTTAAAGTTTTTTTTTTTTGGGAAGAAGAAATCGCACTTAAAATTTAAAAAAACAGTATGGTAAATGGTACAGAATACTTCCATGAAATTAAACCAGATAACACGTAAATCGTCGTGACTTGTAGCTCACATGTAATTACCTGCATTAATTTACGGAAGTAGCGTGTACTATTTACCGTACCAATTTTTTTACATTTAAAGTGCGATTTCTTCTCCCCAAAACAGAAGTTTTCTTAAAATGACTATACCGTTGGAGAACTCATTAAAAAAAGAAGTTTTATGAAATTTTCACATCTCTGAGTAACAAAAAAAAATCGTTAAACAGGAATCAATTTTTTTAAATTTAGAAGTTTTCGGAATTTAAGATTGTGCCTGTGTTTACAAAAATGATACTAGAACATTGCTTGGTATGTTTTCTTTAAGAAAATGTAATACGCTTTTCAATAGGGCTTTCAAATTTGGTGTAGGACCAATAATAAGGGCAGTAATATTAAAGTCGATAAAACTGTACATTTATACATCAGATAGTTCTATTTTGTAACGCACATGACATGAAAATTATTAAATTTCAGAATTAAAAATATTTGACCGGAAGCAAAAAATAATAATTTCAAGACCTGACATCCAATAGCACAAAACTGTAATCATTAAAATATAAAAATGTATGGATGTACAAACTAAAATTAACTATAAATTAAATCCCTGTTTCGTTAACCACTTCTTAATAAAAAAATGTAATATATCACCAATTACTTTAAATTAAATTATATAATTTATTCAAAGTATTTATTTCAAGGTCACCCGCTCGTTAAGCACCGGGATTCATTCAATAGCTATTTTTCACACTTATCATCACTGCGAACAACGGCAACGTTGCTTTAAATCTAGCCAGGTAAAACGTGCGTAATCGTATTATTAAAAAAGGTACGTAGACAATCGTAACGAAGGCAGTCGTAATCTACCCTTACCAAGGATATAATATGGAGTGCCCTAAAGGCTAAATTCATAAAGAACGAGTACCACAACGACCCATAGTAAGTGCAATAAATTCACCAACATACAACATAGAAGGACACCTACCCAAATATTGAAACAAAAAAAATCGGGCAAACTACATCATATATAAAAATCTAAACACAATTCGTAGAAAAAATTCCAAAAATGAAATCAGAAACAGGAGATATTTTAGTCAATTTTGATTTAATATTACTGTTCTCAAAGACACCTGTCGCAGATACACTCAAAATAATCAAAGAAAACGAATGGCTAGTTTGGAAAATAAAGTTTAGCTCCAGTTTTACCAAATTTTATGGAATAGCTTGAAAAAAAAGCCATAGGAGTAGGTAACAAAAAACTAAAGACGTGATTCACATATTATGTAAGTGATACTTATTCGTACAACGGCAACATGGAAAAACAAATTAGAAAAGTTTCTGAATCATGTCAACGAAAATATACAATTCACAATGGAAACAGAACAAAATCCTCGCCATGGTCAGAGGGGTGTACTGATGATGGTAGACAGTTTAGATCGTCCCAATATCGTAGGAACTACATGGAAGATGGAAAATATCAACATAGCAAAACAAAAGAGTTTATGGACATGGAAAAAGAGAAAAACCGTCGGTTTTATGTATCAGTGCATCCAATGGCGGATTTAGAGAGGGGTGCATGGGATCTGAAACACCCACCGTTCGGCATATTAAACTTTTTTTTTATTGTAAATTACATGGATATTAGGCATCACGTAAACATAAACGTTAATAATTGTATTCTCGATTGACAATGAACAACAACGTTTATGAGTATCCTTTATCGTGTTATGATGATATCTGTAATAATAGCGGTTCCATTATGATTTCAACCACGGTTATAGATAGTATATAATTGTGCTTACTATGTTTAGGTATTTATATAATTCTGTGGTGTTGAAACTTTTTGATTTTACGGCTCTTCCTTTCCTAGAGATTAACCAAAATACATGCGCATTGCAAAACTACACTTTCTGACCATTTAAGCCCCAAATTATTATTTTGTTTCTACTCCGAAGTTGTACATAATAAGTATTTAAGGTACATTATTAGTTAGCACTAACCACAAGAAAAATCCAGGATCCGCCATTGAGTGTATCTGTTGGCTTCCAACGAACGTTATCGTTTTCGAACGGATAAATACGCAACACCGGTGAACCGTCGTCATCGGTATTCGTATTCGTATTCACGCAACCGTCGTTTTTACGCGCCAGACAAATCTAAGCCGATAATAAAAAATCGCGGATATTACTCGACATGTACACTGCGTGAGATCGGTCTAGGACGTTTTGGCGCCGCCGTTTGGGCGCTATTGTTTTGGCGCCAAGTCCTTTTCGCTCTGGGCCGTTTTGGCGCTGGAACGTTTTGGTGCCGTCATCGCCCTTGCGTCGTATGTAATACGATGACGGCGATTAGATGGTATGGGTAGTAGGTAGTAAATATTATAGGCCAGTTTGGACAAAAAAATTTCCGAAAAAAAATGGGGGATATAGGAATAATATCAAATTATAATAATGATGCTAATTTTTCTGTAATGGTAAAAATGATCATTTCACTAACATTTTTACCGATTGAAGATTTAGACGTAGCAACAGATTTGCTTGCTGATAAATTACCGAACGAAATTATTCCGTTACTTGAATGGTTCGAAGAATATTATATTAGAATATTAAAAAAAATCTAAGAAAAGTTGGTCGTCGATCACCACAATTTCCTCCAGAAATACGGAATTTATATCAACGGGTTTTAACGAACATAAATCGTACAAATAACCATACCAAAGCTGCTAATCGCAATGCTTGACTTGGGAAAAAAGTAGTAGAGGTATTCTAGCTACTTTTTAAAGAGTAGTGTCCCTAGCATTTTAATATCCCTCACATTACCGCGAGGGGCTTCGCCTCCCCACACTCCCTTTTACGATCCCCTAAGAAGCATTAATATAAAACCATAAAAACGTATCATGGCAAAACAGAATAAGGAATATAATAATTATTAAAGTACATGAATTTATAGATTATGAATGGTTATCATTGATGGCTGCTTATCAGTTATCACGTATGAGATATGAGATATCTGATATCAATACGTTTTGTAAATATTAGAACATTTTGTAGACTTTATATATTTAATATAAAAATGTAAGTTACGCAACTTTATAAAAATATAAAATTAAATAAAAAACCGTCCCATGCGTTCTCTTTTAAAAAGTGCGGGTACGCTAGAATATCCAAAAAATTAGTTGATGTACTCAGTCGCCCCCCAAATCAAGCACTGACCGTCCTCCACGTTCCTCTTTAAAAATATAGTAGAGGTACGCTCAAATATCTGAAAAAATAAAAGGGGTACTCAGTCCACCCGCGTCCCCCTCAAGTCAACCACTGGCTAATCGACGTTTAAATGTTCAAATGGGTGTAACTATTCCAACAATATGGTCGTTCATAAATTGCCTTAAAAAAATACAATCAGGAAGGGATGTTTTTTTATGAGCAATTTGTTACTGGCGAATGTCCACCTAAAAAACAAAAAAAATATTTGAATAACGATAAAAGAATTCTAAAATTGGTTTCTAATTATGATAAAAATACAATAATATTATTTTTAAGAGGACTTGCGAACAATGTTTCGTTGGGATAAAATATAAATGTACACATTTTTTAATATTTAATTTTTTTTACTTTTTAATATACATATATATTTTTTTTTAATTAAAATTTTTTTATAAATGTACCACACATAATTTTATTTTTTTAAATTTCAAATGAATTGTAATATTATATTAAACTTAGTGCGATTTTATTTTTTATATGTAATTGGTCTATGCTACTAGATGAATATTATAAAATATATTTACTGTAAAAATAGGAAATTTATCAGGCGCAGGTGATGACGGCACCAAAACGGCAGCGCCAAACCAGTCCGGCGCCAAAACGGCAGCACCCAAACAACAGCGTCAAAACGGCGGTGCCAAAACCTCCGTGTCCGACGTGAGGTGAATTTCGACGCTGTACACGCCTTGCTCTTATTATATCGCGACGTTTGGCCGATTTGGTCGTTTATCCCGGTGGGCCCAGTGTGATATCGTCTGTTTGTGACAATGACAACAATATCAAAGTCTTGGGGGGGGGTGAACTCAAAATCAATGGGAGCTAACGACCTCCCCCTCCCGATCATGGAATTCAACATCCGCCACTTCCCTATTTTTGGTATTATATGTTTTGACTCAAATCAATTACAGACAAAAGGAATATTTAAGATATTTTATTTGAAAAAAAGATCCACATCGTCTTCCATAAAACTTTTGAACAGGCCTGTATTCAAATCCTTCCCTTTTCAAAAGTTAAGAATGGGTATTTCATAATTTAAAACATATATATTTAGGTATCAAAATGTAATTCAGAATAATAACAAATTTTAATCGGCTTCATCGTTTATTATAAATTAACATAAATTATAAAAGTAAATACTTATAAAATAAAATATTCTGACTCCAAGGGGGACGAAGGCAGCCCACCTATCGCTTCCCATATCATAAAATATGATTTATTGATCTCAAATAAAAAATAATAAGAATATTATTAAATTAATCTTCTGTTCAAATAAGTTAGCCACTTAAGATAATAACCACAGCACACACAGATCACAACCATTTATTTATGATTTTTTACTGACTTTAATATTATTTTTAGAAAAGATAAAAGATATAGACGACTTCTGTAAAACATGTATGTATAAATCAACAACACTAGTATGACTTATAAAAAAAATGTTACTGTTCACCGCGTTATTGCAATAAAAACTGTTGTGTTATTATTTTAAAGGAATTAACACGTTATACTTTATTAATTAATTAACACATTAGACTTTACTAATTATAATGTACTTAAAGACAAAAGACATTTTTATATAACACATTTTAATCTTATGATAACAATTTATATGACAGTGTTACCACTTATTACAACAAAAACTATAAGAAAAAAAAGTTTGTTACAATAAGAATATTATAGGTACTCAGAGTGCATCTGCGTACGCCTAAACAGTAAAAATAACCACCGTATGTGAAATCTCGCAGCCGCGTGCGAGCAACAATGAAATGAATTTACTAGGAAAAATGAATAGTAATGCCAAATTCAATATTTAACATTCTTCAAAACCCGGCCACATAATATTATAATATTTTTAATATTTGGAAAATATTGTTCGATTATTTTAATGTTAATTGCAATAATGCTAGGTCGAGATATATTATCTTCTGCTTTTATTACTAAACACACAATAAAATATGTCACGAATTTAAAAAAATTGATGTTTACATATTTTATAACATAAAACATAACTGCATGTACGATTGTTTACGAAATATTGTCTCCTTTAATAAACATTCAATTCAATATTTATTTTGTAACAGATTTAGGCGTGAAACAATATGCTAATTAAATTATGTTGTATGCGAGAAAATTATGACATGAAAAAATGGCCTTAGGAACCTAACATAATCTTATTTATTAATATTTCAATATAATCGTATGACATCTTTAGTAATTAATGAATTATTCAATAAATAAACAATAAAACTTAATTCAAATTTAGCTTTAGTAAATAATTAATTTATTGGTAATATAATACTTCAGAGGATGGTTATGTTATGAAATAAAATTATTATAATGTTAGTCACTCATTATCAAATTGTTTAATGATTTTTCTAAATAATAGAGTGGATATCATCATATTTTGCATGCCTTTTTCTTATGGTAATTAAATAATATCGGCGACGGATGAGTGGCAACACGCTCACGGCCCGTCACAAGAGAATACCGCCGACTCACCACCATATTCTTGAACATTGACTTTTATAATTTAATTTTTCTAAAGTAACGAGTTGTAAGATAAATAAAAGTATTGTATTTATATTTTTAAAAATAAAATCTTTTAGTAATATAATTATATAGTATATATATATATTTTTTTTTTTTTAATCATAAAAGTTGATAAAAGTAAGAGATATTGCGATATTCCTAGAGTAATAAACAATATTTAACATTCTTGAAAAACAGGCCCCATAATATTATAATATTTGGAAAATATTGGTCGATAATTTTAATGTTAAGTGCAACAAGGCTAGGTCGAGATATATCTTCTGCTTTTATTGCTAAACACACAATAATATATAACTCACGAATTTAAAAAAATTGATGCTTACATATTTTACAACATAAAACATAACTCTATGTACGATTGTTTACAAAATATTGTCTTCTTTAATAAACATTCAATTCAATATTTATTTTGTAACAGATTTAGGCGTGTAACAATACGCTAATTAAATTATGTTGTATGCGAGAAAACTATGTCATAAAAAAATGGGCATAGGTACTTAATATAATCTAATATATAAATATTTCAATATAATCGTATGACATCTTTAGCAATTAATGAATTATTCAATAAGTAAACAATAAAACTTAATTCAAATTTAGCTTTAGTAAATAATGAATTTATTGGTAATATAATACTACAGAGGATAGTTATGTTATGAAATAAAATTATTATAATGTTAGTCACTCATTATCAAACTGTATAATGATTTTTCTAAATAACAGAGTGGATATCATCATATTTTGCATGCCCTTTTCTTATGGTAATTAAATAATATCGGCGACGGATGAGTAGCAATACACTCACGGCCCGTCGCACCAGAATACCACCGACTCATCACCATATTCTTGAACATTGACTTTTATAATTTAATTTTTCTAAAGTAACGAGTTGTAAGATAAATTAAAGTATTGTATTTTCATTTATAATTAAAATGAAATATTTTAATAATATAACTATATACAAGTATATATATTTTTTTAATGAATCATTGAAGCTGTCACAGGTAAGAGATATTATATTTATATATATATACATATTTCTACTGTAACTTCGTGGGACTCGTCACCTCGAGTCAGTAAGAGGTTACTAAAATTTACTGAGTAAAGTGATATTATTTAATACTACTTTAACTCATAATTAAATTATATTACATTATTTTACAATATATATTGATATTAAACTTTAATTTACTTGTTTTTGTTTTAACTTCATTAAATTTTATTTGTATTTTTTTGGATCTCTGGCCAATGAAGGTAAGAATAAATACAAATTTTATTCTTTCTTTTCTCTTTTCTCAATCGATTAACATAAAGTTGTTCATTTCTGGATAATTTTATTTTATTTCCTTATAAAATATAAGAACTATTCTAAAAAAAATCCTGTTATTTTCATAAAATAATTTTATCTATTTATCGTTTTTTATTTAATGTTTTTCCCATTTGTTTCCATGATAATGCAGGTAGTTGTAATGGTAATATTATATATATAAATATAAGCATAAGTGTAATCTAATTGGACAAGGGTGTGAAATTTCTTCTCTTTCCACCAGTACCTTGAACTTTACTCTGACTTGAAACATAGAATATGTTCTTAAAAAAATCTTTAAATTATAGAGCAGTTATATATGTGTTCTTTATGGTTAAGGAAATAATAAATTTTTTTTTTTTTGGTGGGTAAAATAATATATAACATTATATTTTCAATTAATTATTTACTACGGATTATATTTTATGTAGATACATTGAATACACTATTTGAAGAAGACATAGGTAAGTACATTTTTTAAAATTCATAATTTTTTTTCTTACGAATCGGACAAAAAGTTAAACAAACAAAGTCAACTAATATAAGTAGTAAAAATAAAACAAACTAAAGAAATAATAAAAAAAAAACCGTGTGTGCCAGATCGCACACGATAGAAGTGAAATTTTTTGGGACGTGACAGGAATTTTGGAAATCTAAATACACAAAACACTATAAGTACATTAAACGAGATTCTTTATTCTTCACAAATTTCTGTAATTAAATAATTTATTGATGAAATGATTGGTTTGTGGTAGCTGAAGTATTATATGAATACTCTAGATTCTAAATTTTTAACATGACATGAGAATACAGCATCGATTGTTGTTCCAGACCTCGTTATAGCGACTTGTGGATCTGTATTTATTTTTAATTTAATTTAGATTCCAGGAACTCTATCAATGTTTGTACCTCGTGCGATGCAAAATTTACATTACATTTTTATCAGAAATAAAAGACAAGCATATAAGAAACGGTATTAAATGTGATAAACAAAATGTTAATGATCGTATTAGGAAAAATTATTAATGGATTAAAATAATAATGATTAGCAACCATAGATGAATTTTCACCCTTTAACCAAATTGGTTTGTTTCTTAATTTCATATCTAGTAAAAATGCAAATTATGTCTGCTGTTACCGTTACGTAAAGGTTTTCGTAACATAGCATTAACGTTAATATATATAGATATCACATAATCCATTATTGGAGACTTCATTCACCATATCGCTATTCTAAGCAATAAGAAGTAAGAATTAATTTAACCATTAATCTGACATCTCTAAAGTTTCAAATTCGATATCCAACAAATTTTCATTGGAAATTGTCTTATCAATCTGGTCGATTATTATCTAAAATTTCAGTTTGATTAACAACTTTCGGAATAACTGAGTCAACTGATTCCCTGACAGGCGACAGTCATCTATTTATTAACGATATCAACATTTGCATTATATATATGTACCATGTAGGTTTGGTAGGACAAACAGGGAGGAAGTTAACAAAAAGCTTGATGTGTGGAGATTAGTTCTGGAAGGAAAGGGATTACAAAAAGTATATAAAAAATAAAAAATATTTAAATTCAAAATATACAAATATATTTTTAATTAAGTGCATAAATTAAAATCTTTAGAAACTTACAAATTATAACATATCAATGAATTTGCATAAATACTGATTATTACTTATATGACATCCTTTGTCGATTACATGTGTGCACATTTAAAATTTTTATACATTTTTATTTATTAGTACAAGAACCCCAGGAGGGTGTTAATTATTAATGAACACTACGGTTATGGCGAACCCGGAGCTCTGAGTTAACATTAATTGGTTGTCTCAGTCTGGTCCTCCAGGTTGGGAGTTAAGCGCAGGGCTAACAACCCTGCCTTGTAAAACAAATATTTGTTCAGAATTAGAGTATACGGTAAAACAATTGGAAACTGGAAAACAGAACTGTTATTTTGTACATGGAATGTGCGGACTTTGCACAAAATAGGTGTAGCTTTGGATTTAGTCAAAGAGTTAGAAAGATACAAAATGAAATGCGTAGCACTTCAAGAAATTAGATGGAAAGATTCCGGTACAACAAAAATGTCTCAAACAACAATCATCCACGGAGAATGCGAAAAGACTCATAAACTGGGAAATCTTTTTGCTGTTCACGAATCAATTATACATACAGTAAAGGAGTTTAAAGATATAAATCCTAGAATCTCAACTCTAACACTAAAAACAGACAATTTTGACATGTTACTAATAAACGCACACGCCCCAACAGAAGATAAGGATGAAAAAGAAAAAGAACTATTTTATGCAGCACTAGAAGACGCGTTTGACATGCCGAAAGGAAATGTTAGGGTAGTACTGGGTGTTTTCAACGCAAAAATAGGACATGAGGAATGCTACAAAGTGACTGTTGGAAAACATATTCTGCACGTTAATACAAATGACAATGGTGTTAAACTAATCGATTTTGCTTTAGGAAAGGGTCTAGTGGTTAAAAGTACTGTTCCTACGAAAAGACATATATAAATATACATGGATCTCCACAAATGGGAGATACAAAAACCAAATTGACCACGTCCTAATAAATAACAGATCAAAAATGGCATTTTGAATATAAGAACCTTAAGTGGAGCTGATATAGACTCAGATCACTTACTGATAGGTATATGGATAAAAGTGAAAATTAAAAAGCAGAAGAAATGTAATCTAACAAATATAGGACGAACTGATATAGCTAAGTTAACGGATAAACAAATATGCGAGGAGTACGAAAAATGTTTTCAGAATATCATTAAAAGTAAGCAAATAGTAATAGAAGGAAGTGTAGATAAAACTTGGGAACATATTAAAGAAAGTATAAGTAAAGCAGCAATAAAGATTTTAGGGAAAACAAGATCAAAGTCAAAAGTGTGGTTCAATAGGATTTGTGAAAAAGCAGTTCAAAGGAAAAAATTAGCAAGACGAGAACGGATAAATGACACCAGAAACGAAGAAAAGTTAGCGAGGTTCAGAACTCGCCAAAGGGAGCCAGTAACATACTGAGGTGTGAAAAGAGAAAATACGTACGAACGGTGTTGAAAACGACAGAACTCAATTATAAAGCGCACAGAACCAGGGATATGTATAAACGAGTAAATGATCTTAGAGATGGACACGAAAAGAAAGATTTCTAAGGAATAACGATGGCTCCCTGATAACCATAAATGAAGAGTTGGCAAATAAGTGGGGTGATTACTTTGAAAATTTGTTGAACTGTGAAGAACCATAGGAAGTCTTTTATTTTAATCAGGAAACCAGAGAAGAACAGAGTTGTGAAGAACCAATCCTTGAAGAAATAAAATCGCAGATAAATATATTCAAAAACAATTGATCTCCGGGGGAGGACAACATGTAGTCAGAACTCCTAAAGAAAGAGGGAGAAGAAATGGGTATATGGTTATGGAAGATAATTCGGAATGTTTGGACAACGGAAAAATTGCCCGAAGTATGGAAGACAGCGGTGATTTGTCTAATATATAAGAAAGGAAGTAAATAAGATTGCAAAATCTATCGCGGGATAGCTCTCTTATACGTAGCTTATAAATTTTTTTCAAACTGTATATTATCAAGGATAAAAGAAAAATCGGAAAAAGTTATTGGTAATCACCAGCGTGGTTTCAGACCATGAAGGTCGACTACGAATCAAATATTTATTATAAAACAAATACGAGTATATAAAAAAAACTGGGAGTTCGTTAGAGAAATACACGTACTCTTCATAGATTTTAAGAAAGCGTATGATGGCATTCATAGAGAGAGCCTGATCAATATCATGAGGGAATTCCATTTTCAAAACAAGCTAATAAAACTGGTTGAAATAAGTGTGTATATTAGAAACATTTATCAAAGTAAAAGTAGAAAATATAACTACGAATCCAATTTTAGTTAAATTGGGCTTAAGACAGGGAGACGCTATGTCACCAATCTTATTCAATATAGTACTAGAAAAAGTAATAAGAGAAATGAATATTACACCACAAGAAGGAGTTAAGTTCCAGGAATCGTCTATAGGATTGCTGGCCTATGCAGATGATTTGGTGATCATGGAAGAATCACAAGACGGATTAAGGTCTTTGTTATGTCAACTGAAAAAAGCAGCATTGAAAGTTGAACTTCATATAAATGAGGAAAAAACGGAATTTATGGTAGTAGGAAGACGAGACATCATGAGAATATGAAACTATATACAACTTTAAATGTCAACAACCGAAATTTCAAAAGAACGAAACAGTTCAAATACCTAGGGTCAATAATGTCGGAGAAAAATGAAATTGAAAAAGAAATAACGGCGAGAATTCAAACTGGAAATAGATGTCTCTATGATCTAGCAAAGTTACTGGGATCACGATTACTGTCAATTAATATAAAAATATAAATATACATTATATTAATACGACCTGTAATTACTTATGGAGCTAATGGCTGTTACGAAAAAGTGATGAAAGAAAACGCTTAGTTTTAGAGCGAAAAATACAGCGATAGATTTTTGGACCTGTTAAGGACACGCTAAGTGGTGAGTAAAGGATAAGAAAAAATGATGAATTAAAAACACTCTTTTACAGACCGAGTATACTGGAAACGATAAGGAACAAAAGATTACAGTGGGCTAGGAATGCTTGGCGCAATCACAATCTAATCATACGAGTAGTAATGAAAGAAAATCGTACTGGGAAAAGACCGCTGGGAAGACCACGTTTGAGATGGGAGGACGTTGGGATGATGTGGAAGCGTTAGGAGGAGGTTTAGACTGGAGGATACAGGAATCGGATAGAGAAAACTGGAGGCAAGGTTGTGTGTCGGGATGGACCTAGGGACCGATTTACCTAAGAAGAAGAAGAAGATTAGTACAAGAACTATTTGAGTGGCACTTAGAATTAAAAAGAACATTATTTTTTAATCATACTTTTGCACAGTTTTTTAGTGAACTTTAGTTGACATGTAAATTTAAAATCTTTGACCGACTGACCGTGTTATCAAGTGACTTTATAGCCTCCTCAAACGTACGTAATTTAGAACGCACGATAAAACGATAAACGATAAAGTCATTTACACTTAGCATGTGTCTGATTCTATTAAGCTTTGTCGCGTGCTCTGATAAGGTCATTGGCCTTTGGTGTAACAATTTGAACCATACGTAATGATGTTTCTGTGGTAATAGATGAAGTTACAAAAGAGATACTATGATGCATAGTGTTTTTTTTTACCTGTGAAGCGTCTAAGGGTCCGGCCCTCCCTACATGTCTTTTAACTAAACTTCATATTAATCTTGAGTTATTACATTTTTAATTGATAAATAAAACGTTTAGTTGGTTTTCCAGGTGAGAAAAAAATTATTTTACAATGTGTAAAGATATAATATAACTTTTTTTCTTTAAATTGTATTAATTTTTGTATTAAATTTGATATTTCCAGATAAATTATTGCAAGGAAGTAAGAATAGATATAAGATTACTATTTTCTTTATAGCTTTCTAAATCTATTATTGAAGCATAAATTCTTGGATAACTGTATTTTATTTCGTTATCTTTCTAATACGTTATAAGAATTATTTTAACAGCAATTGTTTTGTAAATAAACATAATATAATAATAAACTTTTTTTTATTTTAGAGACTCTTGTATACAAATATTCGATTATTGTATTATATAAATTCGGTATGTCTTATTGCACATCGTTATATTTTTATTTATTTATTATTGTTGTGGTTGTTGTTGTTGTTATGATTATCATCATCGTCATCATCATCATCATCATCATCATCATCACTTATTCGTTCGTTTAACTATCATATCTTTTATCTAAAAATATGTGAATTCAGAAAAATGCGTTACATTTGGATGAATTCGCATTAGTAAAAATTAATAACAAACCATTTTATAGATATAAAAAACTTTCGAGTAAGAGTCAATCATTAAGAGTCAAATGTTTTTAATAATTTAATAGATGATAATAAAAAAAATTGCATGCATATGTATTATGTATACATAATTCCATACTATAATCAATCGGTCGTGCACAAATATTAATATAGTGAAACAATTTGTAACAATATAAATATGTATTAGGTTGGGAGTATAATTACTGCAAATATATGTCTGAAAATCTACAGTTATATATACATACAGGTAATGAGTATTTAATTTATTATTATAAACTTTTTTTTTGTATTGCATAATTGAATCTACGATTGCAATTAATGACATTGATGTGTAATACATACTTTTTCCGATTTATTAAATGTTTAAATTCTAAAGTTCAAAATCCTGGAGAATGGTGTAATGAGAAGTACACAAATCAAGAATAAGCACATCGTCTAAAGCAGTGATGTGCAGAAACACTCCAATTAAATTAAGATATTAAGTAATTTATTTTTAATTTAAAATTTTTTGTTTAAATACTATGTAGCTATTTTGTTTCGTATTATTACAAAATAAATTCTGTTTGAACTTAAATTCATTAAATATTACGTTTATATAAGTGTCATTCAATATGATATTTAACATTTGTTAATATTATTATTACTAAATAATTTTCTGTAACAATATAACTCATTAATGCAACCATCTGTATAATGTCTTAAGTACAATTGTGGTTCTTTTCCTCGTGAAGCGGTTATCATAAACATTTCATTTTTTAAACTTTTTCTGTATTTTCGCGTTACACCTAACAGCGCGTTTCTTGAACGTTGCACGGTTACGTTTCCCTATGTAGCGTCCTCTTAATATAATAATAATCAATAGAATTCTTTTATCAATAATAGTGATTATTATAATGAAAATGGGCTCATAAATATTCATAATAAATATGAATTTGCAAATTAGATATCAATTTTATATTATATAAAGTTGTTCACATCTCTTATATTTATGGTAACATAGTTTTCGATAGATTATTTGTACACATGTATGATTAATATGTTTCGTACTTAGTATAAAAGTATAAAAAAAGCAATAATTATTATTAAAATGCATATAAACGTGATATAAACAAAGCAATCATAGAACCGCACTATTAGTATATTGTTATCGCGGTATGTCGTTATATTTTAATTTACATTGGTGATCGTTTCAAAAATATTTTATATTAAACTATTACAAATAATAATCTTATTTACAATATGATGCTTAAATGAAAAGAACCTATTTCTTATATATATATATATATACTATTTCGGTATTTAGATAATTATCTGACTTTAAGTAAGCGAAATGAGCTATGGGGATAATGACCATTTTCGATAACAAAAATGTAGTATAAAAAAAACCTAACTCTAGGTAATAAATTTGACAATAAAACTAAATTATGGCAATTTTGAGCTTCGATCATCATTTTCTATATGGTGGCAAATATTCCCTGTCTGGTACCGGCGGTTTGTTGTAGGAGTTTACGAACTGTGCATCGGATACGGGACCCGTTGTTCCAGGGTATGACGCAGTTGGCGTTGAACTTGGTAAAGTGGAGCCTGGTCCATACGATCCCACAGTACTTCCTTGACCGGGGTAGGGTGTTGTACCTGTACTTCCATATGAACCTTGAGAACTCGGGCGACCATTATTGTTTGTACTAGAGGACGGATAGGAAGAGGGACCTTGTGCTCCCGGATAGCTACTTGGACGTTGACCTGGGAACAATGCACTAGTTTGTGATGGGTAATTTGCTGTTGGACCTTGTACGCCAATTTGTCCTGGGTAGTTAGCAGTAGGCCCTTGGGGACCAAGCTGACCCGGGTAATTGGCAGTAGGGCCTTGGAAACCAGACTGTCCTGGATAGTTTGCAGTTGGGCCTTGGGGACCAGACTGACTCGGGTAGTTAGCAGTCGATCCTTGTGGTCCATATTGAGCCGGATAATTAGCAGTTGGGCCTTGGGGACCAGACTGAGTCGGGTAGTTAGCAGTGGGTCCTTGTGGTCCATACTGACCCGGGTAATTGGCAGTGGGTCCTTGTGGTCCATATTGACCCGGATAGTTAGCCGTGGGCCCTTGTGGTCCTGATTGTCCTGGGTAGTTTGCGATAGGACCTTGGGGACCAGACTGGCCCGGGTAGTTAGCAGTTGGACCTTGAGGACCAGACTGTCCCGGGTAGTTGGCGATTGGACCTTGTGGTCCTGACTGACCTGGATAGTTTGCTGTCGGTCCTTGCGATCCGGATTGTCCTGGATAGTTGGCAGTCGGTCCTTGCGGTACGGATTGTCCTGGATAGTTGGCAGTCGGTCCTTGTGGTCCGGATTGTCCTGGATAGTTAGCGACTGGACCTTGTGGGCCAGAAATTACGGGGAAGTTTGCAATCGGGCCTTGTGGACCGGAAATACCGGGGAAGTTCGCTACTGGTCCAGTAGGACCAAATTGTCCAGGAAAATTAGCAATTGGGCCTTGTGAGCCTGATTGTCCCGGAGAACCAACTTTGGAATAATCATAAATATTAGCATTTAGGCCATAAAGACTTTCGGCAGTAGAGCAATCAAACTGATTCCACCAAACACATACAAAGTGCTGTTGGTGGAATATCGTTCCATTCGGACATATGAAATCGTACTTAATGTTATTAGAACATATATGGAACACTTGGCATCTAGTTTCGGTATCAGCATAGTAACCTGGTAGTCTCTGATTACAAGTAAATGAAGTTTTCGGTATTTCAGATAATATTGGGTAGTCTGTTCCTGGCTCACCGGGAATAGCAGAAAAATCACCGCCTTCGTAAGAACCATCGTCAACATTACCGGTTGGCGCGTTTCCTAATCCGAAACCGTTTCCGAAACTACTGGGTCCCTGTCCGCCAGCGTTGCCCCCAAAGAAATTGCTAGGCCCTTGACCTCCAGCATTTCCACCGCCAACACTGCTTGGTCCTTGTCCACCGGCGTTTCCACCAAAGAAACTGCTAGGTCCCTGTCCCCCGGCATTTCCGCCACCAACACTGCTAGGCCCTTGTCCGCCAGCGTTTCCGCCAAAGAAACTGCTCGGTCCTTGTCCTCCTGCATTTCCGCCGCCGACGCTGCTAGGTCCTTGACCGCCGGCGTTTCCACCTCCAAAACTGCTAGGGCCTTGTCCACCGGTACCGGTGCCTCCATAATTCGGTCTGGATCCACCTACGTTGCCACTGCCAAGGCCATTCGATCCTGATGATCCAACGTTGCCACCCCCAAAGTTACCTAAAAATAGATTGTTTTGAATAAAAAAACATTAATACTAATTATTATTTATTGAAATTACCTGGAGCACTACCGATTCCATAACTGTTTGATCCCGGGCCACTTCCGAAAACAGCTCCTTGTCCGGGAGCACTACTACCACCATAACCTGGAGCGTTACCGTTTCCAAAGCCGGTTGATCCCACACTATTTCCACCGCCGTAATTAACAGGTGCATTTCCACTTCCAAAACCGGTTGAACTCGGTGATCCTGCATTTCCTCCAAATCCACTTGGTCTTGATCCAGACCCAAAACCAGATCCTGATCCACCGGCATTACCAACTCCGCCGTATCCATTACCACCCTGAGGTGCTCCTAAACTACCTTGTCCACTCGGTCCATAACTCGGTCTTTGGTTCGGTCCAGAAGAGCCGTCGTCTGATGACCCATAACCAGAAGATGAACCCGACCCAGTAGGGAAGTTTCCAGGTCGCTGAGCAGTGGAGCTAGGGAAATTAGCGGTAGTGAAATCTTGAGGCGCAGTTGTAGGATAAGCAGTTTGGCCACCGTATCCGCCTGTATAACTAGGTGAACCAGTAGGTCCAGTAGAACCGAATGCGTCGGTCTGTGTCGGATACGATGAAACAGTGCTAGGGAAAGAAGTAGGATAACTAGTACCCGATGGCTTAGACACCAATCCGTCGTTTCCGTATGGTCTTGGCGTAGATGGGCTATTAAGGGGGTTTGATGGTTTGTTGTAGTTGTAACCACCTTGCGCCTAAAATAAACGTATAATAATATATTAGAGGATAAAAATGATTTTATGTACCAAACAAATGAGAAAAACACTTACCAACGCATAATGCGATAGGGCGAAAAGGGTGCCTGAAACACGTGCGATTAAATTAATAGGTACAAATATATTACGTACAAAATAATGTGTAGAAAAACTTGTTGTACTTTAGGTTATTTTATAGGAATGTGAGAGAATAAAATTAGATGAACATAACATTATTTTAATTAGACAACCGATTTCAATGTTTAGGGAATAGGGATCAATATGGTCTTGGTTGAAGCCCTCGAATATTCCCAAATACGAGTATACCCGCTTTAAAGGAACTTGTTGTATACACTGTCAAATTTTATTTGAGAAAAATCGAGCATTATAATTTATGTCTCGAACACGTGACCTCATTCTCTAGGCACAATTTTACGAGTTTTCTCACGTTAAAAACTAAATATTGTGTAACGACGCTTCATTATCGTGTTGTAAATAATTATACTGCTTGCAAAATATTAATTTGTACTAAATACGCAACAGTACCGTTTAGCCCTACTTGTAATTAAGTCACTAAAATTATTTTTTTTATATTCGGAATAACCTTTACGCGAGCGTATGAAATAAAAAATACACACGTGCGGGCAGCCCACCGTTTCCCAAAACGTAATATGAAAAATTGAACGTGTTTATTTGGACGCAATAGCTTTCACATTGGGCTGATATTTTACGAACGCTTTCAAATAATTTCAATAGAAAATTATCAAAATTGTATTTTACTTCTAGTGAGATTTTTTTTTTTAGATTCTGAGCGGAGCGATAAATGTATTGGTTTTACAATGACGAACTTTTTTCTTTTTATGACTGTACCCAAAAATTCTACCAGAAGAAGTGTTTCGATCATTCTGTCAATTATAATCTTTCTATCAGATCTATACAAATTATAGATTTTGCGGTGTTTAATTCATAAAAGAGGTAATTTTTTACTTTAAGACTTAAAAATTGAATACAATGTCAGTCGCACGTTACTTTAACTATATATATATATATATAAAAAAATCTTAAAAAGCGTTTATCACAATTTTCCTTAATAAACATATCATAATTTTCGACAAATTGCATCTAAATTTTTTGTGGAGAACTTGTGTTTGTTCAAAACTAATGGTCTTAGATTCTTGAAATTTTTACTTTGTACTGAAAAAATTGTTTTGAAAATGTTTAGCTACCTAGGTTTATTGTAAGAAATTATATTAAAACGATGTACTGTAGAGGTACACGATAGTTAATAAAGTATTCTGTACACAGTGTATTATCAATAATAAATAACATTACACCGAAGTCCCGCTCAGAATCGTTTTATCTAAATTATTTAAATGGATGCGGTTGCTTTCAAATTTGTAGTAATAAAAAAAAAAAAAAAAAAAAAACTCCAAAATCTTTATCCGAGTGATTTGTTTGAGCGACATCCACAATTTCATCCCGCGGATCGCTACCTTTTTAACGTGTAAAACAATGTATTTCAATATTTTCGAAATCACTTAAGACCGTCGAGCTGCGGCTTCCTCGGTTTGACCACGCGTAGGACGACACGTAAACTGCAGCCGGCCGACATTATTGTGCGCGCGTGTATCGAACAGTATATATGATGTGAACGAGATGAATTCGAATTGAAATTTTTCGTAAATTTTTTTTGAAAATTCGAATTTCCAGAACGTTTTGCACGAGCCGTTTCGGTTTGCCGGATTCGGGCGCGTTGAGCAACAACGATTTGTAATATTACATAGGCGAGCGCTCGCCGTATCGGCGAATCGGTTCATCTCTCGGCACATTGCGCGGTCACGACTTCATGCACGAGCTCTGTTCGACTATCGCTACGCTCGCCGTAAGTCGTGTGTGTTCTTTTGAAAACCGCCCGGTGAAAATATACATAACCGTCGATATGCGCGTACCGTCGTCTTTGCCACGGTGAATAGGATTATAACGAGTGTTTTGGAAAGAACGGCGTTCGTGAGAACGCACGTTCACGCGTTCACGTTCACATTTTGTGAACGGCACGTGAACGTCACTCATTTTTTATTTTTTTTTCAAATAGAACGTGAACGTGAACGACGTTCATAGTTTCAATGAACTTGATGAACAATTTTCAGGCCGTTCAAATTTGTTTATGTGCCTATCATAGGCGGAAATGGAGGGGGGGACTTAGGTGGGCTAAGCCCCCCAAATATTTTATAATTTGTATGTATTTTGGATATTTGACTGATTATGACTGATGTAAAAAATGTTAGCCCCCAGAAAATTTAATAGATTTTCGCCTATGGTACCTATTTAATATAATAAACATGTACATATTATGTAATAAAATTTCCTATTACACGTAATTTATAAAATCAAACTAATTATGAGTATGGGATTTTGTATACAAAGTAATAAATGGTTAATTTTATTGTATTGTACGTAAAACGAACGACTAAATGAACGCCGTGCATTTTTTTTTTTTTAAAGAACTTGAACGCGAACGTGTTCGTTTAAACAAAAAAATATGAACGTGAACGCGAACGAGTTGCTTTTTTACGCTTTGAACGTGAACGTGAACGAATTCAATTTTTATGCGAACGTTCCGAACACTGATTATAACACGTATACGTATAGGTATGTCGAGACACACATTGTCGATTGCGAAATAATTGTTGAATGTTCACAAACCGCGCGGGAATGAAAAATAAATAAATAAAACATTCCGAAATACGACGCGAGAATAACGCGCGGATCGACGACGGTTGTAAGTACCTCAGAAGTACTGCACAAATGTTGTTGGTCGTGAGAAACGTTTCGCGTGACGGATATAAATTATTATGAGGTGAAAAATAATATTATTCACGATCTAATCAAAATCTAATTATTCTAATCTAATTCGATTTCATTGCAATTCGCAATGAAAACCGGTTTCAACCGTGTAAATACTTTTGACGGATTTTCGATTGTCCGGTCAAAAAACGCTTTCTGTTAAAATGATATAAATACGTATATACGCTGCCTCTTATAAATCCGATTCTCTATTCGTACAATACGATATTATTGTGAAGTCGGATTTTCTCTCGGTCGCGGTCGCAATAAAAATACTGAAATCGAACTCTGTGCGTCTCAACCAACATCGACGCAAAACCATTAATTATTATCTTCAACTGATTAAACAGTAAATAATTATAATAAATTTCTTTCATTTTTATTAACGTATTTTTTTTTTTTTTTTTTGTACCAAATAAATCGTACTTTACACAATAGTACATAGATATTATTTTTAATTTTATTAAAACATATATCGTTTATATTTTTACCCATCCACATATTATAGCAAAACAAAAAATATTCGGACGGATCTCCTGAATTTTAAAATGTTTCGAATGTATGGGTCGCACCCATAAAAAGTATGGGAACCTCTGCTTAGAGTCTTTCTGTACCGCGATTACGACGTTTTATTGCGAAAAACGAACACGTTTCGAACTGGATCTATCGTATCGTTTCGAATCGCCTTTCAAACGTGATTATCGAGTTCGACGGACGTTTCACTGCTGTCAATCCGCGGATATGGCGAACGCGATTATTACGCGATTTTAGCTGTCGAAATTTCATGAAAAAAAATTTTTAAAACTGTAGACTTGGACAAATAGCGAACGATGGCAGCGATGTAGCCGTGATATGCTGTCGATTAAATACACGTACGCACAATAATATATCGGTAAACGTAGACAATATTTGTCGATGGGCGACGAGACGCAGTCGCGTAATCAGACGCGGCATGCTCAGCGTTTCATTTTGGATATAGTTTTAACATTAGTACTTTAGTAGGTATCCGACTTTGAATATCACAATAACGAGTATATATATTATTTATATATATATATATATATATATTTATATGTATAAAAAAGTTACATTTTAGAAATTCAATATATTTTTTTTTTTTATATATTTGAGTAGTAAAAAATAAAACAAATTATTTTTGACAAATTTCGATACAATAATACCTATCTGGTTCTACCGGTATGTCGTTGTCAATAATTCAAAGGAGAGTTGAATCGAGCGGTCGAATTTCACTTGTTGTTGACCTCGAGTACGTTTTGAGAAAAAGACCTTTACAGTTGACACTGGATGTGTTACCGAAACGTCTAGAATTTTTTTTTTAATTTTGGATAAAATATACCATCGAATTCAGAAGAAGAAAAACGTCAACATTTCATAGCCTATTATTTTTATACAATTTCAATCGTTTAGTAAAATCCGAGGCAAAAACTTTTCTCTTGATGAACTATCCGGTAAAACAGAATAAAATATCCTGTAAAATAAATGACAAAAAGATCTTTGCAATAAGAGATTTGGCATCAACGTTCGTCCAATGAAACGTTCTTCTTTCGTGAATTACGGAGTAAGAGGACTCGCCGTTATATGTTCCAAAAATCGTTAAGTATTTCACAAGTGTCCTAATGAAATTTTGTTGGGAATTCATCAGCCGAATTTGTACGCATTTCAAAACACGTGTGTAGAGCAATACGATCGACGAATTTCTCGTATTTTGTAATTAACATTGAGGGGGAAGGAAATGTGGGGGGCGGTGATGTGAACCGGCAACTGGCGCGCCACTAGTGTCGTAATGGACGATTTATAATACTTACAGAGCAATCGCAAAACAGACGTCTTCATGTTGACCGATACGCGCACTGCCTGAAAAAAAAAAAAGATAAAAATATGAGCTCTCGAATATTTTCCCCCTCCCACCACCACGCCGAAAACGTATTTATTCGGAATGAAATTTCTAAAAAAATTACAATAAATTTTACGTTGAGTGCGGGAAAACGCGAAGCGGCCATAATAATAATAATAATAATAATAATAGCAACGACGTTGTCGAATAATTTCAAATCGTTAAGCAGTCACGTCCGGTACAACGAGACGGTTGTGCAACGACTAATTATTATTATTATTATTATTATCGTTACAATAATACGACTGTTGTTGTATGCATTGTGCGTATATCGGATTGGTAAGATCGGTGTCGTGTCGACCGGATCGAAATGTCCAGGACCAGACGAAGTATCCGGCACAACTATTATTATAAATAGGTGCAGGTGCGACCTCTACGCACAAATCTATAATGGTCATAGAAGTCCTTCGGGTGTCATCGGTTCCGACCTACCTGATCCGTGTCGAATCGAAATGGCAATATCTTTCGTTATTATCGAGTTGACAACGTCAACACGAATTCGACCAGTCAATATTCCATCGAATATACCCTCGCGCGGTCGTAACAGGCAGTGGCCAAAGTGGAGAGACGCTGGTGGGATGCCGTCCCTGTATTCTTTTAGTCAGCATATTCCCACTTATTATGTTTAAAATTATTCATCCCTCTTGGACATTAAAAAAAAATTTTTTTTTTACATACATATTACGTACAATTTGTAATTGTTATGTTACTTAATTTTTTTTGCAGAAAAAAATATCTTCGAATCGTTTTTTTCCTCTATGAAGACCACTATTTTGCTTCCTAAAATGTTAACAGCCAAAATAGATTTTTGACGTCACTCGATTACAAAAAATATAATTCACTATCAACGTCAATAACAAGGACGGTGTTAGAGTCATTTGTTTTAAAAAAAAAATAGACTTTTTTTTTGCTTATTTTTCAAAACTTGTAATGACGTCACTGCTTCCATATCGCCGCCTCTCTCCCCACTTATTTTAATCCACTTTGACCGCTGTTTATAGGTTAGGTGACGCGATATGCATAAATCACTGCGCTCGTGTTATATAATATAATACAACGAACAATAATAATATTGTTATTACACGAAGCGATGACGGCCGGGAAACGCGTGTATAGTTCGCGAGTGCGCGACCGTCGTACAAGGACTCAGTGATCGTTATCGAAGTAGGAAAATCGTTGGTATTCGGCCGTACGCACTGCGATTCCGTTTCCTACAGCGGTTTTCCTCCGTTGACCTTCGGCCCAGTGGAAACGGAAATCGCGCCCAAAATAACAACAACGGAATTTAAACGTACCCGTTCTCCGGTCGGCCGCGCACGCGCGCGTCATCCGTTCGTTATTATTGTTAATATCCCCGTTTGTTTGTTTATTTTTACGCCGCCGCCGCACTGGATCCGCAATGATAAGCGATTGTGATAAATCATTGCATTCGATAAAACGATTCCGCGCGGAGCTCCGGTGTTGTTGTAATACGCTCAAAGTGATAACAATAATAAAATGTTATTTAGTGTACCTATTATCAAGAATTTTCGAACGTAATTGAAGTAACGCGTCGGATAAGACCTGTGTTGTGTAAAACGTTCAGCTCTGAAAACTATAAAAAAAAAAAATCACTCTTATTTTTTACTCGAATATCTCAACGTCTAATATTTGCTATATGAATAAGTCCAAAATTGAAAGAAACCGTTTTACACATATACACAGTACAGTGGAAAAACGCGCGTCGATTCGGTGTAAATTTCGAGAATTTCGGTATTAAATTTTCTCGTGCCGCGATTAAAAACTATCGAGAAAATAGTTTTTCTTCCGATTGTTCGGGTCGTTTTGAATTACGCATAATGAAACTACTGAGGAAATCGAAAATGTTCTCAAATAAAGTACCGACTACCTGTGTATACGATTTGCTACCGGAACGTAACGCATGGCGAGAACATACGTACGAGCATTCCTTCCACAAGAAAATGTCTATACGGAAAGAATAAAAATGAAATAAACATCATTGTAACACCTTATACGCTCAGGAGCTAAAACGATATAATTCAAAACGTTCAAACTACGAAGACAATCTCATACGTGTTTGACACGTACACTGTATCCAACAGTATCACTTGTCAGATTCGTTTCCTATATATTTCGACACATATTTTTTTTAAGATAATTTAAAAAAAAAAAAATGTGATAGCGGCCTCCGGGTGAATCGGAGTATATTATATTGATATGGTTCATAATTAATGAATGCGAAGGAAACAAGGTCGTATCCGAGGGGGGAGGGAGGGGGTGTTTAGGGTTCGGACCCTGCCCCGAATTTTTTTCTTAAAATAAAATTCAATTATTTATATTCCATTATTAGTTTATTATTTGTATTTTATTTCACGCTTTTATTCTCAGCCCCCCCAAATAAAAAAATATATATATATATATATATAAAAAAATGTTTGTTGGCTCCGGTCTCGATAGGAACAGTCAAAATGTTGACACGAAAATCTTTCGAATACGTAATGCGTATATTTATGTGTGTTATAAGCTATAAGATATGAAAAACGAAACGAAATACAATATTATTATAATATTATGGTCGGTGTTAAAGTGCCAGCAACGTATTGCGCGAACCATCACGCGTAACGCTTGCGTTTTCCGAACGATTGTTCGTCCGTGCCGCCGCCGCCGCCGCCGTATTTTAAACAATATTATAATATTACGTGTACCGCGACGACGGTCGTTTTCACACACACACACACACACACACACTCGAAATGTGTAAAATAAAATTAATTAATTACAGGGGGGAGAGAAAGGACTAAAAAAAAATAAAATAAAATAATAATAATACGTAGGATCGTTCCAATTTCGCGGGAGACGCGCCAAAGACGATATTTCGCAATCGATGATTAATTATTATTATACGATTTACCGGACAGGCCGTCGTCCGTATAAAATAAGTACACAGTCTATATACGTTTATAAAAATGTGAAATGGAAATAATATTTGTCACGCGCGTTCTCTGCAGAAACACTGCAGCAGTACTCATCCGATTAACGTGATTTTTTTTCTTTTTTTTTTTTTTTTCTATAACGAAAGATTACATCGCGGAATAGGTTTTAAGCTTAATTTCAATTCTACGAGTGAATCGCTTTAATTTATTTATAATCGTTTATTTTTCGATACCCCGCGGCGCAGTGCGGCAAAAAACAAAAAAAAAAAAAACACAGACGTGCGTGCTCTCCCACTGCTTCAGGCGCGCCCACTTCCCACCGCCGCCGACGCCGTATATCGATACTATTGATAATGGTAATAATTAGGGCAGATATTTATATGCCTTAAAAACCTATCGAATATGTATGCAGTTACGCGTTAAAAATTACCAAAATATGCCCTTAAAATATGCTCTAAAAAAAAAAAAAAAAAAATTTTTTTTTTTAAAACCTAAGAAAATTCGAAAATTGTATTTTATATAACTATTTTTAGTTATTACGGTTAATCTCAAAAAAAAATATTTTACATTTTTTTATAATATTATAATTTAAAATTTTCAATATGTTGAATTTGAATATTTATTTTAATTTGATTTATTGAATGGCATATGTTTCACGGTTCATGAAATAAACCGTAAAATGTATATAGATTACATTATTTGTTGTCATATCTCGTATTTATTAATAAATTGAAAAACCATAAAAACCAAATGAATAATATTTTATCTAAAACATTGGTAAAAAGTTATCAATTCGACTGTTGATATTTATAAAATTATAAATTTTAAACAATTATTCTGTAATTATCGGTTTTTTTTTAGTTGAAAATGACTTTAAAACGTAGGCAAAATCCCAAAATATGCCCTAAAAATCCAAAAATGGCAAAAATATGCGAAATAAAAGTTTGTTTATAGAATCGTTGGGTCGTGAAACACGTGTTGGTTAAACTAGCTATTTTTTTGACCAACCAATAAAAATACGCAAAAGCATATAAATATCGGCCCTAGTAATAATTATTATGATCTACGACACTGGTGTAATAAAGCTGAAGAGGTTTTTTTTTTTTGTTCGAATCTCTGGAAGGCGGAACTACCGGTCCGATTTGAAAAATTCTTTTTGTTTTTACGTATTTATCGAGTATAGGGTTATTTGACGTCACGCTATACGACCGTAAGGAGAGCCGAGCAACAGAAGAAGAAGAAGAAAAAGAGTCGAAAAGAACGCCAATAAGCGAAAACGAACGGCGATGTGACGCGGCGGGTCGGCGGCCGACAAAGTCCAAAAAATATCGGTTATTCAACGACGAATTAAGAAGTCTGTAAAATAGTCGGTGAAGTTTTATTCGTCGGTCATATTATATACGCGTTACCTCTCGGCCGAGCTAAAAACGTGGGAATTAAAAACAGGAAACGTATTGAACAAAACGTGAACGAAATGGAGAGGCGGCATTTTTTTTACGGGCAACGAAGATGCACGCGGCCGCGGCTAGTGCAGTGGCGTATTTGAGACTTCACCTCGGGGGGGCGATGGTAAAAGAACTCTCCCCCTTCCCACCATCAATAAAAAAAATCATGTGTAGGAATATAATTGTTGAACAAAACACATTTTATTTATTATCATTATATGTATTTAATTTACAAAACTAAGTCTATATTTCTTTTTTTTACTATTAGCAAATGTATCAATTACATCATCTACATTTAATGTTATTATAGTACGGTGAATATTAAGCAATGCCAAACCCGTCCAGGCGATCTTGCCCCATTTTTGATCTCAGCCAATATAACATAAAATAATATAATTTTTTTAAATCTCTCGGAGGGTGCGATTGCCCCTATCGCCCCCCCCCTCAAATACGCCACTGGGCTAGTGATATTATAAATATTATTTTATGGATTTTCGTCACTCACGCGTATACGTATATCGTACTGTATACGATTACGCGTTTAAAATTAAAAGAGCGAATTTCTCGGCCACCGAACGCGCAGTTTCTTCGGCTCGGTCTCTATTCGCCTATACCGGCGCGTTAAAACGATACGTGTACATAAAATATAAAACTTTGGACGACGACGCCGTAAAGGAAACGCCTGGCGTTTTGTGAAATAATACGAGTAGGTACCACCGTTACGTCGAATCGACCGTTTCTTTATTCATTTTTTTATTTATTTTTTTTTTCGATATTCTTAACCGGTCGGTCGACTACCGAAATCGTCGCTGGCCAACGGTGTGCGATGTTCAATAAAAAAAAAAAACAGCCCGACCATAACGGTTTCGCACAATATTATATCGTAAAATCGTTTCGTTTGCCGAATCGATAATATTATCCCGTACACGAGCATAATAAATAAATGCGATTTCACACGTTACAAAGCGTTCGAATTTTTTATTTTTTTCTCGTGTCGAACACACTACACAAATAAATCGGCGTTTATAGTTGCGAATCGATCAGATATTTTCGCGTTTCTGTTTCGATTCGAATACCGGACGATTATTATTTGTATTATTTCGACAAAAATGATATTAATTTGAATTGTTACGTTGCGACATTTTATTGAACACCTACAATACGCGTTCGCGTGAAAATCACGATAAAAAAAACGCTTTCGATATTGTCTGAACGAGCGGTGACGGTGTGTTTGAGAACGTTACACACGAAAGTATAAATTTTTGAAGCGATTCGATTAGATCTTATACGAAATTCCAATATTATCGTAAAAATATATATATATATTTTTTTTTCGAATTTCCATTACGTTTAAATTGTTCTAAGTACAATAATATGTAACGGGTCGTTCGAGATACGATCGTATACCGTTCCCGCGAGTCCTGTGTCTGTCTGACACGGACGCGTTAATCGTTTTTAAATTGTTAATTTTCTATCGCAACGAGTAGAGAGTCGTTCGTTTGGAATGCATATACATACTCGAATAGTAAAAAGAATCGTGTTACGTTGAACATATAAAAAATAAAAAAATGATAAAGAAAACAAAAACGGAATAAACGAATTGTTTTTACTTTACATAACCCGTTGGAATAATGAAATAATTTCTTGCTATACCATTGTTCTTCTACAGAGAATACGGTTTTTACAATGATTTTTTCTTTTTTTCTTTTTTCGTCGTCATCATTATTATTATTATCATTATTCTCGATGTTATTATATATGTATGTATAAAATGTAATATTTATAAATGGAAATATTTAAACACGTATTTGTAAAATATAAAATATATAAAAAAAAATAGTCTCCTCTCGGTGTTTTCCATAATTATTACAAGATTCGCGATTGTTTACGCGAAAAATAAATAATAATTTCAATGTTTTTTCGTACCCGATGACATTTTCTATAGAAAAAAAAAAAAACCATTTTGTCGAAAAATTACTAGAGAAAATATAAATTATACGAGCGCGTCGCACAATTTTTTTTTTTTTTAAAAAATTTTAATTTCAATTTTAAATAACAATTTGTTTTTCAAATCGATATTACGCGTGCCGTGTGCGTAAACGCGTTAAATAAAAATATATTCATGTACCGGTGTATAAAATAATAATTAATAAAAACTAAAAAAAAAAACTCGAGTTTCAAAAACGAAACGAAACGTCTCGTTTTGCCTCTCCCCGCCAAACCCCTGAGTATTATGATTTCCGTAATTTTACGCGTATAACGCGTGCAAAAAAAAAAAATTCTCTTTTTTTAATTTGAAAAAAAAAAAAACAGTAAAAATCGTTAAATGATCGTATTTGTTCGCGAGTTATATAAACCCGTTACGCGATTTTCGCTCTTAATGAACGAGAAAAACACAATTTTTTTTTTTTGATTCGTGCCATAAACGTAAAATTTGTAAAAAAAAAATCAGAGAAAAATAAAGTACAAATAAATGTTACGCGTTGAAATGTAATATTGCTTTAGAAAAACCAAAACGGTTTTTCACCGCTCTTCTCGTTCGACCGCAGGTCTTACCTTATTCAGCCGTTCGACGGACGTGACGGTGCGGATGACGCGTGTGACGGAACGGCGCGACGCGTGAAATGGAAAAAAAAAAAGGCGCGAGACCGGCGGACGAATGGAAAAAGTCGCACGAGAAAAATTTTACGGTAAAAAATAACGCGAAAAAGACAAACGTTTTCTTCCGTAAACTGGTCGGATAAATCACTGGAATAAAAAGAAGAAGAAGAAGAAGAAAAAACAAGCGAATTGTTTCGACGTTATAAAAATTATGAAATGAGGAGAAGACCGGAAAAAAAAAAAAAAACGAAATCGACGCGTTGGGACACGCGGGTATTGGTATGTGTGAATGTGTGCGGTGCGTACGATTCGTGTCCCTGTACGGTGTGTGCCGGGTCGATTGACTGCGAATGATACGGTTCGGGCGGCACGCCGTTGTTTATATACAAGTCCCCGCGGTCCAGTCCCGCCGCCGTCGCCGCCGCCGCCGCCGGCCGTGGGGGACGCCGAACCTTCGACGCGCGACAGTGGGGCCGGCGCGGCGGTCGCCGTAGTTAGATACCCGCCCCGGCACTTTCGCCGCGCGACGCCGTCCCAATACCCCCCGCGCGACGTCACCGTAATATTTTTTTCTCCGGTCCGACCGACCGTCGGGACGATGGCCAGCGCATTCGGTGTCGCGCGCGCTCGGTCGCGGTTCACGACCGGTTGCGGATTTGTATTTTTTTCTGAGTTCACACCGATCTGCGCGCCGCAATGATCTATATACGCATGCGTTATTATAGTAACGATCAGTGTTGAGACTAATATAAATATGTACCTATAGATAATACTTTTTTTTTTATCTTTTATCTCATCTAGATGAAATTTTTTTTTTTTACTTAACTAAAGGTTATCTTAGATAAAAAAAAAATCATTATCTTTTTTGTAATTATCTAGATAAAAAATTTTGACCAATTTACTTATTTTTTTTTTTTTAATATTTTCGTAATAAATAAGAAAAAATTACCTGGGAATGTTTCCAGGGAGACTTGGACACACACACACACACAAATATATATATATGTGTGTGTGTAACAATGTATACCTGTATAATGTATATTATACACCCCTTGCAATAACTATAATAGCGCGATTGTTCAAATGATTTATAATTTTTATCTTATATTTTATCCAGATAAATTTCACTCATCTATTATCTTGTCTAAGGTGATTTAAGTACGTGTCATCTTTATCTGCAGTACCTAGATGATTTTTAGCGAAAAATCTTTTATCTTTATCTGGATAAATTTTCACTTATCTTGTCTCAACACTGCAGGTAACGATATCTATTATATAACGCAAGCGTTTATTACTTGTAACGCGTCGTTATTATTGTTTACAATCGTCTCGTGAAATACAATTTTTGTTTATGTACGAAAAATAGAAGAAAACCAATATTCGGCGACACTGAAAATCGTTTGCCAAAACGCGTTAAAAAAAAAGTTTCACGCTCAATACGGTGTAGACAACGACTTTTATTATGGAAATTTCGAACAAACATTTTACAAAAAAAAAAATACCTAAATTTCGAAAGCAGTACGCGCGTATTATAAAGAAATCGAAATTTTTTTTTTTTTATATACACAGATTTCTTTTAAACGGTATTTTTTTTTCAATCTTTAGTTCGGTTCAATGTCTTCGGATGGTCTTCCGCACAGTCCTCCGTCCGTCACAACTATACTTTCCAGTCTTTGTAAGTGATTTTTCTCGCACGAACCGTTTCGTAAACGGAGTTCTTGGCCTACAACGTCCAGCTTTTCTCTCTATTTATCCTTCTATAAATATCGTCGTTATACACGTGTTTCACCGATCGTTCGTCCTTATAGGGATACTCCTTCGTTTTTTCTACTCTATCTGTCCGAGGAATTTTCAGTGTTCTCGTCCAGCACCGCCATTCAAATGCTTCGATCTCCTTTTCCTTTCCGCTTTCGGCATTTGAGTTCACGTTTTCGCCCCGTATATATATGTACGCGTATAGTCTTCGCAAAATTTTTTACACGAATTTTTCTGGTCTTCTAAGGCGTTTTTCTTCTTGTAGACTGTTTGTTTTAATCGTGCTCATATATATATATATATATATATATATAAATAATATAAATAACGTGTTTGTCTTCTAAACGATTTCGTTCTCTATACATATCGTACGCGATTCCTTTGATTTTTCTACCCGTGTAATTTGTATTTTTCATACCGTTGTGTTGTACTTTTCGCTCTTAACCGATCCGGATTACCATGACTTTTTTTCGAAACCGGCAATTAATAAACGAATTTAACACGAAAACTCGTATATATTTTTTGTTTTTTTTTTTATAATACTCTTTGGCTCGGTCGTATGTACGCAGACACATTTACTCTTACTAAGTATATATATACATATAAATACAAATCGATTATTGTTTTTTTTTTCGCGCTTTATTTACACCTGCAATTTACCGTCCGATTATTATTAGATATTATATAAAAAAAAAAAATCTCGTTAAATCCGTGTATATACGACTCACGTAATTGTGCATTACACTTTGCGAGTATTGAACGTTGTTTTTCGTGCGCGGAAATCCGGCGATTTCTTCGACTCGACTTATAGGAAATATTTTTTTTTTTTACTGTTCGCTTGTATCGGCAACCGCTGTTACGATTTTTTACTACGGCCCTCCAAATGCTTCTCGAAGTATTTAAAATGATGAAAACGTCGTTTGAAAAAAAAAACTATTTTCCGAACATAATACGCCGTAAACGTACAAAACGAATTTTCAATATGATTTCCGGACTTCTATACCATGTAGGTACACGAGAAAAAAGTCAACTGACGGATTCAAAACGCTTTTTCTGTTGACGTTATAATGGTGTTGGATCTGAGTTACGCGCAGACGGAAGTCGTCGATCTGCAAAACAACGTGATGTTCTCAACACAGCCTTTAAACAAAATATGATATCACTTTTGGCTAAAAAAAACGCGATTACTACTTTCGGAAACACTCATGTTTGTGAGCGGTCATTTTCGCTAGTTAAGTAACAAAATGTCTAATATTGTTCCCGCGGTCAGGCGACCGACACTTGAAAACCGTCTGACGTGATATATGTAACGTCTAATACGAAAACGGGTACACAAATCAGTGAAAAATATTCAACGTCAGCAAATTTTTTTTTTTTGTATTCAAACCAACGAATTGTCTCGTAATTTTTTCCTATAAATATTTTTTTTCTTTAATTTTGTTCTTGAAATATAATTCGTAAATTTTGTACGCTCAACATTCACACTTCTATACGTAGGAAAATGCGTAGAAACATTTTGTTTTGTGCGCGTTATAATTTGATCATTATCGTTTCGAACAACGAAAATAAATTTATAGGAAACATTTTTTTTATTAAATCCTACTTTTACACGCGACGAAAAAAAATGTTCTAATGTGTACATGTAGCTTAGCATTGTAAACAAATTTACGACACTTTTTATCGCGTAGTATTTAAATAAAATTCTCTCTTTCGAATACGATTTGAAAACTATATTACAACAGTGTTTCATTTTACGTGAGGCGTACTTTATGATTTTCAACGATCAGTGTATAAGTGAACTACTAAAAAAAATCGTTGTAAAACATTCAATCGCGGTGAGTTTTACGCGTGTAATATTTTATTTGCTTAATGAAATACAATGAAATAAAGTTTTTTTATTTATTTACATGAATTTATTTACTCGCGGATTGTAAAATATATGCTTTTATTTTTGTCGGTTAAAAATAAACGTAAGTCTTCTCGGGAAATTCGGATAATCTCACGAATTATCTCCAGAGTCCAGACCTTGAATCAGTCATCAGGCCATTTGAGAAACGTTCCTCGTACAATCACCTTGCGCACGAACTAATAATGATACTGTGACATAACAGAAGACGATGTATGTTATAATGAAATTATTGAGTAATGTTTGAATATCTGCTACAAAATATTAACGGTCAAATGTGGTAACAATATACAAATCTCCAGTTGAAAGTCATTTCTATTAATGTCGGATCAAAGAAATTACCGAAAAAAGTATATACATCTGAAAATCATAATATGTAAACGAGTATTGAGAAACATCGAATTTTATTACACTAGTCATATTATATTTCTTTTTCCATTTGAGAAATAAACGAAAACTGAAAAGAAAATAACATTTATATTATTATACAAAATTATCTACATACTTTTTTTAAATCCATATTATGTGTCGAATATACATATAATACGAATTCCAGTAAAAAAAATAATTACATTTATGTTCAATTTTAAATGTTTATGCGTAATTCGACATATAGTTTAACATTTTTTTCAATACATCGTCAGAATATTAATTTTTTATGGATTTCGATCAAAACCAAAATTAGAAGTTTAAAATTTAAATTTAAATAAATAACTTTATTATAATTGTGTGCTATTTCTCATATTTTAAAATCTATCCAATAACAAGCTAAAATTTTAAACATTTCTTTAAAGCAATACATTGGAAATGTTTCAGGTTTTGTTTTATATATTTTTTAAAAATACACCAAGTTCTCCACGATAAATTGTTCGTTGTAACTATACTCGTCCTTATATATTATGATATATATATATATATATATATATCAGAATAAACAATTTTTACGTTGATGTTGTACGTCAAGTTTTGTTCGACGATATCACTACGACGTTGAGAAAACGTTCAAATACAAATCTAACATTAACTTTGTAGATATAATATTTTTATCATAGAATGTAATTTGGAATCGTATAAGAGACCTTGGTTAACGAACTCGTTAACTCAGTTTTTTAATCTAACGAAAATATGTCTAATTAAAAATAATAAGCAATTTAAAAGTCAAGGAAATTATGTTGTTTAAAAAACGGATTATTTCGCCTCACTCTTATATTGTAACTGTACATATATATTGAATATACGATGTATACACGAATGCATGATTATATTTACACCCGGCATTTAATTGCTTTCTTTAATATGAGGACTAAAACATTTTTTTCAATAACTTTATTCTCCGCAATAGGATATTTCAAATATAATAATTTTTGGCTATTGAATACTTTTATTAATTTTTTTTTTTTTTTAGTATTTTTGGAAAAGCATATAAAAAAAATTTTCGTGACTAAGATCGTCACTAGAGAAAGAAAATTATTATTTTGTAATACAACTAATATTATGCAATAGTTGAAAAACAATTTATTTATTTAAATGTTAAATTCTGTAAACATTGGAAATGTTGAAAACTTGTAATTGGAAAAAACCAACTTTTTGTCATACATTTCGTCATATCCAGTGATATTAATTCTAATTTTTTTTTTTTTTTGAGGGGGAGTATTTATTTAAATGATATATTTTACAACATTGAACAATAAGTTTAAAATCGGTATAATTTTAATTGTTTGATTACGGTAGTGTACACTGTACAGTAGAATTGAATGAACGTGAAAATGAAATATGCGAGTGTGTACAGCTCATTTACCAAAATTACAAAATGTATGAATTAAATAAATTTTTTTGAAAAATCATAAAAACGATTTCAAGTGACATACACTGGCTAAGGTCAGGTAAAAAGTCATTTATTATCCAATAAATTTTTAAACATATTAAAATGATATAAGTAAATGATATTAAAAACGATTATATTTATTAATGATAGTTAATATACCATATGAGTACCTATTAATAACAGTTTGGTAATTCAATTTTGGATTACCTACATTGATTAATAAATTCATTTATTTCGTTTCAGAAACATTTTAAACAATTTAATCGAACAAACACTTATTTGAAATGATATTTCTCTAAAAATATAAGCTTTTGGAAGACGCAAACGTTCTTATATAATATTGAACTAGCAAAAAAACTGTAAAAACAACAGTTTTTTTTTTTTATAAATCGGTGTTAACATATTTTAAATATAATAAAAGATATATATATATATATATATATATATATATATATATATGTTTGTGAGAGAAAAAAATATAAATGGAAAATGTACGTTCAAGAGTTTAAATAAAATAAAATAAAACGTAATAACTGTTTGACACACTAAAAATTTATTTAGTGTTTATCATCATTTTATACAGATTAAAGTCGTAAAACTTATTTATATTTATATTTAATGTAGATTTTATATATATACATACTATTATTACTATTTGATCTTGTTTACACATTTCGTTTTTCATTATTCTATTCTTTCGACGGGTATTAAAATTGTTATGATTAAAATAATAATACGATTTTTTTTTCCGTATACCAGTAATACACGAGTACAGCTGTTTGATAACTACACACAAACATTTAAAATATTTATTAACACCTCTAGTACATAATTGTCGCACTAAATAACGAACGTTTACACACCGCAAATTATATAATATAAATTCACTCTTATACTAATATAAAATAAAAGTAAAAATTACAATTCACTATTAATTATATATTATATTTATGTGTGTGTGTGTGTGTGTGTGTGTGTGTGTGTGTGTGTGTGTGTAGTATATCTAATTTTCGTTTAATTACATAGGAAAAAATTAATATAATGAATATTTTAAACGATAGCCGTGTATTTATCGTGTATAGAAATCAGCAGATGAATACGTTTTTCTATAAATATAATTATACACGTTCGAACGTATACAGTATGTTATTAGCCGTTATACGAATCCTGCACAATTTACCAGCGAACATATGTACGCGGTTATAATGACCCGCGTTTCCACAAAACGTATGTTTACATTTAAAATAAATTAATGAAAAAAATCGGCTGGTATATTACATAATTGTAAGTAGTTGTATGTAGTTGTAATCATCATGAAATAACTGAATTGTTGTACAGTATCATATTTAAGTCATTTTAATAGTTTTTTGTCATTATTAAGTTATATACTATCATTATAAATTCAAATTGAACGGCTCAAAACGTACTATAATAATACTCAATAAAAATAAGTGTGTGCATACATTTAAATTAATTCTTTTATATAAAATAAATTGTACCTATATTCTCTACTATTTAAAATAGTATTACTGGTAATCAATATGGTTATCACGGATATTTTTTTAAAAATTAAACGTAGAGAAACAATTCGACTGATATTTTGAATATAAATAAAAAATTTCCTACAAAACCATAAACACGAAAATTTGAAAAATAACGTAATATATATTTTTTTTTGGTATTTTATAATTTAAAACTCGTCTTTGTAAAAGGAACTCGACTAAAGAGAGGTCATGTGTTTAATATTATTGTTATTTTATAAAACGTATCGTATAGATTTTTTTTTAATTCTAATAAATCACAAAATAATTTAAGAAAAAAATCGTAATAATTGCCATTTTAAATCGTTTCAAAATTATATTCATTTTATTATAAGAGTTTTGTTATAAATCCATTATCCATATAACTTCAATGATAAAATAATAATAATAATAATAAGAAGAAGAAGAACTTTATAGACATAATAATATTTTTATTTAAAAAATATTTATTTAAAGCTGTGCAGATGCAATGTGTTCCTAAGAAAGTACGATCAAATATAAATTTAATGCTATGCGATTATCGTATTATATATATGTATAATATTTAATTATTCAGATATATAATACTGTTTATTCATCGGATACCGGACGAAAATTTACTATAAATTATAAATATATTATTGTTTTGACGAGACAGAAGAATCATATAAGTTATAACTACGTGGGTTTTTCTTCTTTGACGTAATATTTTTTTAAATTTAATTGTATATAAATAAATACTAATTATTACTTTATATTTTTTAGTTATTATAATAAAAATTTAATAAAAAGGATTAGGTATACGGATATTTAAAGAAAAATACATCTCCTGATATTCCAAAAATCCATATAGGTAGTCGTGTTATATGTATTTCACGAAACCATTATTACGTTTAATAAAAGTAATAATGTGAAAGCCAGACCGAACACACACACACACACGTTTATATATATATATATATATATAACCGAATATGTCATAATTCCGTGTACTTTTGAAATACGCGTTTAAAGTGCTAAGAAAATAAAAATCGATCGTGTCGATGGAACGTAACGAAACAATAATAAATCAAGAAGACATCGAGAAAACAACGTAATAATATACGACTGCGCAAGACTACACTACACTAAGTAGTATTAATCGCAATATTATATTATACTATATATACTTATATTACAAGTACATATATTGGCGCGCTTACAAATATAACCCGAATAAAATATATTATTTTAGTTATTATATTGTAATTTTACGTGAGTTTATTAAGATAATAATAATAATAATATATTAAATATCCTACTTATTTTTGCCTAAAATATCATTCATATATATATTATATTATATTATTATTTCCGAAAACTTCTGTGACAGAAAAATCAAAGACACTGCAATATATAACATGTATCTATGAATACCATAATTAAATCATAATTTTTATGTTCTCAATTAGATTATGATTTTCCGTTTTACAATAAAAACTTAATAAATGTCGTTTAACACCTGCATCGGTCGGCATCTATTTCTTTGTGCACAGTCCATTCGATCTGAACGTTTATCCAGTTTTGAGTTTGTTGAGTGAGTTTTTTGAGAAGTGTTAGTTCACAGCAATCGTGCCTCATATTAAAAGTTTAATTTAATATCGATTTTCGGTAGGTTTTGATAGACTAACACGTGGTACACATGGTTATACAGAAACCAAGGTAGTCAGTTTTTTATTTTCAGTTGAATTTATTTCATTACCGTATCAATTTAAAAGAGTGCAGTTTCCCCTAAAAACAGCATTTGCATAGACAATAAATAAATCTCAAGGACCGACGCGTAAAGTAGCAGGTGTACATTTAGAAAAAAACCTGTTTTTCCAGTGGGCAACTTTATGTGGCGTGCTCACGAGTGTCGAGCACGCAAAATCTTTATGTTTTAGCGAAGGATGGAAAAACGAAAAACGGAGTTTATAAAAATGTGTTAAAATAAATTTCCATTAAGTCACAGCGGTTCGCAGTCAATTAGTTTTTGTATTATTCGCAAAATTATTATGTGACTAATATAATGGCGTGTTTACGTCGTGCGAGTGATGCCACTCACATACACTGTACGCTGAACATTGTATATAAAGAGATTTTTCAATTAGGTTAATATGAAAAGCAAAAAAAAAGAACAAAAAACAAAGAAATAAATAAAAAAACTATCGCTTGAGTGAATTACTTGGATAAAGATTTTAGAGTTCTGGTTTTTATTATAAATTTGAAAGCAATGATAAATCAATGATAAAAAGATTCTGAGCGGAGCTTCGGTGTAATACACTTTGTCGGAAAATTTGGAAGAGTTTTAAAAAGAAATTGTGACAGACGATTTGCAAGATTCTTTTTAATACAGTTGAAGTATAGGTTTTTTTTGGATTTTTGTTCAAAATTTCAAGACAATAGAATGATTATTTTTGAAATTATAGCGAAAAAACTATACGTGATATTGACGAAATCCCATTTTTAGCGGTTTTTCGTAATTTTTCGGTAGTTTATCGCTTCGCGTTAAAAAACTATTGAAAAAATCGAAAAATGATCTCTCTAAAGTACCAACTAGATGCGAATTGCTGCCGGAAACAAACTGTGACCGAAGAGATCGGAGCACTCCTTCTGGTCGAAAATCCGTACACAGGATAGAAAAAAAAAAATCATCATTGTAAAAACAATAGATACATCGCTCCGCTCAGAATCTAAAATTTTCATGGTATACTTTCGTACCACCATGTAAGTGTGCAATAAGAAAGTATTTTTAAATGGTTCACAAGTATTTCGATAATCATGAACAAAATTTGAATCGTGTAGAATTGGCATTTCAAACGGGCAACGAATTTCTGTTCCAGTGGAACATAGGCGTGACTAGACTTCATCCGCAGCGGCAGCCTAGCTAATGACCGGCGCCACCTTAATACACCGAAATAAGCACTATACCCCCCACCACCACACAATTTAAAGGGGGGATAGTCCCCCCAATTAAATATTTATGTAAATAAGTTTGTAAACTGTATTATCATTTTTAATTACCTAATAAATGTACAGTATTTTCAGTGCCTTTAAATTTAACTTCGGAAATCTTATTTATCTACAGGATTACACCATATTATAATTAGGTAAGTAATAAACAAAATATATGATGTGTAAGTGTATAGAAAACCAAAATTCTTTAAAAGTAGATACTTAATGTGTTTCATAATAAAAAAACATATATCTAATAATAGATGCGATAGTGTATGGCAGTCTTTATATACTGGGTTTTCAGAAGTCGGGTGTGGTCGTCACCACCTCTTCCTGCCGTGTCTACGAAAATTATCTGCCGTCAATAGTTTTAAAAGTAATTCATATTTCTCATAAATTGTACCAGTTGGCATTTGACAGTTACCCGGTACCAGCATAATAATTACACGATATTATATTGCGATTTGCGATAAGAATCATAAATAAACGAGTGCATCAATTCAGAAGACATTTTATTTTATTTTTTTAAATAAAAGTTGTAAGTCACCGACTTTTAACTCGGTTGACCGGCGCCTTTCTAAAATTGCAGGGGCAGCCCAGGCACCCTAGGCTGCCACCGTAGTCACGCCTATGCAGTGGAAGCAATACAATTTTTACTGTTCACGGGCGAAGCCGGGTAATTCAGCTAGTATATATATATATATAAACATAATGTTTACGTATAGTTGAGTCTATAATTTTCAAGTGTCGTGTATTACGCGTACAAATGCGTCTATTATAACGTCGAAATAACGTACAACATTAGTAGTAAATAATATTATTTACACGTATATACGCAACAGTAGATATTTACATAATACACATAATAATCGAAAACGGTCTCTTGCAGACGCGTATTATTGTATTACATATTTAGTTCATCGTTTTGGATTTCTAAGTGCGTTCTAAATACCTAGTTCTTCCTTAAAAAAATGAAAAAAAAAATCGTGACCGGTTATCGTTACTACTGCAGTGGCTCGTCGCTTCGGCGACGCGACGCCGCGAACGCTCCTCGTCCATACACCCGCGTCTGGTACACATTGTATTATTATTGTGAAGTAATTTCGGTTACGATAGTAGTACCTATACATAATATTATATTGTACGTTTTGAAGAAATCGTTCAAATTCGTCTCGTATTTTTATTTATTTTATTTTTTTTGTTTTTACGCGGTTTATTTACTCGTCGCTTTTTTTTTTTATATACACGAGTATATACTGTGTCGTCCGCGTTTGACAATTTGAAAACCGTGTGTCGTCATTCCGGCGCGGCGGAGGTGCAGGAGACGAAAGGATTATTATTCGTAATGACGCGATAAGAAGGGCGAATCGGCTCGTATTCGGATTATTAAACAACCAATACAGTCGGGATCCTACGCCGAAAACATGCAGTCCAATAATATATAATATTTAAACAAGTATCTACCGCGAGTGTTTGAGCGCGTTCGTACACAGGGTGGTTGTGCAACGAAGAGATGAATAGAATCTCTTTATAAGGTCAGACTCGCAGGAACCGTTTTCTACGCGACCGACTTCAATATAATAATAATAATAATAATAGTTCGGTCTTGTACGTATTTGCACTGCTTGCTCGCCGGGACCGCGCGCGCGAAATCGCTCGGTTCAATCGGCAATAACCCCACGCATACATTGCACGAACGAATTCCCATCATAAAAATCATCTTCATGACACAACAACGTGTGGCTGGCGTCACTCTGTTAACAAAACGATAATAATTTTTAACGATCTAAATGTTAATTTGACAATAATAACAATTGAAAAATAATAAAAATGATAATAATTTCCTAATTACTTCGCAAGTCTTCAAAAAAGCTAGCCGAAATGCCCAGCATCGCCCGGTGAACTGTCGAGCCGTTTTCACTTATACATTTTTACATTATAACCGCGATTTTTGTGATACAGTGTTAATATTTATCGGTTTATATTAAATATAAAACGTTAATTAAAAAAAAAAAAAAAAAATCGGTTGTTATATTTTTAACGGGGAAGACCTAATGGTTTTGCTCGCAATAAAGCTGGAAGAAGTTCTCGCCGGACTATCCGAGATAAATATAAACGTTCGACATTTGCATAATAATTTTCTGTTTTCTAAATCCTAATAAATACGTAGTCGAAACGACCAAATTCTATCACTCGTTGAGTAATTTATTAATATTTGATATATATATAATATATACATATAGCTTCGCTCGGTGTACTGTCAAACTTATATTTACATTATTATGGGTATAAATTATATTTATATTAATAGCTGCTGTTCGGCACACGGCGTTGTCCGTGTTAAGATGCTTTTAATATTTGTGATATAAATAATCCTGAGTGCAGGTAGTGTATTATTGTTTAAAATGATTTTAGAATATTTCTATATGTCACGTAGCTTTCAGTTTTTTTTTTACGCGACCAAATCGTAATAAGAAAATATTCTACAACAATTCTTACAACCAAAATTGGTAAACACGGAAATCAATATACATACGTATATTGTTGTTCCTGGTAACCGACGGAAGAGTCTTAAAAATGTGCGCCAAGTCTTTACTTGATCGATGAAAACCGTTATGGGCCATTTCAGAAACAAAATCAGACGGGAAATCGGGTCAACTACGGGAAATCGTCCGTTACCAAGTGATAGCAATTTTTCCCTCGTTATTGTAACCACTTTATTATCTTGTAACACATTTTGTGCACGCGATAAAATTGTTAATATTTAAAAATAGTTTAAAACTGTTGGCCGCATTGTAATCGTGGCAATCGAAAAATCAATAACGTGTTTTCTCGTGTGAATTGTTTTTAACTCTCGCTCCACCGCACGAATATTTTTCAAAATATGCCTAAAACGTCCTGCGTATAAATTATTCTACAAGCAAAAAAAAAAAACAAAAACAAACCACATCTCGATACTTTCAGTGGTTTATGCATGATGTGCGCCCCAGACACAAAGCGAGTCAGTGGCGTATCTGACTTAACTTTATGTGGAGGGGGCGAACCAAGGGTCACTTAAGGAGGGGGGAGGGTGCTGTAGAGCTCCTAATAATTTATACACTTGTTTGTTACAATATCCCAGTATTTTTGTTCCAATTAATATTTTAAATTAAAATATTAATTGTAACAGTGGCGGTTTTGGTTGTATTTTTTTGGTGAGGTGACTTACGTATCACTCCCCCTTCCCTTCATAAACAAAAATCAAACTTCACAATAATGGAATTTAAAAGCATAAAAATAATTATAATTAGGTATATATATATATATATATATCAGTGACAACTGACTAGTGTAAATTTCGAATAAAAAGCACGGCGGCGGCACGAGTAAACAAATTTAAACGAACAAACCGAAGCGACGATTCGAATGAGACGGAACTATGGAATTAATATTACAAATTTATGACGCTTTCCGTTTGAATCAATTCCACCACTCTGCGACCTTTGTACCGATATCTTGTATTAGGCGCTGTGTTTTGTTGTTGAAAGTGCCGCGGCTGCTGGATTACCATAATACCACATCTATTTTTAGTACACAGAGTCGATGAAAAACGAGCCTCACGATGATCATTATGTACGTATCATTTGTGTTCCTGAATGAAGAAGAGATATATAGCAATATTAAAACCAAATCTTCTATCCTACTCAGCAAGAAATTATTTTTTGTTCCATGAAATAATAATTTGTTCCGTGGAATAATAATTGAAAAATAGTGTATTCTGTTATCAACGTATAGGTAATCTCGGTCAATGGCAGTTGTCCGAAAATGATAACAGATTTGAGATTGATAAAGGTCTGAACTCGACAAAGTACTGCCAACCATTGCTAACAAAATTATATTTACGTTTCACAACACACTACAAAATTCCAAATACTCTATAGACCATAACATAAACAAATATAATTATTATCCTCTGTTAATATCATAATATAACTTTTATCATATAGCAAAACAGTACACATACAAAAGGAAAAAAACATTGGTCTTTAAATTTTTGAAAATGTTATGTTGGTACGAATTCGACGCCGCCATTTTCGATCTCATATATCTGTTATCATTTTCGGACAACTGCCCCCGACCCAGGTAATCTAAATATTTGCTGAGTGAGACAGAAGATTCGGGAACGCCTGATAACGAATACGGCCTATCCAGTATGTATTATCTATGCTCACGATGATCATTGCGCATGCGCAATTCTACTTATTTTACAGTCGCGCGGCGCTTCGCGTACATACGCGTGTGTGTGTGTGTGTGTAATTTATTGTACACAATTACAAATCCAGAGGCGACGTTAGACGGTGCCTCTCTGACGTCATAGGAACATTGCCGCCGGCTGAAATGCCAACGTTTGTTTACGTAATAATTATTTCGTGCATTTCTTATCGGTTTATCGTAATTTTTGGGTTATAAACACGGAATGATATACAATATACATAATAAATGATAATTCATATTATTAAACTTCGTAGAGAATTTTTTCTCAAATAAAATCATAAATACGTTAAAAATTATTAGCGAAATGTGTGTTATTAACGGCGAGCCAAGCTGTGTACGTTTTGAGTATTATTTACTACAAAATTTTAGGTGAGGCACCGCCTCACTTGCTTCACCCTCAAAGCCGCCACTGAATTGTAGTTTTTTAAACCTCTGCCTAAAAAAAAACCTTAAGTGTTCCCTGGGAGTTAGAACAAATTACTATAATTTATATAGGCCTTTAATCTAATAAGTAGAATATATGTATAAATAAGTACGGTTTTTTTTTAATATAAATACAACAATTTATTTACAAACATAATTATTAATAATATGGCGCCGTGACGAGACACCAAACTGTGAGAGCGGTGGTGGACGCACTTTTGCAGATATATATGTAGGAAATACCTATACCTATAATACTATAGTCTACACTACAATAGCTGTTCTATGACCAATACAAAGAAACAAATTGATGAGGAGGGCGATCGCCCCTATCACCCTCCCCTCCCCTCAAATACGCCACTGAATCGAGTTACGATTTTATTTATATAGATATGTAAATGTCGAGCAAAAATATAGATCGCGCTGCCATCGCCGTTCCAATGTAACTGGCAACGACGGTGTAGAATTGGGGGGACCTGGCAGGGTGGTGAGTAGAGCGGGGTTCATGACGTCATGGTAACGCTCTCGGTGTCGCATTAATTTATAGAATGATCCCAGCCATAAGACATACACATGCCAAAGTTATCTATCTATACATTTGCATCTATATAAAGAATCTTTTTTTTTTGCCAGTACGAAAAATGTCGTATAGCTCATTTTTGCGCACCGAATATGATACAACCTATAGGTATATAAAGTTATTCCTGTTTTTTTTTTTTTTTTATCGGTGTGATATCAATATTTAATGGATTTGTTGATATTATTGGTATATACATATACCTATACTTATACTTACACATATACAACTACGTGCGGAATAGATACTGTTTTTGTTATTATCATTTTTAATGAACTAATTTGTTCAGTGGCGTAATTACAAAATTATGGACGGATAGCGAAATTTACGGTCCCCCACATATAGACTCATACTATACTGGCTAAGATTTTAAAGATACGTACCGTAAAAATAGTCAGAATAAGTATGTCAGAAATCATAATATTCTGATAATATTTAAAGTTCATAATATTTTTTTTCTTTTTTTTTTTTTAGAAAATAATCACGAAGCAAACAATTTAAATACCCTCTTCGACTTTAAAGGTAATATAATAGGTATAAATAAAAACCTGCTACCTACATCAAACTACGATCTATATGTATATATTAATAACAACGGGCCTACTGATTGTATGGACCATGAACATTGTTATAAATATGTCAATTATAGCTCGCTCTTATTATTTTTTTTGTCTTAATAAATTTAATTTTTTTTTTTTATTAAAATTATTATTATTATTATTATTATTAATAATAATAATAATAATAATTCGAAAGCCTGCAGTTAATTATGTTAGTATCGAGTGGAACGGTTATTCTATATTTTTTTTTCTTACGAGTAGCAAAAATAGTATTTATTTTATATTTTATTTATTATATTGCATTATAATCATAAAAGAAATTTCATTTCATTTTACATAATAAAATATGATGTGTTATATTTCCTTCGATATTACGTTTTATTTATTAATTTATAATATTCTGTGCGATGACGTGCAGTTAAATTTTGGACGTATTCTATTATTGCAATCAATAAAAATGAATAATAACTATAAGCATTACGGTTTATTAGAAAATTGTTATAATATAAAAATATTATAAAATATATCGACCAGTAAAATAATACCTCAACTTAAAATTTATCCTAAAAAAAAAATAAAATGTTTTTTAAGTCTCCTGAAAAATTTGTTAATTTAGACGTATCTTGTTATTGTAGTCGGCACTGCGTCAGGGATCTTAAATTTGTGAAATGAACTATCCGACATATACAGGCATATATATATATATATATATATATATATTATTTATAAATATAATATTAATATATATTAATATATAAAAAATATATATATATTTGTATGTTAGGGTTGTCCTTACTTATAGGAGATACTTACTTATGTGTGTGTAACAATAACGATTTCAAATTTGTTTAACACGAATTTATTTACATTAACTAAAATTATTTGTACACATTTGGAAAAAAAACCGTAATGATGTAATTATTACCCGCAAAATACTTTTAATACTGTAGCGTATACGATTTACACTGTACAGTATAATACGTTGTACATGACATTATAATATTACGATGAAAATAGTATTAGCCCGTATAATAATATTTATATATTATATTCATTATTACAATATTATTATGTCCGACCGACATAACACGCCGAATAGCATTAAAGATCATTTTTTTTCTTCTTTCTACATCAGTTTATATTATATAAAACAATAGTAATGTATATAATATGCTGTAAATTACGTTACATAAGTCTATGTATAATAATATGTACTTATGTATGTATACTTATGACAGTGGAAACACACCAAGTTATACACTGCAATGTGCTATAGTAATATATTATAATATACTTAACAAAACGTATTATTGGTTTTTTCGTTCTCTTTTTTTCGCGTGTAACTGTATTTGACTAGATTTATTTTACATTCTTGTTATTATTATTATTATTATTATTATTATTATTATTATTATTATTATTATTATTATTATTATTATTATTATTATTATTATTATTATTATTATTATTATTATTATTATTATTATTATTATTATTATTATTATTATTATTATTATTATTATTATTATTATTATTATTATTATTATTATTATTATTATTATTATTATTATTATTATTATTATTATTATTATTATTATTATTATTATTATTATTATTATTATTATTATTATTATTATTATTATTATTATTATTATTATTATTATTATTATTATTATTATTATTATTATTATTATTATTATTATTGTTATTTTTACAGTCACCGTGGCGCGAATGACAACAAAATTATTGCAGACGTTTTCTTAAGATTAACCAGAATTTCGTCATAGCTAATAGACGATCTCATAGGTACCACGCGACTGTATTAGTATAACTAATCTAACACAGACATATTATTATTAGCCGTTTTTCGAACACTGTATACACCAAGAATTACAGTAATCTTAATAAATATTACGAAACAATCACAATTTTTTCCACGTATTATAAATCATATATTGTGATTTACGTGAGAATTAAATTTGCTTATACCTGTAAGTATATTATGTATATCTCGTAGAACTTATATACTTACTTATCGTAATTCAGTTAGACGCGAGTACTTGCACGAAATTCGTAAACGAATGATATGAGCGAAATTTATCTCTATAATAAAAATGTATTAATTTTTATTATTATTATTATTATCATCATCATCGTAATCAACAATATTATTATTTATATAAAAATAATTCGAACAAATTTCATCTAATTAATTTTAAAATAAAATTTTTACCAACCATTTTTGGATAATATAACAATTACACATTATTGTATAATTGAGGCGGTCGCTAATTATCGATGGGCGTAATCATATTGAACGCTCGGTTATTTACAGCTATCTCCACCAATAGTAAAAACGCAAATTGACTGTTTTAATATATTATCGACAGCTATATGCATGTGAGTACAAAATGGTAAAGTGTTTTTTTTTCATTTAAAGGTACGTTTTGAAAAATAAATTTTAAACATTTCACATTTTTTTACATTTCATTCATATTAATATACAGGGCGATTTCAAAGAACACGTTAATTTCGAATTGAATTAATCGATCAAAAAAAAAATAATAATAAATGTCATATATGTGGTAATTTTAAATAAAAAAATCCGAATGATAACTTACAAAAAAATACTCGTTTTCAAAAATTCACGAGATAAAATGGGTAAAACTTTTACAACTACTGTTCAATATTAAAGTATATATTTATATATAATAAAAAGGTAGCGAGCCGCTGGGTGTTGTGGATATCGCTTAAGTGAATTACTTGGATAAAGATTTTAGAGTTCTGGTTTTTATTATAAATTTGAAAGCAATGATAAATCATTGCATTCGATAAAACGATTCTGAGCGGAGATTTGGTGTAATAAACTTTGTCTATTTTTTGTACAAAATTAAAGTAAAATATGAACGTTGTGTCCAAATTTCAAGTCAAAAAACTCAAAAGTAACTGTTTTATAAATGAAAAACCACAAAATCTAAAGATAGCTATAAAAGCCTAAAATTGAATGAAATTTTTGAAATTTTTTTTGAAATTGTATAGTACAAAGGTACAATTTTGTTGAAAATTTCAAGACAATAAAATAATTATTTTTGAAATTATAGCGAAAAAACTATACGTGATATTGACGAAATCCCATTTTTAGCGGGTTTTCGTAATTTTTCAGTAGTTCATCGCCTCGCGTTAAAAAACTATTGAGAAAATCGAAAAATGATCTCTCTAAAGTACCAACTAGATGCGAATTGCTGCCGGAAACAAATTGTGACCGAAGAGATCGGAGCACTCCTTCTGGTCGAAAATCTGTACACAGGATAGAAAAAAATAAAAAAATAAAATAAACATCATTGTTAAACCAATTGATCCCTCGATCCACTCAGAATCTAAAATGTATTTAAAATACCGAAACATAATATAATTTTATAATATATAATTTAATTAGGTAATACTAATATTAAACTTTTTTACGTTAAAATGTTGTCTATTATTTCAATTGGTCGAAGTAAAATTTAACACGATTCATACGATGTTTCGTTTAAAAGAAAAAAATTTTTTAAATTATTAGAAATACTTAGTACATGTTATGCATAATACGAATTTCGTAAACGTTTATGTATCTTTCTTATTATATTAAAAAAACGTATCTGAAAATGTATGATTAATTTATAAAAATTTACTGCGTGATGAACAATGTAAGTACATGACCTTTATTAAAACAGGATGCACCTACATTGTAATATGAATAATTAAAATATATATACATGATACGAATTACGAATAGCATTTAAATCTCAAAGTAACAATATATGTATATATAATTATATAATTTATGACGTAAGAACGTTTAAATGTGAAGCCGTTGTTAACGTGAAAGTTTTTATACAAATTGATATCAGACAGTTTTTTACTCATTTAAAATTAATAAATTAACATTTAAATAAACACGGAATTACGAAAAAAAAATTATAATAATTTATAGATAGGACATAGGAGGTTGTGTAGGAAGTTGGGTTCTCGATCGTGGTTGTAATAAAAAAACTATATTTCGGAACAAATTTCAACTGAAGTCAAACTCCTTACGTCTCGAATAAACCAACATCGATACGAATATTTTGCTGCAGTTATCAAAAATAATCGACAAAAAATAGCACCCTTTATATTCGACTAATTACCATTTTTTTCATACTTAATATAATATTATTATTAGATAAATTATTTTTATTAAAATATGTATTGTTAATATTTTATTTATCCATACATTATAACAAAAAAAATAAAATAAAATTGATTTGAACGGGTCACCTAAATTTGAAAATCTTCAAAAAAGGGCACTGTACATATTGGGAACTTCTGGTTTCGGTCATAATTTATTATATTATATTTACACGACGTTGTTTCGAGTAAAATTGTAAACTCATAAATTTACCATATATTTATATATAACACATTGTTGTCTTATCACGTCACTGTATTATACTAATTTGCATTTTTTTTTTTTAATTCCTTGACCCGAATCACAAAATTCAATACAAAAACAATTAATGTAAAACACAATCTATATAGGTAGATAGGTACGTCGTAATATCGTACACGCGAGGATGTTACAGATTGATGAGTAATATTGTAATAATAATATCGACGCCCGTAGCACGGTCGAGTGTGTAATATCACTGTGCCATTGGTACCTATTATAAAGCGAATGTTTGAAACGGACAAGATGAATAAACATGACTTCATAAAAAAAACATCATCGAAACAACCGTTGAACGAGGTCGAAATATCCGCGTTGTCCTTCCAACAGCCGCTTTGAGCAGTGCCGGATTTATAAATGTAAATTTTGTCAGGGGGGTGCATAGTGCATATAGTATACGCTGATTTCTAAATAATGCTTTAATTATTTAAGTTAAATACGTAGAAATATTTTTTCAAATTATAAGACGATACAAAGTTATTTTAGTTTTTTCAACAGCTACTCGTACAAAGTAATGCGTGCTAGTGGCTACGATTAGAAAATCCGATAATGATAATAGTATATAATAAGTGTTATTATAATAGATAATAGAGATAATATAGATAATTATGCAAAATTAAATATTTTCAATACTATTCAATTTTTTATTTTATTTTAAAAAGCCAGGGGAGTGCCCCTCGCGGCGCCCATGCTTTTAACGGTGTAACTCTGTTTACTATACGTCTGAATTCGACATCTCCGTACTCTTCATCACAATATTATTTAATGACGTTTTGCCTTTTCCTAAAAAATTATTGATTTTTTTTTTACATTTTATATTACAAATTACATTGGGGGAGAAATCATGAATCTACGTATTTTACATTCATCGCTCAACCGAATAATTTTTTTCTCCACTACATCCGTTTTGGTTTTATAGCCGTCTAATTACGAAATTTTATTTAAGGGGATTGAAAGTGGGTATTTTCTCTCTTTGTCTTACACACATGAAACATAGCAAAATAGACGTTTCGTACTTCCAACGTACCGATCGATGTATTGGTGCGATAAGAAATTTGAAAATAGATTTGAATTCCTCTCTTGAATTTTACTACAAAACGACTTTCCCACTTTTTTTATTTCTTTTTTTTAAGACCTTCAAAAATGAATTATTAACAATTTTTTTTCTTTAATTTGTTCGGTTAATTTTTTTAAGGATTTATGAAAAAAAAATGAAAAAAGTGGGAAAGTCGTTTTGTAGTCAAATTCACGAGGAATTCAAATCTGTTTTCAAATTTCTTATCGCACCAATAGATCGATCGGTACGTTGGAAGTACGAAACGTCTATTTTGTTATGTTTCATGTGTGTAAGACAAAGAGAGAAAATACTCGCTTTCAATCCCCTTAATAGGTTTTCCGCGGCATAAAATTTGAAATCACAATGAATCTCAGTGTGTTTTAATTACATTTCTATTTCGATATTCAAGCAAACAATCAAAACAATAAGCTATAATTACCCGGTTTTGCTATGTGAATTATCCGGCTTCGCCCGCGCGTAGTTCTGAACGAAAAAAAATTTTTAAGAAAATATTTTTAAAAAAAAAAATTCAAAACCGTAACATTTTTGGTATTGGCGTCGATCGTAGGTACACGTCTCGATTTACGATTACCGCCGTTTACTCGTCGATTTCTTCCGGCAAATCCAGGTATTCCAAGAATTTTCCCGACACTATTTCGTCATACGAGAAACGATTATTGGGACATATCTGTACGCAAAATCAAAAAAAAAACCACATTATATCAATGAGTGTGCACACACAGACTGACCATGTACAGCGAGTGTGAATAAAATGCGTATACTAACGTGATCGTAGGTGTTGTCGGTATCGATTAAGTTTCGATTGCGTTCGTCGCTGAAAAACAATCGCGGGGTATTCAAACGATATTTCACGTTCGACAAAAAAAAATAATAAATAAATAATAATAATATGTAATATACTTGGTGTTCGCTAATGTTTCATTTTCTTCCACGAGTTTTTCGCATTTTTCCTGCGTCAACAGTAGATTTTCTTCGACTTTTTTTCGCTTTTGGATTTCTGACGCCAAATCGATTTCTATAATACGGTAACGGGATGGGAAAAAAAAACGCATCGAAAATCAATACTCTCGCGGTATACGTTTAAATTATAAATGTTTAACTGTACAGCTCGTACTTGTCACACGCACACACACACACCCAAAATAATAGTTTAGATATTTTTTTTTTTTATAATGACGCTTACTGAACGTATCGATTTCTTTATTTTTCATCGCCACCAATCTGTCCAACGTTGCGAACATATGAACGATATCGTGTTTTTGTTTTATCGAACCCCTCTGCCACGACGGCAAATGCTTCACAGCGATTTCGATCAAACTCGAGTACCTTTTCCGAAATGTTAAAACATCAGTAAAACGGCGCGTTACGCAAATAATAATACAATATTGTCATCGGTTCTTAAACGTTTTCCATAAATGTACACCGTATGAGTAAATAACGTTCGCGTGAACACATTAAAACGTGTGCACGCTACTCGAACGTAATGCCATAAAATGTGTCCCGTAATACTCTCCGGACTAAGCATTATATTAATAAGAATTAAGTATGGCGCGAGATCTTTTTGAAACTTTGTAAACTCGTGCTCGGAACGGGTGACGCGAGAGAACAACGTACGGCAGCAAAGTCTTGTTCTAAATGTAAGTTTTCGGCGACGAAAACATTTGAAAAGTTAAACAAGGCTTACGCGAGGTCGAACACGTTCTGACGGTGGCAGAGTGTCTGTCGAAGATGATGATGAAAAACCTGGACGCTAATTTGATAAAAACCGGTCGTAGTATTGTCGTACGATAGAAGAACAATATTACGCGTGTCCACGAAGATTTGAAAAAGCGAAAAATGTGTGCGCGTTTGTTGGACAATCGAACGACGAGTGCTTACCGCAGTACGTGTTACTCACTTTCCAAATATGTTGTCAACCGTGGAAAAGAACACAATTTTCACAAGGAGATAGTAATGAGAACCGGTGCTTCGTGTGGAGACGATGCGATAAAGCTCAGAACGGGTCTGACCGAATTTCAAAAGTCACGGATAAAGACAATTTGTCTGACTGTCGTGTAGTAATCCATACGAAGAGTCCAAGAATACAGAATGTTAACGGACCTTACTATAAAGAAATGATAAAATCGGGACATTTACACGACAATGCGTCTTCCGATTCCCCGCCGAGTTGTTAACTGAAATATTCGCACCTTTATAATACTATGTCCTCCAGATTATTGTTCTTTTGTTTCCGAAATCAAAATTGAAGCTGGAAAGACATCGATTTAATTCAATTGCGGAAATTCAAAAAGACCACCGCTGTATTGCGACGGCGGACGGAGGTTATTTCGAATGGTGTGACACAAGTTCTGCCTGTTGTGTTGTTTTATAGTATAATACGTTGTTTTGCTGTCCGAAGAATAACGGGACACTGTGCGCGCGTTGAACTGCAGTAGTAGTTTATTAAATATAACGTATACTTTTTGCACAACGATACGCTGTTGTCGACGACTTTTTGGTGTACGAATGACAACTCTTGAAAACAAAGCGATTTGAATCCGACTAGTTCGATTTTTTTCAGAACCGCTTTCAGATTCACTGCACGGTTGTTCAACGCCACGTTGTTGTCTCCACACCCGAACATGTCCGTTAGTTTGTCGATGACTAATCTACTGTTGTCCACTGTTCAAAACACGACACGAGCAAAACAGATTGGGTAGTAATTTTTTGTTTTTTTCATACATATACCCCCCGTCATACTCAAAACGCACGTTGAGTGTCAACGACTGCCGCGCTGCAGCCGATCGATTCTTCGGTCTGAACGCCGACCGTTTCGTGTGCGGGCGAGTCGACCGGTACGGTGCTGAATCCGGTCTCGTTCGGATCGGTCTGATTGGCCGCTACGTCGGTGCCCGCGATCGTCAAGTCTGTCTGTACCGCGGTCGTGTCCGTTCCACCGATGCCGTCTGCACCGACCGACTCCGTCTGAACGCCGATCGTTTCTGCACCGAACGACTCCGTTTGAACGCCGATCGTTTCTGCGCCTACCGACTCCGTCTGTACGCCGATCGTTTCTGCACCGATCGTTTCTGCGCCGAACGACTCCGTCTGAACGCCGATCGTTTCTGCGCCGAACGACTCCGTCTGAACGCCGGTCGTTTCTGCGCCGAACGACTCCGTCTGAACGCCGGTCGTTTCTGCGCCGAACGACTCCGTCTGAACGCCGGTCGTTTCTGCACCGAACGACTCCGTCCGAACGGCGATGCTGTCGTGAACCGACGGGTCGGTCAGCGTCTCGACACTAACGTCGTCGTCACGACGATTCCGCAGGACGGCGATGGCCGCATCACTCGCGTCGCGGACGAACGCCACGGAGTCGGCGGACTGGACGGCGACGATTGTCTCGTCGGTCTGACTAAAAGTGTTGAAAGTCAACGGCACAGTCCGTTGGCCGGCAGGCGGGTCCGCGTTCGTCTGCACGGCGACCGTGCCGTACGCTACCGAGTCGGTCTGCGAGGCGACTACGTCGCGGGCCAACGGGTCCGTCTGCACGGCCGTGGCCCTACAGGCCGGCGTGTTCGTTTGGACGGCGATCGTGTGGCAGTCGGTCGCGCCGGTCTGCGTGGCCACCACACTGGTGTCGCGCGTCCACGAGTCCGTCTGGATCGCGGTCGTGGCGGTCGTGGCCGCCGGGTCGGTCTGCACGGCGGCGTTACCGCATACCGACGACGTCGTCTGCGCGGCCGCGTTCCTGTACGCCGACGCGACCGTCTGCACGCCGGCGGCACGCGTTTCGCCCGCGGACGACGGCTGTTCGGTCTGCACGCCGACCGTACTGCACGTTTCGCCTGCGGACGGCCGTGATTCGGTCTGCACGCCGGCCTCCGATACCGTCGTCTTCCGCGTCTGAACGTTTTCCGACGACGGTCCAACAAGCCGTGGTATACGTTATATATTATATTTTTTTAATGTAACTTAAATTTTCTTTAAAATAAAAAAAAAACGTGTAGCTTTTGTTGTGGATGTCGTTTGAAAGAAATGTACTTAGTTTTCGGATATTTCCTATCATACATTTGAAAGCAACGATTTACGTCGCGTTCGATAAAATGATTCTGAACGGAGCATCGGTGTAATTATTTGAAGCGGTAATAAAAAGTAAAAAAGCAGTGACTCCGGGTCGTCAAGATTTTTCGATTACATACAGTTTATGAAGTAAGGCCCGTGTTGTATACAATTGTTAGCACTTAAAACCAAAATTTACCCCGTTTACGGTCTTAACGACCAAAACGTTTGATAATTGCTATGAATAGCTCAATATTGGAAGGCATTTTTTTTCACTTCTATAAAACAGCGCGCAGAAATAGACGTATTCGGTGGTGTGAGTTGCAAGACTCTTGGACCATTATTTTGGCGCCGCTTTTAAAATAATAATGAGAAAATAAATTTATTTCTCGAATATTCGAGTTTTTTTTTTTTTAATTAAGCAAAAGGAAATTACACGAGAAAATAGAAAAAATTAGTATCAACGAGATATTATACGCAGTTCGCTAACGGAAAGTAACGCTGCACGACGAGATAATCCGTGTATTGTTTCTACAAGAAAATTCGTACGCGGAAAAAAATGAAAATAAAATAAATATCGTTGTAAAGCCAATAGTTCAATCGGTTCGCTCAAAATATTTTCAAAAAAAAAAAATCGATATATATTTATAGTAAATTTCGCGTTACCTTCAAAACGGAAAATAATGTCCAGAATACAAGAGTCATCGAGTTCCATAGATGGGCAAATGGCAGATTTTTGGTCAGACGGCCGATAGGATTCCATACCGAATCATCGCTTTTCTGCGAACCGGACGAGATTCGCGTCGACAACAACGAATCACTTTCCGTTTCCTCGACCGTCTGTCGTTTCATCGCCGTCAACGGTTCGTCATTGCTTTCGTTTATCAACCCGTCGTCTCGCGTTTTGTTGGGTTTTAAAAACCCTTCGAGTTTCTCGATTTGTCTCTGATCGTAATGTACAATCGACGAGTGAGAATCGTTCGATTATAATAATAATAATAATGCTTTATCAAAAAAAAAAATATATTTACTTTTAAGACGATATTTTCGCCCTTTACTCCTTCAATGACGTTCAAAAGTTGACTCTTTTCCTCTTCGCATTTTCTCAACGATAAACGCAATTTTTTACACAGTTGGTTGCATTTGTAAATCAACTGGTCAACCATTTTATAGTGCACCGTTAACGTCTCTTTGAGTTCCGACTGTAAATGTTTTATAAACAGATCTTTGTCCGGGCTTCTCTCGTCGGTATTAGCGTACATCGTCGTTGACATCGCATTCGATGTCACAGACTCCATTGTGTTAGACGTCGGTTAACTGCGAGAAAAAAAATTCGCAAAAAACCGTAATAACTGTTAGAAATATTAATTTCCTCGCAATTCGGATTCATTGTTTACGAAATCGTAAGTAATGTCATGGAAACCTAACACTATAATATTGTCGTTTTAAAATATTCATTATTATCGTATAGGCCATTGCTTAAAAATATGTAATTTCATTCGAAACGTTATTTATTGAAAATCGCAGAAATGGATGAAAACGATATGAGAAATCTCAATCTCTCTCTCTCTTCTTTTACTAAAATATAATCTTTTTTATTTATCACTATACAATAACGGTTTATTATTTATTTTGCATAATATGCATAATGTATACTGAAAATATTATTTTCAGTATAACGTGTGTTACTGCTATAGCCGTCCCAAGGGGGGGGCAAATGGGGCAAGTGCCCTAGGGCGTCCAAAGTATTATGAATGCAGGGGGCGTCAAAAAAAATGAATGACAAAAAGAAAAAATTTGTTGTTTTATGTTAGATATTAATTTCCCTTGTATCTATATGATGATTTCGAGGATGAAATTTTTTTTCTTTATTAGGCCTCTCGAATTATTACGCCGCAAACACACACACACACACACACACACGAAAACATGGTATTGTACGCGTGTTATTCAATAAATTAATTTTCTGCTATTCTGTTTCTTTGAGAAAAATCTGTAATTTTTTTTTCATTTTTTTGTTAACTCGATTTATCCATGTTTTAGGATTTCGTTGGACGATCGGATAAGTCAATACATATATATATAAAAAAAATCTGAATAACTGAAATAAAATACTGAAACACGCATAGCAAAAAATTACATTAAAAATTGCACGTCTATATATGTCAAACAAGCCGTCACACACTATCCGTTGTTACCGGCCAAGTATTCCAATACACACAATATTATAATATACTCGTTTATCGTATTGTACTACACACAGAAAGAAATCGGTTAATTTTTTTGTTTCTTTTTCTTTAAAATATACGTTCAACAAAACACCGATAAAACGTGTTGTACACGATATGAAAAAATATGTAGTAACGCGCGTATACACAGGTATTGTTAATAACCACCAGACACGTGTAATCTCTGCGCGCCTCGTGGGATCGCCGCGGCGTCACACTTTGTTTGTCGAAGTCGTTTAAATTCAATTTCACACGACACTGCAGACGTTCAAGCACATAGCAATAATAATAATAATACACACGCGAGACTTCACAGTTTTTCGGTAACAGACGCGGTCTGTCGCTGTGCTCGACGATCATAACGACCGTCATTATTGTCCCGTTATTACACAACACGCAACGACGAATATTGTAACGCCATTTTTCTCAACTCTTAATCCTTAATATTAATAGCCTGAAATACGTTCAAAAAAAATAATAATAAAAAATTCATAATCTAATATTTTATATAACAATGTTTTGAAATCTGTATATATATTTTTTTTTTAACTACGTCTTTACGTGTATATATTATTATGTTCAGTTTTATAAAATTATTATTGTTGTTGACGTTCATCTGCAGATTTATTATTATTTTAACACGATAATATTATGTTTAGGTACTCAGAAATTTGTAATGCAGGTAAGACCTCGAATCGACATTATATACAATTATTAAAACAATCTGAGGAGTAGAGTGTAAAGCTATTATTTGGTTTTGTTTTTTTTTTTTTACTCATTTTTTTCTTAAACTTCAAAATTAATTATTTACGAGGAAGCAAGGCTAAAAAAAAAAAAAATTAAATAATTCTTTTAATGTAATTTTATAAGATCGCGTTTCGGATAAAATCATTCAGTCATTTTCAAACTACGTACTTATTCAATTACGATTATGTAACAAATTCTTGTACAGATATTATACCGCGCATAAGTTATATTAAGTAATTTAAAAATCAACGAAATTACTAAACCTATTTTTGTATTATGATTATTTTAGAATGTTTGAGAATGATTAGGCATATTAAAAATAAAATATAATATTTGTTTACATCATATTATACGCGTAAATGACATCATCATTTGACGTAAACTACGTATATACGTGCAGTCAGTAGCGTATTTACGAGGGAAGAGGTTCGGATTAAACTATCACCAGGAATAAAAATTCAATTTGAAACGCTATTAATTAATTTATATTAACACATATATTATAACCACGATATTGTCGGCACTCGACAACGAACAAATTACTCTAATTCTCTTAAATTTAAAGAAAATAGTTGTATGGCGAATGTATGATGATCAATTTTACAAAATAATATACCTAGTGAAGATCTGCAGGAAATTGAAAAGATTTACTAGAAAAATTCCACATTACTGGAGGTATTGATAGACTTAATATTTATTAGTTTTCTATTGAATAAAACGTTGATTGAAAATTGGTTATTATTTTTAACTGGGAAGACTCAATGGCTGAGCTATATGCTCACAATTAGCTGAAAGAACGCAATGAAGCCGGAAAAAGTTCTCACTGAACTCTCCAATGAATATACCGCGAAACGACCAAATTATATTACTCGATGAGTAATTTTTCAATATTTAATATGTACATATATCTTGTTAACCGACGGAAGAATAACAAAAAGATTCGCCAAGTCTTTACTCGATCGATGAAAATCGTTGTGGCACATTTCAGATAAAAAATTAAAATTAGACGGGTACTCGATTCGACTGCAGGAAATTGTCCATTGTCGAGTGATAACAATTTTCTCCTCGTAATTGTATCCGCTTAATTTTCTTGGGATACATTTTTGTTGTACATGTTCAAATCGTTAACATTACATAAATGGTTAAAAATTGTTGGTCGCGTTGCGACCATGGAAATCGGAAAATCAATAATGTGTTTTCTCGTATGAATTTGTCACTCTAACCTTACCGCACGAATGTTTTTTCGAACTATGCCTAAAACGATCTGAATAAAACTAACTTTGCATAGGAAAAAAACCACATCTCGATATTTTCAGTAGTTTTTGCATGATGCGCGGACAGAGTTACGATTTTATTCGTCTCATATTTTATTTTATCTGTTGTATTTAATTAAAAATAACATATTTATATATATAATTTAAAATATTATAAAAAATCCTATATAGTTAGTGACGGGGTTTCTGTTTTTATTTTTACCCTCTTCCTTCCCCAGAGAGAAATCGAAAGTACGCCACTGCATGCAATCGATTCTCGTGATCACGATTATACGTTTAATATATTTGGCAACGCCATTATTAATGGAAAACTGTTCGTCTCAAGTCAAAATACGTGTTAAATAATTCTCTGCAGATACGCGTGCGCATATAGTAATTTAATGGCGATTCAATATTATGGAACAAACAACTCTACTAAAAAACTACGTGTGTACAACAACGCGAATCACGTTATATATGCGTATACGTATATTACACGGGTATACACCTTACAGGTTACGGACGGTAATTATTTTCCTAAATACACATGTTACGTGTTACGTAGACGCGCTGAAAAAAATAACATAAATTGACCGTGGCACCTTGTGATCCCGTCAAGAAAAATAATACCTCGCTAAATCCATGTCAATTACCTGTATCGCGTGTTAAGAATTATACGAGAAAGACTGCTTCATTTAAACGTAATTCATATTATTAAAAAAACCTTTAATTATATATAATATATATATATATTTTAAATAAACGACTAATTTGGAACCTTGTCTGATGATGAGAGACCTCGATACACCTAAGGCGACGACGAATTTAGAAGGGATTTGTGATATTCGTTGCGTATACGACAAAACAAAATATATTTCACTCATTTTTTTACAGACGATTCGTACGTCGTAAGAAATACGTGAAATCGCGTGATATAAAGAAAAAATACAAACAAATTCTAAACGTCAAAATTACCATCGCGTTCAAATAACAACTATTTGTATCTATATATTTCAGTCGAAAATTCATATAGTTATCATGTCTCGGTAAACGTAAACAAATAAGATAAAACTACCAAGTTGATAAATTTCAAATAAAATAATATGTGTTTATATGGGTAGTCATCTACAATAAAACATAGTGTAATATTCCCACACGCTGTTGACAAAAATTCATTGTTCAACATTGTTAACACGAGTCTAATAAACGATCATAATGTGAATTTTAAACTTCATGTTAGCACTGGAGTGGACATACTCTAGTCACTAGAGTCTAGTGTACATACTAGAGGGGAGGGGGATTAGAGGGAGTTCAATTTTTCCAACTGGGACGGTTTTTATTAATTATTTTTAATATCATATTTTTTGCCAATTACAAAAATTTTAATGTAAATACTTTTAAGAAAAAAATTATAATTTTTATCGATTATATTATTTATAATAAATGATATTACACTGAAGTTCCGCTCAGAATCGTTTTATCGCGAATCGCAATGATTCGTCATAAATTTTATTTAAATCAAAAAATGTTATAAATTATTATAGAAAATATGATAATAAATTAATTAAAAAGAAGTCAATCGTTTGAAATGTAAACTGAACAATTTTCGAGCGAAGCGAAAAAATGTTTTTAGGGACCTCATTTTTTTAAATTAAAATGGCGTATACCCACGAATTTTTTCGGTTTCATCATTGTACATACCGCTGCAATATTCATATTTATACGCATAAATCATTAATGCAGTCATAACGTCCGGCTGAGTGTTGGATCTCAACAATAAATAATTTTATCAATATAAAATAAAATAAGTTTGACGCGAATACCCACCACCACAAAACCTTTTATTCGCTATACTCGGCACATGGAGTTTGGCGCCACTGATCTCTGTCTGTACCTACATGGTTTCACATCAAAAATTCTGTTAAACTTCACTATAACGTTTAGTCCGGAGCGATTGTATCCGCGGTATTTCTGCCGTACACTACGATGTATAGAATTATTTTTGTAGAGGTCACTTAATGTCTTACAAACTTCGTTCTGATCGAAGACTTAATTTAATACAACGTAACTAAAACATAAACATCGGCCGGGTATCCGCGGGTTGCTCGCCAGGCTACCATCTCCGAGAAAACAATGCGCGCGTGAAATGTGTTTCACAATATTAATAGACAGGTGTACTGTCGTGTGTATTATATTATACGCGCAGTAATGAAACGGTGTATGCACCTATTTTATATGGACGTAATAGTTTTTTTTTTTTCTTAAGATTCGAATTAATTTCACTATAGTTTCGCGTCCGAGAAATTGCTCAATTTAGATTAGTTCGTATTAATCATTTGGACAATAGTAGGTATAAGAAGGAATTGCACGCTACCTGCAACGATCGCGAGCGCCGCGCGAACGTCTGTGTAACTGTTTTAATATACTGCTGTCACTGATGTCAGTATATTAATACATTCGGTTTTAGCGATTTAAAATACTTATATACAACAGTGCATATTGTTTATCTTTGGTAATCACAATAACGATATAATTTTCGTAATACGCGTGTGTATGTTTTTTTCGTGTTTTTATAACGTTTTGATCAGAACGCGTATTACTTAACGTCTTACTTAACTCTCTGTTTTGCAAACTGCATATAATAATCAATTTTCGGATTTTTTTCAAAATCTTAATATTATTTGATTGTTTTTACAGACTATATATATGTATGTGTGTGTGTGTGTGAAAAGTAATAATGAGATAAACCATAATTATTATGCCACTAAGAAAAGAGAAGAAACGGTCATTTTCGCCAGAGATTCGCTCGGCCTCATCATCAATGATAATATTGAGTTAAAAGGGTCTTGTGAAACGAGCAGATCTATCGCGCGGGTTTCTCGCGTGAAATTTCCGCGATCGGCTCTTCTGTCGCGTCAATATTCTTTTCAATATATCACCGATCATCTGATCACTCTTTTTACACGAAGAAGTGTTTACGGATGGCTGGATTTCGAGAAGGGAAATTTTTACGCTGCGCGCTCGTTATTTAAAAAAATGCATTCATATATTTACGCATATTATACCGAGTGTTTCACAGCCCATGTAGACGTAATCAATTTTTAACTGTTATTGGTTTATGGACAAATTGGATGTGTAAAGTCATTAATCTACTAATCTCTTTTCAATCATCTCGCGGTACACCACTGAATACAGTGTTCGACAGTCGCCCGTACAGTTCATATGTATCAGAAGTTTAATACGTTTAGACATGGGCACGCGAATTCGTTATCTTTAATTAAATCCGAATGTTAATCTAAATTAGCGTCTTGACCGTCATGATAACCTGCAGTTTGTGGCCATTTTTCTCGGTAAATTAACAAATGATACGTTGTAACAATTTAGTTTTTATGGCGGAACAAATAAAGCTATAGAGATATATAATATTTATAGACGGTGAGAACTTGGAAGCGACAATTCGAGATACGTCCTAAATAACGTAGACTGCGGTATAAAACACATTATAGCCTGTCAGAAGCGTGGTCGGCACTTTTTGAATAAACACTCGGAAAATCATGCACTTATTACAACACCCAATTTCTTCTAAAAATAAATCATTATCACCGGACCTAATTGGCGCTAACTGACGTTCGACTTCTTTTGTGTGCACATAAACAAATTAAATATATCGTAAAACTAAAATGCGTCCTTTATGCACACGCTGTGCAAGCTCTTTTGTAAAAATCATGCCTATCATTGGGCTAACGTCTCTCAATATATACTCATAAATTATTCTTAGATTTTCAATCAATTTTCAAATTAATGTCTATTGTTATACTAAGACTAATGGACATTTTCTCGGGATCTTTTATTTTCACAAAACAGTGTCCTGCGACGTGAAAAAAACAAAGTATTTTTAAATTACTTGTTCGAATATACATATTATATGTATGTATATATTTTTAAATTATTTAGACCGCGGTAAGAAGAAACTAAAAAAGGTGTTTAATTATTTTTATCAATAATAAAAATATTACAACACGATTACGAGTAATATGTCTGACTTAATGAGTTATTAGGACTCCCACTGATATTTTCGCTTAGGTACATAGGTATTATTTATTGAGCCAAAATTAAGCCGGATAAATACCCGAATCAGTAAATAGTATGCTGCAAATACGTCAATTCGAGCTAATCGTAGAAAAAAGACAATTTTTTTCGAAAGCGATGTTTATTATTACTTCTTTAACAATAGTGTATAAAACACTATCTCACATATAATGCAGGACGACGACGATAGTGTATGACTCAATAAGTCGGATTTCTTAATACTATGAGAGGTGCACCTACGAAAATAACCAATTACATACATATTATTATGCGTTGTGTGTATGTATATAAATCATGACATTTTCCCTGTAGACAAAAGCGTTTTCGCACAATAGGTGCACTAAAATTATTATTACTATATATACACACACACACATATATATATATATATATATATATATATACACACGTTTAAAACAATAGAAACACCATGTTAATTAAGCTAGATAATAACAATTATATATATATATAATATAAAATTTGTTAATATACAGCCTCGTAAAGAATATTTTTATTTTGTATTCGGAATATTTATTCAAATAAATGGATGAAAAATTATTTAGAATAGGTATTCGAATAGGTACTTTAAAAAGTATTCAAGTAATTTTAGTCTATTGACGCCTTTAATTCATGTCTCATACACTGTCTATCTGAATTTTTGGAAATTTTGTAACATAAGCATAGAATATTCAATATGATTTGTGCGTTGCACAAATTTGTAATACGGTTGTTGGTTGTACCCGAATACAGGGGCACAGTGGCGTATCAAGAATTTTTCAAAGAGGGGGGCCCGTAAAAAAGTTTTCAAAATCAAACTTTTACCTTTGTAGACAAAACATAACGCAAGGACGGATCTACGAGGTGGGAATGGGGAAAATTCCCCCAAAAAAAAATTAAAGTAGAAAAAAAAATTAATAAGACAAAAAAAAGGTCATAGACTTTTTCTGTATTTTGCCGACAAACCTAAAAAGTCTATCGACTAATTTTATTCAGTTCAGTCTATCGACTGATTGACACTAATTTACCTGGTGATTTCCTTCTCCGAAAACAAATTAAATAAAAATATTTGTTTAGAAAGAGAAAGAAACCGACTTCAAAAATGCACTAAAAAGTATGAAATAATCAATAACATTTTTAAAATCGGCGCCGAATTTCAAACAACATTACATTGCAGAAATGCATTTTATTTATATATTACAATATCTATATAAGATGAATAAAATGCGTTTCTGAGCTCGTACACCAATTGTCACGGTAATACCGTCAGAGGCAGCATCGAATATTACTATAGTATTACAGAAGTAACTGATTAAAAGAATTGAGCCGTCTCAATTTTTAAGAAATGTTTTATTTCATTTTTAATTTTGGTATTAAATTAATATGTATTTTTTAAATACAGAATTTTTCTTTAAAAAAATCTGAACATTTTGTTTCTGATTATGCCATATTTATTTCCTATAAAAACCAACCTTCCGTGCACATTTTCTATACGATTTACAAATTATTTTATAAAAACTTAAAAACATATTATTTATCTCCACATATCGATCATTTTTATTCGCGATTGATGGAAAAAAAATGGGTTTTTTGACGAATACAAATAAACCAATAAAATTATACGTATTCGAATATTGTTTTTTTTTTTAAAATATTCAAATACAAAAACGTGTTAAAATACATTTATTCAAATACATTTTTTCGGATAATTTACAAGTTTGCTAATACATATAATGTAGTGCGTATGGAAGCGCATTTTAGCATTGTTTAGAAGCAGTGTGATCTTAGCTCAATGATAACAAACGTAGTGTTCATAAGTTTACGAGTTCACGCGAACCTTGTGTGATATTGTTCAATTTTTTTTTTGTATTTTTTTTTAACGTTTTACAATTTACACACACACACACAATATTATAATATACGCCGAATTAATCAGATTATTACTAGGAATATGTATGTTATAATCAGTGGTTATATCTGTGGTGGTTATAATCATAACAAATCGGGGCATATTTATGATGTACCTGAGTAACGAAAGACATAAGAGTGGAGGTGCAGTCATGTGAGTGAACGTAGCGATCGAGGACTTTTGTCCCGAGCAATTTGAAATGTGTAAAATATGTGGTAAAAAGCGAATGGATTTTCGCAAAAATTATGGTAATACAATCGTAATGGTGTAATAAAAAAATTTCAAAGGGAATTTAGGATCACCTTTAATCTCGTTTAACGTCGAACACTGCAGGCGCCTGGACCGACCACGGACTGCCGAAATGCCACTGGGCGTCCGACCAGGCGTAATATATTATTCATACGCATGCAGGACAAATATACGATTTCACCGTCGTAATTAAAAAAGCTCAAAGGTAATCTGCATACAATGGACGTAATATATATATATTGTATTACACGTTATAATAACAAAATTACACCTCCGACGCCTCGGTGTACCTACATGCATCGCACACCGCGCATCGTTCTCGACGGCGCACTGCTATGTTAAAATATGTGTTAATACCGTATGTGTGAAGTCAAGGGCAATCCGATTCCGCGCGATTAAGAACGTATTCTTAAGTATCAGTAAGTATAATAGATAAGTAAGTATATAAATTAATAATAATCATTGTTCCGGGTTGTTTGTTCGCTTTTTGTTTTGCAATTCCGATCCGCGAGAAACAATAAGTAATATGATATCGCGTCGAGATAAAATCATTTTTTTGATCCACGGTCCTATTCCTGTACACTGCTCATATGTATATATATATATATACATATATAGCTGGTTTTATTTATTTATTTCGTATAGCGAACGTAGAAGGAAGACACGTGCAACACAAATACACCATTAATCTCAAATAATATAACGTATCGTAACAATTAGTGATAACAAAACAAGTCGTAACAATCTCACATAAATTGTTGTTGTTAGTGTAAATAACAAAATTGATCAAATAGAATATTCATTTTTATTTTTGTCTGATAAGTCTAGGTCGAAATTTTGTTTAACCATTCTACGGCCTCTTTGCCGGTAACTCGATGGATTCCTATAATCCCTCGTACAATTATTAATCTCGTATACAGCACGTTTCGACTACGCGTGGTCCATGGTGCGTCCCGTGCAGTCTACGCAGTCACACGCTGCTCTGCATTGTCCTTGTAGCGCCATTTGAATAGAAGAAATTCACACGTTCGCCGTGTCCTGTCCCGATCCGATTAATTGTCGTCCATTTTTGTCTTGTAGGTAATAACGCGCCTTCCATATTTTTGCCAGTTATTCGTTACACGTGTATTTGCAATTAAATTTTAATAATTAATAAATTTATTTTTTTTTTTTGCTATTAACGTGTTACTATGACCAGCAGTAAGGTTCTGTGTTATTTCTTCAAAATCTGAATTGTTCATTGTATTGCGCGTTGTATCAAACGATATTTTATAATTTATCGTTTAATCTCTTGTACTATGTAAGTGTCACAATGTGGCGCTGTATGTCATATGATCTCTAACAGTGAGACGGAAAATAATATATATATATATCGTCAGCAATTTTTCTCTTACCGTTATTACATATACATTTTGTCTACAATATATACTCGAGACAACACGTGGGTAATTGTCGGACCGCGTTTTTGCGAACAAACTGTGTAAAAAATATAGTTAAATGTGAAATGCGAAAAAGCAAAATTACGACTTTACAAAACAATCCGACGATGTTCAAATTGTAAATACTTGGTGAATAGTGGGTCAAATAATCTTACACGTTGGCCTTAATTTTAAAACGGCTTTTATCTCGCGTTTAATAGGAGAAAGAAAAACACGTGGGCGATCAGTTCAAGAAAAGTCATTATTTCGTCATTTTTCGCGACGTTCCGTGACCGTCGCCGCCAATTCGAAAACTGGAATGATAAAATAATAATAATAATAATAAAAAAAATAAATAATGGAAAATTATACTAAAGATTTTTTTATTTTTTTTGTACATCGCGATAACCCAATCATCTAATGCGTTTCGTCAAGTATAACGAGTGGAATGGCGTCGTCGTCGTAATAATATCGTTAAGTTTGTCGTTTAAACGTTAACAGTTGACCCGAAAAGAAAATACAGACGTTCTTTTATTGCTATTTATACGCGTATTGCACATAACATACTTTTAATACACATTTATTATAATATATATATATATATTTATCAGACATCAATCCGAGACCAATGTGTCATATAAGATACCGCTACGATATGTGAAAAATACATTTTATGTTGTCGTAAAACCTTAGCTGTTTTTTCACTGGGCCTTAAATAATTTCATATTATAGTATAGTAATGAAGTCTGGGAATCAACGAGTTTAAAGTTAAATAGATTGATCGCTCCGCTCAGAATCTAAAATTTAATTTATGTATTTAATTGTGTTACTTAACGTTTTTTTTTTTTTAAATTAAATATATGAATATAACATTGTTTTTTTCCATTTAACGTACTAACTTTATACAAAAGCGTCTATGGTTTACGTATTGTTCAAAGGGCAATGCAGATTTTCTGAATGCGGATTTTACTTATTTTGGCTGGTTAGGCGTTTAGTTTCGAATTATACATGATATTATACATACTTAGATATTTCAGTATACGGAAGTCCCTTATGAATTTATCGAAACTTAATGCTTATATACATAGGCGTAACTAGGAGGGCAGGCGGACTTAGCCCCCCCCCAGTCACCAATTTGGCCCCCCCAAAAAGGCAACCTGACTACATTAAAAATGTACTGTATTTTCTATATATTTATTTATATTTTTCTAATATTCCTAGTTATTGAGTAATTGAAAGTTGATAATCTTTTTTTTTTTTTTGCTTATTTGGGTAATTTTGACATCGATCGGCAAAATTTTTGATAGTAAAGACTTTTTTTTATTAATTTTAGCAACCCCCTAAAATTTAGTGCTTGTTACGCCCATGCCTATATATACATTCGTATATACGGCAATTGGCTGCAAACCTTGCCGCTCATTTACCTGGTATGAAAGGACAATAATAAATTACAACGTTAAGTACGAGTAATTGTAACATATAGAATGTAGAAACAAAGTGAAATGCTACTAGCATTCAAGAGGATATTAAGGATTTTAGAATCCGCATTAGAATAGATTCATTTAAATCAATACAGAAAAAAATGCATATTTCAATAAAAATTTTATTTCACCTGATTTCGTTGATAAGTTAAACATTTTTTTTTCTAAATCGATTACTTTTTACCAGAATATGTTTCGTTCAAAAGATTCTACAAATAGGTAATAAATCGGGGTGCACGTGCAATATAATATCTATTTCACAACTCGTTTGGCCATAATAACATCAAAAGTCAAATACATTATAGTAATCATATTACAAAAGCGACGTCGTATTCGTTCTTTTTTTTGTCGTCAAATCTATAAAAATTACTGCGTACCGTGTACACAATGTACTTTTTACGAAAGCCTATATAAAGTGATTAGTGCACGAACGCCGATATGTTCACTGATAAGTCGCGTTAAGATATACGTAGCGAAGAAGGACACGCGCGGGTAACAGACCCAAGAAAGTAGTTATTATAGGTCACCAAGCTACATTTTTAGAAAGGATCATCTTGCATTTACCAGCTAGGTCCTAACCTACGTCCCATTTATAACTAATGTTTAAAAAAACATCCGATAATGTCTTGATTACTAAAATTTATGTCCATCTGCTTATTTAAATATGTTGTGTAATATTTATAATGTCGTTTTGTCTAAAATTACGTACTACTAAGTATGCATTAAACAAATTACGAACATTTATTATTCTAAACAAGTTACGCATTTCGTACGCGTAAAAAGAACTGTATAGGTTTTGTTGCTATTGACTGTTCACCCTCTGCGGTGGATTCAAATCAAAACACGCAGAATCGCACCAAATATGACGTATCAAAACGACCGTCTACTTTAAATAGATTCTTTCAATGCACAAATGCGTTGTGTTTCAGAAATTAGAGGAATTCGTTGGCTGTGTTTGTGCACTTAAACGTATTAATAATGGTTATTACTTATTATTAGTCTTGAGTCTTGTAAAGTACGTTATTCGAATAAAAGTATTTAAATAAAAAAAATTACAAAAATAAGAAACATTAAGAGGATAAAAGAATTTTAAAAATTCTCATATAATAATTTATATGTGAATTAAAAACTGTAAGATTAAGAAACTATGAATGAGTTTATATAAATAACGATATTAGCCCTTGTCACACCTCATAAATTGGCTACGGCCTATTTGTATAATTGGATACATAAATTATTGGTTTTAAAATGTATATTTAATAATAATAATAATGAATAATATTACACCGAAGCTTCATTCAGAATCGTTTTATTGAATGTAGTGATTTATTATTGCTTTCAAATTTATAGTAATAAAAATATTTTAAACTTTATCTAATTAATTCACTGAAGTGACACACACAATATCCGTGGCTCGCTACCCTTTCTCTTGTTTCTCTTAACATTTCGTATTCTATCAATAATCGTTCACTTTCGCAAGAGTATTCTAATATCGTTGAATAAACAAATAAACGCGCTTCAACGAGTGACGTCGAAAGTACGCACCGATTATAGTTTTATATAAATAGACGCTTTTTTTTTTTTGCTTTTCTTGCTCGAGCTCACATCTCGTAAACCTTATAAGGCACGCAGTGCCCGTAGTCTTTGTGCCGCCGTCAATATCATCACGCAACCGCCACGTGGCTACAGCACAACGTGTGGTCTCCGTAAATATTTTCATATAGTGGTACACATTTCGCGTTTTATGACTTCAATACGAACAGATCAACACCACTAGGGCATTTTTTTGTGAATATTCACTGCGTGTCCAGGCGTCAACAATTTAACACTCGTAGAATTCATGAAATTGTTTATTAATCAATTAGGTATTATTTAGTACAAAAAAGGATTTCAAAAACAAATAAAATATTGTTCTTTAATGAAATTGCAAAACAAACAAAAAAACAACACATTTTTAAAACAGTTTACACTTGAAATCACTGCTTCCGCAGCCAAATGTAACAGTCAAAACTGTTAATAACTTATATCTTACATGAACTTGTAAACATTTCTCATAAACCAGATTTCTTCACTGTATTAGGCGCTTCCTCATCAATAGTCACCCCAACCAAGTTATCAGTAGATATACTAGGTCGGTCTGAAATACACGTTGTAGCAGTTAACGAAACTTTTGTTCCATAATCGTCAAGTAAAAAAACCCCTAAGGACACTGTAACGATTTCTGTTGGATTGTCTTTTTTTTTAAGATTTTTACGTATCTCGCGGTAACTAATTTATTACCTTTATCAATACGATCAACACTACCATAAATTTGAATAGCATAACATATAGCACTTGACTTCCATTATATACATCCGCATGGACCACAGTTGATGTGTCCACCAATTTTGTCCTATATCCTGCACAAAATAAATAGTTACTGCGCGATTGGATAACATAATATTTATTATCGCTTTTACGTTCAATTATATTAAAACTGTTAATGTTTTTAACGGACAAAATTTTAAGTCGTTAATCGTTATTTGTCATGTATCGTTTTAAATAACGTATCAGTATTGTACGCCTATACACATCAACGTATTTTAGAAATTAAGAAGACGCAACCAGTGAGTCGAATATTTCGTTACTGCAGGGTGTCCGTCTACGCTGATCGAGTGTCCGATTGGACACTAAAAATGCCCTTAAAAAAAAATTCACTGTTGATTCAACACATAATATCAACGGTTGTGATGACACGTGCGGTTAGCGCGCGTTGAAGTCTCCCGAGGTCAGAAAACGCGATAAATGTGTATTTTAATATATTACGAACAAAATAGTACATATAAGAATTGTGTGTGTGTGTGTGTGTGTGTGTGTGTGTGTGTGTGTGCACACGCGCAGAAACGACATCCATACGATGATGGACCGATAAAGATACGGTCAGGACGTCAGTTATTTACGGCGACTGGTAAATATAGGTGAAGTACGGCGAAGAAACGAATTATGTAGCGGTAGAAGAATCGTGTTTTTTTTTGCGAAGATCTAAGGAAAAAAATAATAATAAAATATTATAAAACTATAAATTATGCGAGTGATGTAACGTTGAAGATTTTTTTTTTAATTTTTTTTTTTCTAAGACGTTCGGTGGATAAATAGCGGGTTTTCGTCGAAACTCTAAACGATTGTTCAACTTCCGTGCGTAATTGCCTCGTTAGACGAAACGTTACTACTGCTGAGTCGGTCGGTCGTGTGTGTGTGCCAACGCGGTGTTCGAACGTGTAGGAGCAGCGACTTGTGCCGCATAGGTCAGAAATAATAGTAATAATATAATGCGAATGACATAGACCCGTGGAAAATGTCGAAACGAACGTTATTACGAGATATACTGCAGCAGACGAAATATAGGAACTTATTCTGCAAATGTTATCTGGGACCAACTAGAAAAAAAAGGTTTTATAGCAACCTGTCATGCCAAAACGACCGATCCTCTCTTTGACTCGGAAAACAAAACTTATTTTTTGTCTTCGTCGAGTAAATAAAAAAAAAAAAAATTAATTTAACACGTCGCAGACGATGAACACGATTATTTCTAGAAATACAAAGTGCCCAAAAATATAGATTAGCCTTAACATCTTGAAAAATAATTAAAGAGCATCCGAAAACGAAAAGTACTGTTGGCCGATGCAGACGACGATCAAAAACTGTATTCAAGCGCGAAGTTTTCGACGTCATCTTAGACCGATCGTTATAGGAAACGCGTGACAGTTCGGTCGTCCGAATCAACACATTCTCTGAGTAAAAGTTTTTCTTCTCTATGGTCGAACAAAAAAAAAAATTCAAGGAAAACCTACTGCGTTGCAATAACGCGATACCTAAAAAAACTTAGGTGATGAACTTGAAGTTTCATTTGATATATTCAGCCAACTTTAGCGAGACGACACTCTCGCATTGGGATCAGTTGCTTAATGCTACCAACACATTGAATTTGGAAAATAATATGGCTCTTCGGATATATTCCACAATTGCTGCTACAGTAACAAATGGAAAACGGTCCTACTCAGGGTTTGAAAGAGCCAAAAATATTTTTAGCGTGCGACCATGTGTCAAGACAGGCCATTAAATTTAGGAGTACTAGCGTTGTAGCCAGAACTTGCCAAAAATACCAACTCGGACAATGGTATTATCAATGACTGCCCTGAGAAAGTCCAGGAAGGGGAAATTCTTTTTTACAACTAATAAAAATATAAAATAAAACCAAATATTGTGTTTTTTTTATTCATATATTTTTACTGGTATACAATACTAAAATGGTGTATAGGTATATCTTAGCCAAAGCGACTATAAGTAAAGGGAGGCTCGGAATTATTCAGTCCCGGGACACACAAAAGCTCTCGCCGGCCCTGTAGACATTATGTATACACGAAGTTTTTAAATATTCTTCACGCCCGTGTTTAAATAAACCATGACTTTATCTGTGCGTTCTGAAATTCTGTTACACTCTGTGTTTTTTTTACCTGTTTTCCCGTCTAGAAAACTTTAAAGATATTACCACACAGAATGATTTTAGATTCTGGGCGAAGCGAGGAAACCGTTTGGTTTAAAAATCATTTTCATTTACGTTTTTCTTTGTACAACTTTTCGACTAGTAACAATGCTCCGATCATTACACTCATACCTGTTTTCCATTAACAAATTTTGCCGGCGTGGTATTTAAGAACGTCATTTTTAGATTTTCTCAATAGTTTTTTAAAGCAGTCCAAATATGTATAAACAATTTTCGTTAACAACGCGATTTTGTCAAATTTCATTATCGTATATTACTTGTATTAACAAATAATACACCAAAGTCTCGCTCAGAATCGTTTTGTTTGAATTCAATGATTTATGATTTATTTGTCGTTTCAATCAAACTTACAGTAATAACAAAACTCTAAAGTCTTTATCTAAGTAAATCACTTAAGCGACATCCACAACACCTTTTTTTACTTTTTATCATGAGCAAATAATTTTATTATCTGCCAAGATCTTAAACAAGAGTGATTTCGGTGTTTTTTTCATACATACGTTAAATTGGCCATCCGGACTTTAAAAAACCGTACTGAAACACGGTGTAAATTATTTTTATTTTTCGTTTGAACCGGAGACCGTAATAAGGGCACGGAGGAACTGTGCGTGAGTTTCCGTTTGTATTTAAATTATTTATTATTTTTTGAAATAATTTTAATATTTTATGTAGCGAAATATTTTATATATGATATTACCAAATGTTACGTTTTTGATTATATCTACTACAAAACAAATCAGTTTTGTTTTTAGGAAAACAATTAAAAAAATGTAATAATTTTTTTATACGTATTTATAATCATTTTTTTATTATTATTACGTATAATTATTATTATTATTATTATAGACTACAGTTTTTAATTATGACTTTATAAATATATTTTGTTTGCGACAAAATTGCTATACGGCATAGGTCATACGATCCGTAGACCGTTATAATCGAGAATATGACAAAAAAATTGTTTATAATACGGTGAGATTTTATATCGGAATTTTATCTGAAAAAAAAATGGTATGCGGACTCTTTGCTCGAAAGTCGCTACCGGCACACATCTTACCGCCGTACAATAAACTGTATATTGTGTTGAGTAATAGCGCGTTTCACGTTTAATCAACGGATCTATTTAAATGCGTTTAAAGTATTGAATCATCGAATTACACATACATTCTACGTGCAAAATAATTAATATGTTTTATTGCCAATCATAAAAAAAAAAAACACTCTTCTACTCATCCATATAATTATCTACAGTTACTTGTAATTAATTTATTCGGATTTTATCGTAATATATATATATATATAGGTTAAAACGATTTAATTTGAATAACAAGCCGGCCACGTTAATTATGAAAAAACAAACAACAACCGGTAAGTGTGCGTTATAACCGCCACTAACCGTCACAAATTCATACTTGGTACGCAAACACGCGCGCGCATTAGGTATATAATTTAAATTTAATATAAAAGTATTGTGGTTCTTCGTATACTATTTACAGTTTCTTCATACTCGTGATACGCACGAATCTCTGCACGCCGTTAATAATATATTTCGTTAAGTAAGACATTACCTGCCTAAAAAATATAACCGTTCGGAATACGGGTACGCGCGCGCGGTGTGTATCACATAACACACTCCATAATTGCAACAATTATTACGACTCGCGTTCTACATAAAATTATCACGTTTTATTTACAATTTACGCGAATGACCGACCATCTTCTAAATAACCACCAACAACGTTTTAGGTTTTGTTCACGTTTACTTGCGCGTCTAAATGTCACTTACATAATTTTATAATGTTTCATAATTTACGAGAACAAACCGTTTCGTTCGTGTGCCGAAGAAATAAAAATCGAATTGCTAATCATAAAAATAATAAATTACACTATTCGTATTTGAAATTAATACAAAAAAAACATTTTGCGTAGACTATTTATGGACTTATGGACCATAAGAAAATATGAGGAAGATAGACTGAATGCAGCAGAAACGTGGATGTGGAGAAAAATGACAAAAAACATCCTGGACAGAAAAAAATCGAATGAAGGTTCTTAGAAGAAATTGGAGAGCAAAGAATTTAATGAATAGTATTGGAAAAAGGAAGAATAGTTTGATTGGGCATATTATCATACATAACTATTTCGTCGGGAACATTTTTGAAGGGAAAGTGTTAGGAAGACGACCTAGATGAAGACCAAGGCAATCATTCTTTCAAGACACTCTACTTACGCTGAACCCCAACAACTACAGCCACTTGTGTAAAAACTGGTATTCGTAACGTACAGAGACTATTGAAACGTATGCCGATACTCATTCGAAGAAAACCACCATTGAACGAACGTAATAAAAATGAAAGAAAAAACTTTACAAGATCCAAAATGAATTGGGCAACAAAAAAAAAATGGAGGAAAGTGATTTTTTCAGATAAAAAAAAATTTAATTTGTGTGGAAAAAAATAATATCAAAATATCCATCCAAATAACTATACCGACTACTCTATAAATTGATACTAACAAAAAATGCTCTCCGTTTATTTATTTCGCTTTTTACTTCGGAAAAAAAAAGCAGTTTTACCTATATATTTTATTCTAATTCTACAGCGAATTCTTGGGATGACGAGTACTAGAATACCTACGCCCAACATAAAAGTATTATTTTCGCGTCGTTTTTTTTCTACGTTTAACATTAAAAGTGAAAGAGAAATATACGACTTCTCGTTGTGAATAATTATTCGAGTTTCTATACATTAAAATGGAATAATTAAATAGGAAATAATTAACACGCGTAAGTCATATGAATAGAAATTAATTGAAAGGTAGCGAGTTATTGCGCCCAACGAATTAATATAATATGTAATATAAAACGCTAATTTTTATTGTTATTATGGTAATATTATAAATGGCTCACGTTCTGCGATACAGCCCGGTAGACGTCTACTTATTTAGTCAACATTTACGTTTTCTATTTGCATATCATAGAAATCATAAAACCGTTGCTCTAGTGAATATATGAATAGGTACACGCAGTAATTCGAGTTCAAAATATACATTATGTATACATATATAAGTGTATACAGACTGAAATAATGTTCTTTTGATGTAATTTTAAGTAAACATAAAGTATTTTTTTATATTCCTCTCTCTATATATTTATATAGAATATATATATATATATAATATTACGAAACCACTATCGATATATATATATATATATATATACGTGCGAGTCATATTCGGTGTACACACAAATATATAACGGTGTACATAATATACACAATACGCAGGATGAAAAGTATTTCTGTTTAACCATTTCGTTCAATCGGATTACAGTCATAAGCCTTACAAAGAACGTCACATGAACGTTCAGTCTGAACCGGACGTCTTGAACCTTCGCACGGGCGTATTATATTATATACAGTGAAACTTCCATATAACGAAGTCTAATAAACTATGAAAAAATTCGTAACGTAGATGAATTCGTTAAAAAAATTTTTTTTATTTAATTAATCGCATATGCATATTATGTACTTTTATATTGTATTAAAAACAACACCAAATATCATATACAAATTAGGTACATTATTTTAAAATTATTTCAAACTTGTTTAATTCATTTTAGATTCTGAGCGGAGCGACAGATCTAGTGGTTCGACAATGATGTTTATTCTTATTTTTTTTTCCTATCCTGTACACAGATTTTCGACCAGAAGGAGTGCTCCGATCTCTTCGGTCACAGTTTATTTCCGGCAGCAATTCGCATCTATTTGGTACTTTTTTTTCGATTTTCTCAATAGTTTTTTAACGCGACGCGATAAACTACCGAAAAATTACAAAAAAACCGCTAAAAATGGGATATCGTCAATATCACGCATAGTTTCATCATCATCAATTTGTATGAGTGCATATGAAGATCTCTGTGCAGGATTCTTCTTACACTCCTGTCAGAAAGTCTCAGGACAGCTGCATGTTTAAGTGCTGAACACCTTGGAGATTGCAGAATGGACGCCCTCACAAGCGCCACATTTTCTTCAGGTGTTTTCTTCGGTGCAGAACCCGTTGCTCTAAAGTTTGACACCCAAACTTGAATTGTTTTTCTATCCGGAACCGAATCGTTTCGACCAAGTTGGAACCGAAAGCGAAATGCTCGCTGAGTAGAAATCGCCGAACCATCATTACGAATATACTCTTCTACGGCAAACGCGCGATATTCACCATTCCACGCCATTACGTATAGGTACTAAAAAAAACGGCACGTACAGCGCTATCGATCTATACCACCAGGGGCGGACTGGCCAGAGTGTGCTAGTGTGCTGTAGCACACCGGGCCGGTTCAATATGTCAATATAATAGGTAATTGATTATTTCTAATAAAAATATTGAATATTAACATAAGTTTTATTTTGTTCGTGGACCTATTATTACGTTTTTTTTGTTTTGCACTGATTAAAATTTTAGGGATATCATTTATTCACTATTGTAATCGTAATAAGGTAAATTGTGTTTTTACCTAACCTAACCTAACGTGCGAAAAAAACAGAACCGAATCTACCTTTTTTAATTTAATTATTTTATAATATTGAATAAAAAAGGTTTACGTATTTTTAGAATATTTAATAATTTAATAAATAAATAAATTTTAAAAAAAATCTGGACAATTTTCGATAATTCTCCTTTTTCCTTAACATAAAGTCTAAAAAATAAACACTGGTAAACACATACAGTTGAACGTATTTTGTCAACAGCAGTTCAATATTGATCTGCGTAGAACGTTTGAGTTTAGGTACATTCGTAATAGTGAACAGGATAAATATATGAAAGGTTACATAACTTTCTTAAGTAAAAATGTGGGTGTACGATTTTATCAATAGGTACTTGTTCTTCTTGTATTTATTTTGGGAAAAAAACACTCGACGATGCAATATAAAAACATAACAGTTTTCTTCAAAATATTTTTATATAGGCGACGTCATCCGGATATTTACATTCGTACATTTTAGTTTCTGAGAGAAGCGACGAATGTATTGGTTTTACAATGAAGTGTTTTATTTTTTTACCAAAAACAAAACAATGCTCCGATTTTTACATTCATTCCCAGTTTCCGTTAGCAAATCGCATTTAGTTGGTACGTTAGAGAAATCATTTTTCAATTTTCTCTTAAGGGCCTAAAAAAAAAAGTCAAAAGTTACCAAACATTTACATAAAAACGGTAAAATAATGCGATTTCAGCGAAATCGGTTGTTTTTATTACTTCGTAATTTTGAAACTAATGGTTATATAAATTTGAAATATATCAAATTTATAAAAAAATTTCTTTCACTTTTGGGCTATCTATAGCAACTATCGATTTTGAAGTATTAAATTTGAAAAAAAGATATAATTTTGGTTTTAAGGCTTAAAAATTCAATACAGTTCAGACGTACGTTACTTCAACTTTATACAAAAAAATCTTGAAACTCTTTAGTCACGATTTGCTTTTATAACCATTTCAATTTTTTCGACATTGTGATTGTGTATTGTTTCGATGGAAAACGACAATTGAAATTAAACGTTTTTAGCTACTTAGGTTTATTGTAAGAAATTATATTATGATGATGTAAGGTTAATCCTAAATTATGTGTACTCTATTTACACTATGTTATTAATAATAAATAATATATCACGCCGAAGCTCCGCATTGCTTTCAAATTTAGTAATACGAGTATAACAAAACTCTAAAATCTTTATGCAAGTAAAATTTACTTGAACGACATCTAAATTACCGGCTCGATACCCTTTTTACAATGTTAACGTGCCCGTAGATATTTTGTAAAACTTCTGTCCGTTTGTTAAGATATTTTTTTCGATTTTCTATATTTTTCTCCTGTAACGAAAACGAACAGTGCGACGCTGTGCTGCGTTGCCAATCGGAGTATATTTAACTGGTAACGAGCGATTTCCTCGATTTTATCGTGTTACGGATTGACGTCAACGATCGATGGCGGTTGTCAGTGGCATAATTAGTGTTAGGACGTGGAAGATCAATGTTTTTTCATAAGAACAGATATAAACAATTTTTTGCAGTAAATGCCTTCGTTTAAATAACACAATCAATAGATACAAAATAAAATAAAAATTATATTTCATATTTCAGATCTACTGTTTTTGGTTTCAGAGAACCATTTCGTTGAGTAAATCCTCGAGATGTATCACGGTGGTGCATTTTTATGAACATAATCAGCATATAGACTTAATAGATTTAATCGATTATAACATTTAATCAATACTAATAGGCTCGTTGTCATCTCCCAAACCCGTTCCTCGTTCTCGTATTGGCCGTCTGTTCACACAGAAACGCGCGTCTATTTCGCCGTCGATTTTTCGACCAAAGTTTTTAAAATGCTACCCAGTTGATATTTTAATCACCTGACTGTGCAAATTTGATCAGAAACACTTATATTTTATTTGGAAATTCCATCCCACTAATAAAAAAAAGACCGGGGGGAGGGGGGGTACGATACTTATATCACGGTATCGCTTTAACATTTTTCCTTAACATACAACGCCAATTTTTAAAATTTGAACCCAAAAATATTATTAGTTTTAAGTATTGTAGTCATAAACATTTGTGTTTTATTCTAATTATGTAATGAACACGTCGATACACAAAAAAAAGAAATCGATTAAATGCGCATAATATCAGCTTATCAAATCAACAATTTCAAACTAATAACTTATCGGAAAAGAATAAATGAGATATTAAACAAGACATTAACAAATGTTACTCGAAAAGAACGCCTGTTTTAAACAGGCTGTTTATAATAGTTTTCATCGCACAGAAAGAAAAAAAACGTGACTTTAAAGCAACGTTTTATGTTTACCGCGTAGAAGTAACGTCTTCATATTTTCTTCCCCAAAAAAGCATTCAATATTTTAATAAAACTATTATTAAATATGTTTTTATTTTCATTAAACATTACCGATGCATTTGTTTATGTATATTTTCTTATAGATTGTACTATGTAGAATAAAGTAATTTTTAAAAACACATATATTTTAATAGGAATCATTTCTTCTTTTTTTAAAAAAAAACACGAATTGTTATATAGGTATTATCAATTACACATTTTTTTCAACATAATAAGATATCAAAATAAGTTTATAACAATCATAAATAGAATCATTAAATATATATATATAGAAACAATAAATAGAATTCAATCGTAATGTAAAAAAATATATATATCAAAAGAAAAGAAAAGAAATATATATCCAAGCATATTGTTCGCATTGATCTAAATCCAAATATATCATCTTGATATAGAACCTGTAATTAAAAATAATATTAGTATTAAAAAAGTGTTTTCCTAAGTCAATAGAACACAAATTATTTGGTCCATAATGTTCAATTAAAGACTTGACTATCGTAAAATATTAATAATACAAAATTTACAAAATTATATCATATTATGACTTTACGATAAATTAATTCGTTATTATCGAATTAATCACTTTAAAGTTTAAACCTAAAACGGCAATTCCTCCTAAATATTCGATCGGACCCAAAATTACGGTAATATTCAATAGAGCAGTGGTTCACCACCTTTTTTATTCTATATCTCCCTTGTAGATTTTCAAAAATTTCACGCTTCCGTTTAAATTGAAAATAACATTTTTTTCCCCCCGTTTATGTAAATAATTTAACGAAAATTTTACTCCGTGATGACTGCTTGTACCCTTCCTCCCAGAAATGTGTTCACGCCGCATAGGTTAGGGAACACTGTTAAGGAGGACTGATGTTTAACGAAATTAAATTATTATATAATAAAATATAAGACGTATATTAAAAAAATGTTTTTAAATATATAATATCCACGTACTTTATACATTTTTCCAGTGACAATGCCACTCTTCATTCCGACTATTAATATCACAGTTAGCTTATGGGTCGTTTATAAACAAACCTAAAATATTCGTTCAAATTGCTTATTTATGTTTAAAACACGATTATGTACGTCTAATACAGTACTGCAGTTGTCGTTCAAAATATATAGTTTATGAATCATTGATTTGTACGTATTATAATTCTTTCCATGGGACAGATGAGTCCTAGAAATTCAATACTATACCAAAATATCCAAATAATTTCGACCACAGTACTGTACTTATAAATATATATATAATAAATTATTTAATGAATATGTTTAAATTACAATTGTTCGTTATCGCGGAAGATTTTGAATATGAATTCTTTATGGGAACACTGCTTATTATCATTATTATTGTTAATTTTACGTGAAAGTACGAATGTAATATTCCATTGTCGGATTGATTTTAGTTCAATATGAAAAACAAATTAATTAATTAATTAATATATCCTTAAACATAATATTATAAAATATTACTTTATTCGATATTTGTTCCGTATTTTCCTTCTTCGTCATTTTGTTTGGAGGTGTCCAATCCTCAACATTATTTTCATCGCGTCCCCTTTTGCAACTTGGTTTCTCGAAACCACTGTTATTCTCTGATAACATTGTTTTTTTTTTCAAATAAATACAAATAATTTATATATAATAGATATAATTTATTACGTAATCATCATTATTATATAGTAACAACATTTTTTATGTGAACAATATTACTATTAATGTGGATAATAATTGATTAACATAACTTTAACAGTTATATTCATTATAAAATTCGTACGTTCAAACACTGTACGTGTATAATAGCAACTATAGTTTTAATAACAACATAAATATATTTATATTGCTATTAATGAATTCCATAGTTTTTGAAAATAAAATTAATTGAAACTTTTTTTATGTATTAAAGAATTTAAAAAATTTAATTGGCCTACCCATTGTACGACGAAGTCAAACTTTTGTTGTGTAACGAAAAAGATCCAATTTTATTATTGATTTGTATGAATAACACTTAATATAATGTTGTCTTCATTATAATTGTAACACTTCGGTCAAATAGATTCGTAATTCGCAAAAACGACGAAAAACGTATATGTTATTAAATAAACAGTCAATTCGTATCGAATCCAACGCATATATTGTATGGTAACGAAGAGTGGTTTATTTTGTTGATTTACAAAATAAAACGTTTACACATATTATGTTGTAGGCCACTTTATATCAAAGTCCTAATATATTATATTTTCGTATTATTATTATTATTATTATTATTATTATTATTATTATTATTATTATTATTATTATTATTATTATTATTATTATTATTATTATTATTATTATTATTATTATTATTATTATTATTATTATTATTATTATTATTATTATTATTATTATTATTATTATTATTATTATTATTATTATTTTAGCGTAAGAGATACCAGTTTTTAATGGGCATAATATAGGAATTGATGATAAGAACGAATAAAGCGAATAAAGGTGAGTAAAATAATAATCGTTTTTCAAATATTTAAAAGTTAAAATACGAGTATAATAAACATAATAAGACATAACTGTAGTTTTAAATGTAAAACCATATCTATCAGTCGACTAGTTAAATCCGAACGTTAATTTTTTTTTCTTTTCATTCTTTGATTTGTATGTTTTTAATTTCGTAGACAAATAAAAAAAAAATTAGCATTTCATTTAAAATTACAAAATAAGTGTCAAGACGAAAATATTACTACAGGTACCAAAAAAAAAAAAAAGGATTTGCAAAACAAAACAAAAAAATAAAATGTTTTTACATTGGTGTTTATCTTCTTATACTATATAAAATCAAGTCCTTTGTCGCGTCTGTCCACGATTTTCTCAGTCATTACTGAACGGATTTCATTCCGGTTTTCCTACTAATGGATAGAACGTTTCACGAGGAAGGTTCACAATTTGTGGCGCCTAATACGGAACGTTTTAGAATTCTTGTTGTCGTACCGAAACTTATGACCGGTTACCGGCGTAGCGTGTATAGTAAAATACCAGTCGGGTCAATCAGCTAGTAGTAGTAGTAGTAGTAGTATATATTCGTTGATTTTATTTTATTTTTTTAATTGCTTTTAACTGGATTTTGTAAAAAAAAAAAAAATTAACTACTCGCACGTAATGTATTATAAAAATGTTACACGGATTCGATACATTATTATAGAGTTCCGAAAATCAGCAGAGTATATTATAGTGTAATATTTTTAGTGTAATTATTACACAAAACGGACGTGGATATTTCGAATTTGTCACCTAGAAAACTTCGCACGAACTGACCGCTGCAGTGACATATTTGTAAATCCACTTGGCCACTTCATCACGCACGCGTCGCAGGTATTTTGTATTATTACACAGCTACATTACAGTGTTGTTAGCAGTGTAGTATAGAAGCGATAATTTTTTTTCCTGTTTCATATTATATATATATATATATAAAATAAATATAATATATATATATATTATTGGGTACTACACATGTAGGTATTGCGTACGACACATTTTGCATAACTTAAGTCGTGTGCGCGCAACGTTATCCATACGCACGCGGTATATAACGTAGAGTTTTCAAGTGTCTCGTCGTCGTAATTCGGTCGTGCTCGACCGGCAGAAGACCTTTTAGGTGTAAGTTTAAATACAGCTACTGCAGTATATATTTCGTATTCGAGTATAAACGAGCGTTACGTAAAAAAATAAATAAATAATAATAATAATAAACAGTACGCATCGAGAAAGCTTTCGTCGAGAGTTTAAATAATACGAGTTGATCTGTTTTTTTTTTTTTTAAGTGCAGTCCATACAGGTGACGTTATATCGCCAGTGACGGCGTAGAGGGAGGTGCAGTTGCTCGGGGTTCCGCGCTCAATATTCTGGATTTTACTAAACTTCAACTATTCTATTTATTGAAATTTATAATAAATAATAACGATCCAGGCGCGTTTTTAAAATCGTTTTTATAATTGATTAAATGTATTGAATTAAATTCTCGTCGTAACTTTAAACCCCGTATTTATTAAAATGTAAATGACGAGAACGTAATATGTGGCTCGATCATTACCTCGTACGTGGTTCGTGAAAAATCCGGAATAAAAATCGAGATAACCGTTGTGATGTATTTTTTGGAACTACGAGTATTATTTTTAAGAAAAAAAAGATTATGTTGATATTAATAAAAAAAAAACGAGAAATAAAATTTTGCTTCCGTTTTCGGTGAATTTATTACACCGTTATACCGAATACCTGGTCTAGGTAATCCCTTTTCAAAGGCCATTTTAGTAAATGCGGGAGTGTCTAGAAATAGTTTTTCACGGAGCTTTTCAGCTCATTCAAAAGCCAAAATTCTCTCGGCACACTCAAACACGCGTGCTCCGTAATTGATTTAAAAATTATAAACAATAATAATTGTTGTCTTTCAAAATGTTGCTATAATAGACCGTCACATCGAAAATCGATAGGTAATGTATTTCTTTATCATTATTGACGAACTGAAAACGAAGTAGCTAAATTTTTTTATAGGCTATAACCACCAGTGGCGTCATTATGGGAGAGAGGAAGGCCAGGATACATCTATCCACAACAAATGTTATTCTTAAAAAAATTCTCTGGGTGTAAAAACCTCAACACTACCCCTTCACCGTCCCTACACACATACGCAGTTAGGAAGACGTGTATTCGTATTAATAACGTACTCCGATAGATCTATTCATTATTACGTTATCTAAGTCGAAAATCATCGGTGTTTTCATTCAGTTGTGAAATTCTGAATCTGAACTAAAATATGTATTAAAATTACCTACGTATAATGCAAAATTATATAGTTCCGATTGACCGTGTGAAAGCAATACCAACTGTTTTACGCGTCTATTACAACTCATAAAATATAACATAAAACAATTGAATTCTGTAATACCCTCGCTTCGAAATAGATAAAATCAAAAATGATAGAATTATAGAAATGAATAAACCGTAATGAAATTTACATTTAAGTGTAACAGTCGGTTATAGCCTTATTTAGGTGTTACGTACAAATTATTATACATTAAGTTTTAATTTATTCAAAAAATATATACGTGTAAGTATTCGGCGTTCTGTTAATTCGTCGCGGTTGAAATTCATTGTGCGTCAAATTATCGATTTTATTTTTTATATTTTTCGGAAAAAAATTTTACATTTTTACTTTTTTTTAAATGATGATCCACCTTCCAAATGCTTTCAGTTATTATAGTTATTACACCGAGGTTTGTCAGCGACTTGAAAATTACTATTATTCTGCAGACAAATAATTTCCGAATGTCGTGATAAAATTCGTATTTCCTATAAAAAAAAAAACAACTCGATTGCCGTCATTGTTTTATAAATATTTAAAATTAAAATTGTCTTTGTAACTTTTATTTAGTACTTAAATCGTTTATTATATTGGCCCTATACAACAAATACACTTAAAATCGGAGACTCCGCAATATAATAAAATGTAATACACACATAATGATATAATAAAATATTAGACCAATTATAAGTACATAAACACGTATAGGTACATACATACAACAAAAATACATAATTATCTTTTAGGCGAGTATCCTAAAAAAGATGCGTAACCAATAGGATTTAGATAAAACTAGGAATTAATTATTGAAATATTTAAATTAATTGGTTGAATTAAAAACGGCCGTTCATCAATTCTCAAAAATTGTTCAAATATTATTAAATAATTTTAATACTACATCATGAACCCGTGAACGAGCTATATTTAAACTACAGAATATTGTGTAAACAAAATATTAATTGATAATGGGTCATGAACGATTGAACGCACTCTAAACTCTATTTATTTAGCAACAAATGACCAATTTCAATCGACTGCGATAAAGGAATATTCACCAATTTCTAAAAATCAATACAAGGCGAATGCCATTAAATACATAAAAATGTACTTCATTTATATTAAATAAATTTTTTTTTTCTGTTATTTATCTTTCGATTAGTTTGTTGCAGCTCTCCACGCTTCCCTATTGCAACACAATTCTTTTAGGTCCTTATAAATTTCTTTATTCATACCCTTCATTATCTGCGTCATATATTCTATCCTTGGTCTTCCTCTTCCAATGTGCCCTTCTACATCTCCTTCAATTATTGTTTTTAGCAGGCTTTCATGTCTTAGTATGTGTCCTATCATTTTATTTCTTCTGGATTGAATATTTTTCCATAGCTGCCGCTTTTCTTTTACTGTTTCTAGTAATGCTTCATTCGTTATCCTTTCTCTCCAGGGTATCCTAAGCATTTTTCTGAAGCACAACATTTCAAACGCTTCCAGCTTATTTTTTTCTATCAATTTTCTATCAATATATTTTAAATCAATATGATTTTCTTTTAAATGTTTAAAAAATAGAGATTTTTTTTTTTTGTTTCTTGTTAGTTGTTTCTTGTAGTGATATTGAAAAAGAGAGTAGGTGTTTGCAGAAAATAATAAATCTATCTGCTGCAAAGACTTTGCATGCCTTTTATATTTACATATTTATATATTATTATAACAATAATAATTTTAAAATAGACTCAATAAATTTCAGTGATCTTGTCTGATGACTATTCTAATCCCGAAAAAATTGAACAAAATATAAAAGTTTTCATTACATTTTATGTCTAAAATAAAAATGTTATAATATTAAATAGACATTTAATAGGTGTTTTTAATATTTATGCCCGAGCGTTTAAGTCTCTACAAAATTTAATTATGTCGATATCAGAAGTTATTGTTTATTATTTAAAATTAAAACATTATAATAAACATAAATATTTTAGTCACTGAAAACCAGTAATCTCGTAATTCAGATTGAAGACATATTCGTCACTATAATATAAATCAACGCGTTTATTCTGGTTCAGCGAAAGGAAGAAAACAATAACGTTAATATCTACGCACAAAACAAGAAATTCTTCCCGGACGCTGTATATAATATATTTTTATTTTCACGCCACGACTGTTGATCACGAACGAAACACTGTACAGTGTGCACTATTTATAAAGGTAATTTATTATGGACAATAGCGTTATGTAAACTCTCGTAGTCGTAAATAAAAAAATTTAAAAAATTATATTTTTTTTTCTGTCATCGAAAAATTACGTGACATTTAGAGAATCCAACGAATATGTAGAGGACAAAACCGAGCCGAAGTCAATGATGTCACATACAACAATCACTCTTTTTTATACGTCACATTATGTAGGATTCATGCCAGCCAATGTCGAGGATAACCAAAAGTAAAATAAAAATAATAGAGTCTGGAACTGCAAATATATCGCAGTATAAGATAAAAATTTACAAATCTTTCAGAATTTCTCGAGCATCTTTAAAGTGTACAAATGTATAATTTTTTTTTTATTCAATCACTACGATTAAAGATAGTAAAACACTAAAACAGTACATAATTATAATTTAAATTCTCATTATTCATAACTACGATTCAATATCTATTACTAAAATTATGAGACCTGGAACCCTACAATATTCATAATTAGTGGTATACCAATGCCCAGTAGACTTAAGTGCCGTGGTCCAAGAGATGTACGATTAACGGGCCACTGTTCGTCGTCCTACCAGACCTGTATTACAGTGCGTCGAAGCATATCGCATACCCACGTTGTAATAATGAAATGTATTGCAATTAATATGTTTCCAATTTGCTAATTAATGTCATTTCATATAGTTTAATAGTTTAATGATATTGACATCTTAGATCTCACATATTTTTACTGACATCTTTTATTTTAATATAAAATTTTTTTTCTATTTTCTTGGGATTTTCGTGGGATCAAAGGAATAAAAATTTTTTTCGTATTTCATAAGAAAAAAAAAATTCGCACAAAAAAAATCCTTTTCACACGTGTACAGCGAAAATAACTATATATATTATCAAAACAAAAACGATCAAAAATTTTGGGTGGGAGTTTTAAATATTTTTAACGGGGTTAAAACCCTTCCTATTAATCTTCACCTATGGCCGGTGTACTCGTAGAATTATATTACGCACTCTATGACTATTTCGTTACGTAATAAACATTCACATATATATTTGTGTTATATTTTACTTATAATAACTACAAAGACCACGTATTATTTCTACTCGTAAATTTGTATGGCTCTAGAATGAAAGTAAAAATCTTTATGTAGGTATCTATAAAAAAGAAAATTGAACGTAAAAAAACGACGAAATACTTGTGAAAAAAAGTGATAATGATCGTCATGTGTAACATTTTTGACTGATGCAACTTATGAATAATAACAGATCATCAAACAGAATTATACCGCGGTCATTGTTATTGTAATCAATCAAGGAAACAACAAAAACATCCGTATGACCGTATAGCGAAGAAATGTAATGCATTAACGTTCTTTTCTACGTGACTCTATATTTTATTCGATAATAAAATATGAAAAAGAAGTGGTATAATAACGTTATTATATCTGCACTGAACTATTTATATAAAGAAATTTAGCGATCCGAAAATCGGAGGTTGTTCGTCTCCTCCAAAAAAAAAGATTTTCGTTTCCTCCAAAATAGGTAATATAATAATAGAAATAAGTTTATTTGTGAATAACCGTTGGATCGGGTAGGGATTTTTATTAAACTATAATAAACAATGTAAGAATTACAGCGAATATCTTTCCTATACATCACAAATTAAAAAAATACCTTTAACTAATACATTTTCACGGTTTTATAACTTAAATAAAAAGTAAAATTTTTGGAAGTCAATGAAAGCCGCCTCTTCGGTAATGCAAAATGGCACTTAGAAATTTTAAAAAAATTATAATTTTGGTAAAATGTTTAATTTGATTTTAAAATGTCCCTTGACTATTTCTTTATTATTTTTGGTGGAAATACAAAAGTCTGACCATATATTTTCACTATCGTGGAAACCATCTAATCGATTCTTAAGATTTATACGAATTTTGCACGGTTTCGCATGCAAGACGGTGCAAGGTTACTAAACACGACACAAAAAAGTTAAATTTAATTTACTATTTTCGAGCTATTTATCGTTGTAATAAAATGTCGACGCTTTTTCCATTTCTTTTTTCTCTTTTACAGACTTGGAACAGTCTACAGCAAAATATCCTACAGATATGGTTAAAAGACAAATGTTTTTCTGTTTATTATTGTTATTGTTGTTATTTTAAACTTGCGGGTTTACAATTTTAACTATATAATTCACAAATTAATAATCAAATTTTCATTTTGTAAACACAGTCGTATAAATAATGTAAAAATGTACAAATAAATTTTGCTGCGCGTTAAACTTGTTAAATAAAAAATTTTTGTTATTAAATGGCGTTGTTTACGTGTTTCGATAAACCGCGGTACCTTTACTCAACATAAATGTTTCGGACACATTTTTTTTTTAGGGTGAACTCGTTTGGTACGGTATAGGTACCCGAGCCTCGGTCAGTATATTTTTTACTTCATAAGTGCAACTAATAATAAATGGAATGTACCGCATTTTTAACTTCTCGGCGATCGACGTTCAGACAGAAACACAAATATTATTGATTGCAAAATATACTCTTCAAAATTGAGTATACACCTGCAGATGCGCATCATGTACCAAAAGAAAGAAAAAACTTCAAAATTCAATTCGTATATATATATATATATATTCATTGTGCATTATCGTCTGACTATAAATGTGTTATTTTTCTCTTGGCAAATATTTACTTAACAGTTTTGTACAAAACATGATTATTATTTTGTCGTCGTGATTTCTATATGAAACATGCAGCTGGAAACGTTGAAAAAACATTGCCAACAGCCGTTTCGAAATCATTAATTGTATTATTAATTATTTTCGAACGCGTTATACTTCTTTTTTGTGTCGGTCGCGACGAAGAGATGGGCTATTTTCTATCATCGACGTTAACGCGCCGCTACAGCAAATATTTGTCCGGACACGAGTGGCTCTTATAACCTCCCGAGTTGACTAATCGCGTTCGAAATGCTTATTTGCATCGTGACTAAAACTGTTTAATCATCGGCAACCATCGTTGTCGATAACAGCTATTATAACACATAAAATAAATTTTAGCTCGTGTATTTCAACGGAATTCCTCCTTAAAATCATACCCGATTTTTTCGTAATACGCCGACGGTCACTGTAAAAGCACGAATTACTTATTAGTAATATTGCAGCGGGTAATATTTCGGGACGTCAACCAAAGGGGCGACGGCAGTTGTCGGTAAAATTTAGGATATACAAAATTATTCGGTAAAACTCAAAATGATTGTTGTAGTAGTTCGAGCTTTCACACCAAGTCTTCAAAATCCAAACAGAACAGCATATATTTAGAGTCGGCGATAACGAAAAAACAATTTATTTTATAAGTCTAAAAAAAAAAAAAACGTATTAATATGTTCATAAAGAAATCGCGAAATGTGTAGAAATATACACTTTTGTTTTTTTAAAAACACACGAAAATACGCGGTTAAAAATTTCGTTTTCGAACTCGCCAATGCGTCTGATCTGAATCGGAAGAATACAGAAAAACATGCGAATCCCACGACTTCCCGAGCCATAATTATTAAAAAAAAAAGAGAGAGAGAGCTAATGAGCCGCGAGGTGTTGTGGATGTCGCTCAAATGAATTACTCGGATAAAGACTCCAGAGTTTTGTGTTATTTATTTATTTTACGCCAGACGGCAATTATCAAAAGTGTACATTAAATACAAAGGATAGCTATACGATAATAATTAATTAATTAATTTTTATCACTATGAATTTGAGTGCAACGATAAATCACTTCAAAAATTTTCAAATAAAATCTCAAGACTATAGCGCCATTAGTTTTTGTACAAACGTAATTTTCCATAAAAATAAAATACACTTTGTCGAGAAATTCGAAATGTTTATATCGAGGAAAATATTGTGACAAACGATTTTCAAGATATTTATTGTACATTATAATATGTTGGAGTAACGTATACGCATCTGACATCGTATTAAATCGTTTAGCCTTAAAACCCATAAATTATTACCTTTTATGCGAGTTCAATACCTAAAAATCTATATAATTGCTATAAATAACGTGAAAATAAAAGAAATTTTTGAAAAATTTTTACACGAAAATTATTAACAGGTATATATATATATATCTTATTTTATAGTTATTTTATATATATATATATATATATATAAAATATAGATTAAATTTTACATGAAATGGCTTTGAAATACATTATCAGAATAACTAGAAACTATGTCTTCGACATGGTTCTTTATTCTGATTGATGAGTCTTTATCCAATACTTCATTCTCGTTTTCAAAATCATCCCCGTCGAATATACCGCAGTCTACAAGTAATTTAAATGAATTACTTGCAATTGTAGCTAAAATGTCCATTATTTAAACTTTAAACCGAATAATTTATAATAATAAAGTTATACAACGTACGTTACAATGTTAACAATTTGTATTTTATAATATTTATAACCACAGCTAAGAATTAAGATGTATGGTCCGTGGTAATAACCATTACTATCATTTCTTAAATTATTGTGATAAGCACTGGTATATACCAAGATGACTGGTCAGTAACAGGATGGTTAAATTAAATTGGCGGAAACAAATTGTTCGCCGGCGAAAAATAAAATAACTCCGGATAACGTCTGTGAACGCACTCCTGGTATTACAATTACAGTGGCGTATTTAGGCCGGGGCACCCAATATAGGTCCAAGTTGAGGGGCCACAAGAGGAGGATCTTAATTATTACATTAAAAAAAACTCTGAACATTTTTTTTTTTTTTTTGTGATATTTATATTGAAACTAATTTAATTTAAAATACCAAAAAAAAAAACCGGTGGCGTTTATCATTTTACAGACGTCGCAAGTTTTTCAAACGAGCAGTTAGTTTTAAAAAATTTTATTTTTATTTTTCGCTTTTAAAATCACTATTTAATAATTAATATTCTTATTATAATTTAATTTTTTGTGATAAAGAGGGCCTTCGTCTCTTATTGGCCCTAGGGCCACCGAGTTTCACGCTACGCCAAGGTGGATTGATGATATCAATCCACTTATTCAATTTTTGATCACTCACATTTTACGCGCGTTTCGCTTATTTGATTGTGCAGTTTAAGCGCGGGTTATTTCGATAAATTATACACATTTCATTTAACTAAAATGCCGAGTCGTTTTGTTCGTGGTCGTGCCTACACAAAACGCCAAGCGCATAAGGAACTCGGAATTAGTTTATGCATACGTGTGAACTCTAATATTATATTTGTAAATATTTAATATACGTTGGATTATCAAGAGATACCCGAGTCGAGAATACTTATAGTTTCTCGATAATAATTATGTTCCATTTTTATACGTATACGAAACGACCGTTGTCGTTTCTTATTATTATTTTCGTAGTCGTTGTCGTATTCATAATCGTCGTCGTGTTAATATACTCGTAATATTTTGTCTTATTATATTTTTCTTTATATCGTCGAATTCATCGTGAATTGTATTAATGTGTTTTTTTTTTTATTATTAAAAAATTGTATGTTGTTCATTCGTCATTGCGTTTAAACAAATTAATATTAAAATTGTTATTAAATCATTTTATACTCGTACTAAATCAAACAATTATTATTTCGTAATGAAATTCGAAATTTAAATTCGTATTCTTACACCGTATGGTGTACGTACGCGGTGTAAACGAGTATGGCGATCCACAACTCACGTGATTTTCGTTCTGGGTCGTATACTAATTTGGATCGGAAAAAAACACACACAAACCGTCCGGCGGCGGCGGCGGTCGTGCAAATGCCGGGACGTCGTAAAGAATACTCATCATCATCTCGAGGTCTGTGCGATATGTGCAGTGCGCGCGCGTTTCGTGATCGTATGCGTTTTCGGGCGATTTAACACGGCGCGAAATTCCATTATTTAAATGAAATTGTATACGTGGAACAATTGACACGCACAAAAGCATGTGTGTGTGTGTGTGTGTGCCGTATAGCAGGCGAATTGATCTTCCACACTCTAAATGTGTCAGTGTCATCGGTGAAAGGTAACTCGTGAGGAAGTCAGAATAAAATTATAATAATATGTAGGTACTCAACGCGCACGCGTGTGTGTGTGTGTGTGTGATACAATATAGTTTAGGCCGACGTTATGATGCGCGAAGAGACTATCGCAGGATCGCTGGCGAGATACACTTGCGCCGTACACCGCAATATCATCCGCGCTACGGTCTCGTCGAAGGTCGGATGCTGTTCGCGTTACCGTATCCGAAAACGGTCCAATTACTCAACGCGAGTGCGTATTGTAATATTATACGTTTATTATAAGACGTACAACCGTACGACACGAGGACGCGTTCCGATTCGCTGTTTTTTTTTTTTTTTTCCGTGAAGACGTCGAATTCTTCTCGATTTCGGGCTCGAGTTTTGCTGGGACCCGTATATTACGTGGTTCCTCGTCGGCCATAAGCGATGGTATAGTCTCACGACCGTATTGACAGATTGTGGTCGACATACGAAGGGTTAGAGGGTAGTGTTCACGAGAAATCGCAGAAAAACGATTATTATCTATACTGTAGAGGTTCGAAGACTTTTTTGTCCCGTAGACCACTTACAGATCCTTTCTGTTTTTTTTTTTTTCTTGTAGTCCTCCTAGTATCGAATTTTTATAAATTCATCAACGTGCTTTTGGAAGCTGACACAGAGCGTCAGCTGAGCTATACCCACTGAGAAGTGAAATATTTTAAAACAAGAAAAACTCTACTACCTACCGTATATGTTTATGAAAACATCATAGGTACACGTGCCGCCGTCGACTCATTATTAGTATTTAGTAGTTTAGTCGTTATCATCGACTCAGGATAACGACGATTTATTTAATTGTTCGCATTGTCGCGCGATACACCCGTTTTTTACTGCTGTTAAAAATAACTCTTGTGGACCCCTATTTACATTTCATGCACCGCCAAATTCAACGACTCGTCGTTTGATTTTTAACACTACTACTTCAACCACTCATACTTGTCTTTATTCTGGTAATATTATTGTAATAAATTTCAATGTCTAATTATTTTTAAAACGTTAATTTATATATATGTGTATGTTTATGTATGTTTAAGTACAGAGATTGTAAGTTCTTATTTAAATGTACTGTTATCAATTTGGGCATTTTTTTTTTTTTTACGTCCGTAAATATAAATATAAATAAAAAATATATATATATATCACCGAAGCTGAAAAATCGTTTTTATCGAATGCAATGATTTACCATTGCTTCCAAATTTATAGTGATAACCTCGCAAGCCCGGATTAAGAAAATTGTTGGGCCCGGGGCCAAACATAATTCGGGGGCCCATGGCTGAAGCCGGTTTTGTTACTCGTAAAGGAAAGGGTTATTTTTTTTAAAAAGTTAATTTTTTAGGCAAGAGAATTCACCAAATGAATGAAAAAGTATATTTTTATATCGTCGTCTGAACGAGGCCGTAGCGTTGAATTTCGTTTATTCCAAAATCAAGTCTTCTCGTACAAAGGGGCCCACAATTAATTGGTTTTTGGTGGGCCCGGGGCCATGGCCCCCCCCCTTAATCCGGGCCTGTAACCTCGTAAACTCTAAAATCTTTACCTGAATAATTCACTTGAGCGACATTCACAACACCCCGCGGCTCGTTATACCTTTTCGTTATTATTATCGCGCGTTAAGGCCGGTTTACACTTGTCAAAGTAGCCGTGAACCACGAATCAGTGGCACGGATTCTACTCTGATAATGTAAACACACCCCACGTCAAGGGCGGATACAAGGGGGGGGCAATGGGGGCAATTGCCCCCCGTTCACAAAAAAAGTATCATATATTTCATTTGTAATTTTTTTTTTTTTGACCCGTCTAAATGTATATTGTATGTAATGATGACCTTTTTTTAGTTGATAACTAACAAATTGCCCCCCGTTTAGGACCACTGTATCCGCCCTTGCCCCACGTACGTGTGACAAGCTCGTACAAGTCATTTTGTCCGATCCTTGCCGTCACGGACACGTATCAAAATTCTCGTACGTGGCGAGAACATTTTTGTATTGACTAATTATCACTGATAACATAGTTAGGTTAGGTATTCACTGAATACGTTTGAATACGTTTTATTTTTCTAAAAAAAAACTATATAAAACATCAATTTACATTCATTTTTCGTATTAAATTTCATATTAGGTACGTATTTATTTTTCGTATTCGTACGTAATTCCGGATCCGTTTTGGCTACTACTGATGAAAATTACGTGGACAGACATTAACGTAGTGTAAACACTGTCACCAGTGCTCGAATCAAAGTTACACTGATTCGTGGTTCACGGACGTGGCTACTTTGACAAGTGTAAACCGGCCTAAAGTTTCGCGAAATGCTCAACAAATTTCACTATTTTTTTTTTTTTTTTTTTTTTGTCGGAGTCGCATATAGAAATATTGCTAACCTACTAAATTTTTATATTTTACGACTCGAATATTATTCTGCAGTTTTGAATTAAACGCGCGGCATACCTACGTACTAAGCACTTTCCTAACGTTTCGCAACAGCGTATAGAGGAGTGCATTATCATACGTATAATATAAGGTAGGTAAAATATCCGAGTCGTGCGATTGTCTAGAACATTAAATCGGCGGTTATTACTTATTTCCACCGTATACATTATAATAATAATAATACAGATCGAGGCGTATATATATTATAGATCGTCAATATATTACAGAGATGTGTGCGAATGTTGGAGAAGAAGAAAAATGTTGACCTTTTGCGGTGCCGGAATCGTGCGATATCAACCGCCGAGTGTGACATCATTCAAATGTGATATAATAATATCGTGGCGGACGATGACGGGGGAGAAGAAAAAATAACGTTACGCCGTCCTGCCGCGAGCTGTCTTCTCAACCGCGCGTTTGTATAAACGTATCGTGAGGAGAGGTGACACGGAGGGGAAGGAGATTCGGAATTCGTGTTTTTTTAGAACGTTCTAAAACAATTCGTGTGAATATCGATGAAAGGCGATGTTTGAGTGATTCAATGAAACCAGGTTTTCGGAATAATTATACGAATACAACAAATAAACTTACTGTGTTACATATTTTACCGTGTTCAAAGTTATAAATAATATTAGTTTTAAAAGAACAAAACATTAAAATTGTCTTCATTCGTCTGCAATTTTGTCTTTTCTTCGTGTCCAGAAACTGTTTTTTGATGCTTCCGAAAATATACCGAACGAATCATTCTTGGTCTTGTGTGTGTGTGTGTGTGTCCTATACACGACGTTCATTTTATTTCAACCGTGTTTGTGTAGCTGGTCTTGAATCGCAATCTTGTAGAGGGTACACGTTTAAACGAATAAATCAACGAATATTCAATTTCAGTTTCTACTTGTTAACTTCGAAGATTCACTGATTTTAAAATATTACTTTTACCGATTGAACGTCATTACTTATTACTACAATGATACGAGAAAACGGATTTAATACATATATATATATTTAATTACAACTGCCACAAGATACGATGATACCTATAAATTCAAAATTATATTCAACTAACCACACACACGTGTTCGACTACGCGAAATCGGATTGGTCAAATGCGGATCTAACTCTTTTAACTGCGGCAAATGTGCCCGTCTGCGATTTAGAATAAATCCTGGTATCAATATATATATATTTATTAATAAAATAGGAAAAACAAAAATATTAAACAAATAAAAGAACAAAAAGGATATATGAAATATATAAATTAATACTTATAAATTAATACTCGTAAATAATACATTTGTACACACACACACATATATACATATATATTATACTACGAACGATAACACTCTATTACATGTCATCGTATTGAGTCGACGGTTACTAAGCGTCTCGTGAATATTTCACCACCGGAAAATGAGGAATACGACCGCGCATATTTTAAAAAACAAATACGTTTACCCCGTTCCGACTTAACGAAATATCGTCGTCAATATATCGAAAATTCGTGTTAGGTTTGTTTTTTTTTTATTATTGTATACCTATGTTTTTTTGCACTCTTCGCATATTACCTGTTTACATTACGATTATTTACTGGCTTGAGAAATCGTTCAAAATATTTCGATACAAGGTTAATTCCATATCACCTAAAAACACACTTATTAAAAACGCGCAACACACCAATGTTTATTTGTTCTTCGGAGGGAGAGTTTCGAAACAAAATTGCGCAAAGATTTCTTTTTTTTTTTTTGTCGGTAAATAAATAAATTGTATTCGATCAAACAGTACATGAAAATAGTCTCACAACTAAATATTGAAGTGTGGCTAACGATTTAAACGATATCGAAGAACATTAATTTCGTCTCGATTTCATATTTTATATTATAGTTCCGAGCGTACAACGCGTGCATTTATAATATAAATACATACAAATGTATTATTACCACCATACTAACATAGGCGGAATTACGGGTCAGGCTAGTCTATTAATAATCGCTTAAAAGAATTTAAAAATTTAATTTTCGCATCTAAAATGCCCACAACGTTCCGTTTACCCGGTTACACCGTTCCATACCGAAAATCGATACCATTTAATCGTCGCCTATTATTATAAACTTACTTATTGTTATTGATGTTTATTTTTTAGTTAATATTAATTACTAAAAAGTAAGCGGGGTGTTGTGGATATCGCTTAAGTCAATTACTTGGATAAAGATTTTAGAGTTTTGTTTTTATTATAAATTTGAAAGCAATGATAAATCATTGCATTCGATAAAACGATTCTGAGCGGAGCTTCGGTGCAATAAATAAACGATAATCGATTAAGACGAAATTGCATTTTTAGCGTTTTTATGTAATTTTTGTTAGTTTTCCTGACGTTTGATAAAAAATATTGAGAAAATCGAAAAATGATGTGATTTGCAACCAGAATAGGTGCTACACGAAAAAATCGGAGCATTCCTTCTGGTAAAATTTTCCGGTACAGACATAAAAAAAACACATCATTGCAAAACCAATACACTCCTCGCTCCGCTTAGAATCTAAGATGACAAAAGAAAAATGTGCATTACATTTTTTAAAAAAAAAGTAAATTACCGTATAGAGTTGTAACTGGAATTTTTTTTCATATTTATCAGTTGGCCTGTCCTAATAATATTGTCTAGTTTCGCTTATGATTACGAAATAAATAATTTATATATTACGAAACAAATAATATATATATATATATACGAGTATATTATCGATGCGATCACTCCAATTAAAAAAAAACAAATCTGTCTATTCAATATTGGGAGTAAATACAGTCAACATAATATAATCGTGATTTATGTCGGTGTACTACACCACGGCTGTACACACGACTACACACGAATATCTCTATTGCAACATCCTCTTATTCTACTATACACGTTAAGAGGATGCTATACTGAAAGTAAAACGCATGCAATTTACCGTGACTTTGTGTAAAAACTAATTTGCGCTAACATAAAACACCGGGGCTACAATCAAAATAAAAACACCAAATTTTGGAACTACATAGAAGAGAACTTAATCTATGTCGTAGCGTTTTTATTTTTTTCGTGACTTGTTTCAATTTTGTATTATATATGTAAAAAAAACACAATTCATGAAAGTTTAACAGTTAATTACTTAATTTAAAATGACTTTATAAAAAAAAATAAAAACGCTACGCCATAGATTAGGTTCTCTTCTATGTGGTACCAACATTTTATTTTGATTGTAACCCCGGTGTTTTATTTTATGTTCATGTAAACCAGTTTTTTGTCTCTTATTTGAGATGTGTAGCATCCTCTTAAGGATATAACGCGCGATTACTGAAATACGTTGTAAATAATATACGGCTCGTCTCCGAAAAAATCCTTTCGAACTAATAAATGCAAAATTATTGTATATAATTTCTACGTTAATAACACTTTTTTACCTAAAAAAAATAAAAACTACACGAAATATTTGTTACTTATATTCTTATGTTTCAACCCGATACAATAGTGTTGTACGGAAAATCGTTTCAATAATATTCCAGTATCCCCGCGGCAGACTTGGGCAGTATTCCGAATTCTTTTTTCGAATACAGTACTAGTAATTTTTTTTTTTTAAAGTATCCGAATACTTTTTAAAGATCAGTCACATTTTAAATTGTACCCACAAAAAAAAAATAAATAAATAACTCGTTACTTATGTAAAAGTAAAAGTAATTATTTTGGAATAAAATTTGAGTAGCAACTAGTATTTAAAACAACATCAATTATTTTATCAATAATCTTGCTATGTTTGGCGTTTGAACCAAGCCTTATTCAGTTAAATAATACGATTACATTATTTTACTATAATTGTGTTATATTTTATAACTAATCGGTATTATTAATTTACTTATTGTCCATTGCGTTAATTTATAAACAAAGAATTTTTAAAAAAAAGAAATTATTAAACATCCTAAATACATATATTGATGACTGCTTGTATTCGATTAAATAATTATATATATTTGATATTCGTATTACTGAAAACTAGTACAAAAAAAAAAAGAAAGTAGTCTAAAGGTATTTGGAATACTTTTTGTGAAGTATTCAAAATACTTAGGAAATATTACTGTCACGAATTATTCGGAATATGCCTTTCGAATACTTTTAAAATTATTTTACCCAAACTTGCCGCGTGGCCGCCAAAACAGCGAGGGAAAAATAATAACGAAAATATTAAAATATTTATGCGCAGAAAATAAACGGATGTGAATATTGTCGAAGAGTCGACATTTCGTTCTTATACCTATATTTTATGTATACCTATTGAAAAACTGAATATTACCGACTCGAAACTATAATATTATTGTCGACTATTTAATGAAATATTTGTACGTTCATTCTTTTTCTATTATTTTATTATTCGCGTACAAAAATGCATACAGCGTTAGCTGTAACTATAGATTTCTAAATATTAAAACACTTAAGTAGTTGTTTGTGACTGAAAATGAAAACATTGTTTTAAAATAGAAAAAATTATTTTGTAGAAATTGGCTTATAATTTTAAATAAATAATTCAACAAGTCACTCAGTACCAAAATATAGATATCTAATTCTACTTTATCGACTCATACCTAAATTATATTTACGTTATGTTATTTAGATTTCTTTTAATTTTTTTTTTTTATTATTAACTTTTTTCTATTTTCGCTATTTTGGGCAAGAACCCAATAATAATTCAACCCAGTTACACCCGGAAAACTTGACCCGCTGTAATAAACGTAAGTATATATATTCGATATTGCGCCCATTTCGTTTCGTTTCTAAATCGCCGTCTTCGTTGTCCTAAATATTGAAGAGCGTTAATTATGTACGTATTGTATGTTTTTGTGCATGGGAGTAGGTGTGTATCATAACGGCTGCTGGTTGTATTTACATAATGAAATAAATGAACAGATTTAAGTTTTTTTGCGTGTTACGTGCAGTTAATCTCATTGTGCTTTATGTTTATGACGCAACACGCGGTGTAACATGAGTCTGTTGAGCGGCGGCGGCGGCGGCGGCGGCGGCGTCCTATGATGGATGCGATGTATCCAAAAGTGTTTAGTATTGCTGTTTGCTAGCCATATAATTTATATAGGTACTTATTGCGTTGGCGTTGGTTACACGTGTACAAGGCTTAACTTGTAAACTTTAAAAAAAAAAAAACTAGTCGGATAATAATTATAGTGATATCTTTATCTAAATCTTTTTCATTATTTTTATATATTTATTTCGTGGAGACCACTAATATGTTTAGCGATTATCAATTGATCTATTAAAAACCCGTTTACGATTAATAATAATAATAATTATTATTATTATTATTATTATTATTATTATTATTATTATTATTATTATTATTTATTATTATTATTATTATTATTATTATTATTATTATTTATTATTAGAAAATATAGAATCTATGCAAATGAAAATGTGTACAATATATTATGTAAAAATGTAAAAGAGTATACAAAAGTATTACATACATATACAATATATATATATATATATATATATATATATATATATATAGGATTGACTTGAGTGAGAAAAATTGTCCGTTGACTGCCTTAAAACCTATAAATGTACTTCATACGATTTTAGATTACGTTACAATATTATATGAATATTATTTCATGCACTAATTTTTTTTTTTTTTATATGAAAAAATATCAATTTAGTTACAAAATTAATTCATTTCCCTCTTTACGCGGTAACTTATTATTATAGTATTTTCAAACCGTGATCCGAGCAACAAACGTGATGGAAATTCCTTGAAGTATTAATATTTAATTATATAGATTCATCCTTAAGGACGTTCTAAAATGAAATATTCTGCATTTTTTCGAATCAAGAATAATTTACGATAAACTAAAATACAAGGCTATATATGGTCACGTAAATTTTCTCACGATTTAGTTACGGTAACCTTTGGTATATATCAAAATTGATATACATAATGTTCATACACATTTAACATATTATATTTACTACATATATATATATACACACGAGTATCATTTAAATATATCATAAAAATGTAAAATGAAAAGATTAAATTTATTCCAGTCGATTTTATATAGTTATATACGGCGTACAAACCTACGACAATGCACGATACAAAATATTATTTAATATTTTACAACGCGTATTATAACATGAAATCGATGGAGGTATTCATATATCACTTAGTAATTCTAACCCGTATAAAATGAAACGATTGTTCGTCATCCTTTCTCTCAATCGCACTGCAGCTTAGTACGTACAAGCCCCTCTAGCGTGCGAAAAATGTTCGCTTTTTATTATTTATTTCGTAGTAAAACGTATTTTTTTTTTTAAACCATAATAAACCAAAAATACACATAAATATAACTCGAGAAATAATAAACCTTGATATACAATTTTTTTTTTTATTTTAATGATAAATTGCCTAATACATTGCATGTGAAAAAATATTATTCTCATAAAACTATTCGTAAAGATTTGTACGTTTTTGATAATATTATATCTACTGAAAAACATATAAATTATAGCAAGTCAAGTAGAATATGTACACGTACGACATATTATGTGTAACACATCTAATAAATTTAATATTTTATTAAGTTTCAAAAAATTATTGAAATTTTTGTTCAATCGGACAAGATAAGTAATAATTTACGTATTTTTGTTTAAAGGTCCGACCACCACTAAACATCATACGATTTAGCGCTTTTACTATAATTTCAATAAAAATGCGAAGATCTGTAATGATTTTTAATTCTCAATTTTCTTATTTTATTTCGATCAATAGGCTCGTTGAAACGTGGATTTGTTCCTAATATATTAACTAGTGCCCAGATTTTAATTAAAAATATATTTTTATATTTAAATTTAAGAAGAATTTTTTTTTCGCATCCCTATAAATATCTGATCTAAAATGACCCGTATGATTGTACGAATAATAAAATGTCACCGTGTTCGTTTCTGCCAAAAAAAGTTAACAATAAATATGATAGACAGAGATTTATATTTATTTCGATTTATCTGCGTTCAACAAGAAATAATAACAGTCAAATTGAATATAGGAAATTTTTCTTGGGTTTATCATATTCTTTTTATGTGATGTGAGAAAAAATATTAAAAAAATAATAATTTTAAATGCGCATTATTTTTACGTTTTCACGATTTTATTTTATGAATTCAAATTAAATTTTCAAAAGTCATTTGAGAAACGCTTGCTCGCGATGACTCCCGGATAATGCAAAACAGCTCTTCAAAATTTTTTTAAAAAATTATATTCATAAAAGAAATGTCAGGACTCACCGTCAATCAGGAGTCGGCAATAATAAGCGGCCCGAGGATGGGAAATAAATGTAACTCCAAAAATATTTTACTTTAATGCTGGTTTTTCACGCCTCCACCCCCCACCCCATCGTTATTTGTCTCCGTGTACACCCATTTTTTTTTTATTAGTTACTAATATTTAATTTTTTTTTTTTTTGTTTCTGGACCTCGAAAAATTTTTTTTTTCAAATCGTCCTGCAGACCGCCCCTTTAAAACTATATGTGCCGATCCGTGACCTATATGTACACACCGAATATAATTGCATATTATATTCGAGGAGCTGCGGGAGTGAAAATAGAACATATTATACGAATTAATAGACGCGTGCAGCCGCGTATAGCTGTCGATGGCCCAACGGGTAAATATATTGCGACAGACCGAATATCGCGGCATCGCGCGCGTGTGAAACTCACGAAAAGTCGAGGAGACGTTTTTTCGGCAGACGGTGCGCGGCGTTCGTGCGCAATAATAATAATAATAATAATAAAATAATAATAATAATAATAATATGGTAACAAGATACGAGTACAAATAAACCGTGGTATTATCGTACAGTGTTCCGTAAGATTATCGTGCAGTTATTGACGGGCTGCGATTGACGCCAACGAAGACGATTTTTTTTTTTTTACTAACTCCGGAGGCGACTGTTTTTGCAATACACGAAAACCCCGATTGTGATGAACGTGTACACGCACTTATTTATCGCGAGAGTATATTATAATGTGTGTAGATGTTTATATATATATATATATATTTTTTTTTTATTTATATAGACGCGAGCGCGCAATAATATAATAAATAATAATCCCGTTACAAAATGTCCTGGGCCTTCACCTAGATAATTATAATAATATTAATAACAATAATAATAATAATAATAATAATAATAATAATAATAATAATAATAATAATAATAATAACAATAACAATAATAATAATAACGATAATAATAATAATAATGATAATGATAATGATAATGATAATAATATTATTATTATATATATATATATATATATTTATTTATTTATTTATTTATTTATTTATTTATGTTCTATACAAAACGTCTTCGTTTATTATTTCGTAGGTACTTATATACGTTACATAACGTTCGTTTTTTTTCCTCATATACTATTATTATTTATTATTTTTATTCTGTGGATTTTATGTGTGTGTGTGTTTTTTACAAAAAAAAAATGTAAAATTTATAGAAATAATGCGCGTATTATAGACGAGACGTAAGACACGGCGACCGTAACGCGCATTTTATTTTTTTCCTTTTTCAGCGTACTTCGTCTATTCTCTATGAATGGCTGATTTAGAAAATTGTAATATATTGCACAAGACGGAAAACCACTGTCTCGGTGTCAATTTTACTGTATCGTGGAGATGATTCGCATAGAGTGCGTTGAGTGAGTTGATTATAGCTCGTCATTTATAACAATATTGCTATACTCGTAATAAATTATTATAATAAAAGTATATATATATATATATATATAGACATACTTAACTATTAATTGTAATCTTTGTGTAATATTACGTGGGTACGTAAAAAAATAACAAAACATTAATTCCTGTTCGAACATTTATAATAATAATATAGTCATAATAATATGCATTTGTGATTTATATGATTATATATCAATTTATTTGGAACTTTAAGATTATTATCTCTATATATATTATATATTATATATCAATATATATATATCCTATATATATATATATATATATATATATATGTATATGTATATTTCATTATATCATATTATTTATCATAATAAATTGTATAACGTGACTATTTTACGCGATGATTTGACTCTCAATTTAACGCACGACCGATTCAATGTATTTATATTTGAAATTGCAACGTAAACGCTGTTATCAAACGCCATTACATAATGTTTTATATTTTACAGATGTGACTAAATGTGACCGAAGTGAAACGATATTGTACATGATAAATATAAAGAGGGTAACTAGTTTTACTATAACAGTATTATACTTCACGTTCGTCTCGGATATGTCACGATAAAATATATACCGATTATTGACAAATACCTAGGGCAATGAAAATTAAACTAATTGGTTTATAAAAAAAAAAAAATACGTTATAAGAAATATGTTCATTTCAACTAAACCATATGCTTCGTGTTTGTAATAGCTTAGAGAATTATAGAATTATACATTTTTGGGCCCCCAAAAAAAATCTGAGATCCGCCACTGCGCACCACCACACCAGTTGATAGTTACCGGGGTCAATAAACTGAGGAATATTATGAATTATGATAAATGCTAACCAATTTTTGTTAATACAAAAAAATATTTTATTTTTATTGTTTTCATTATTATAATTTCTTAAATTTTTTTGTACATTAAATAATATTTTATGTAAAAAGAAAGCCCATGGGAGGAGACCCACCCCCGTAATTACGCCCCTGCTTCCAATAATCACGTGATTTCCGAAATATCGGGTTTACAGAAATTATGAAAACAAACTGCAATAATTAATTATTATTTTCTAAGACAAAATTATCGTCTTCGAAAACCCCAACTGAAAAACTTCGTGGCCAATGAACTACATGCAACACAATATATATATATATATATAAGCTATACATTTATTTACTTTATAAAGTATATAAACTTTATATACTTTACTGCAATATATGTAATATGTAGGTGAAAAATGGGCGGGAAGTTGAAGAAAAATGAATCGTGACGTGTCTTATAATTATTGCGATAGAACCGCAGAATTAAATTTAGGTCTCGGAAGTCTCGACCAAATGTTTTAGGTCAAACAGGTCATGCGACTGTTACCGTCTGTGTTGTTGTTGATGATGGGAACCCGCGGATCTTAAGGGTGTTCTTCCATCCGCTAGCATCGCGTTTTAGTATTCGTGTTGATTACAATTTCAAACTCGGCTAAAATTTAGAATTTTGAGAAAGATAATTTTCTTTTTTCATAAAGTGCCAACATTTATTTTAGCCTATTTGAAAATACAAATCAATCTTTAAAAAATATATGATAATATGATTTGTCTTGGTTTGTTCGTAGAATTATTAAATCTATAATAAAGTGCGACTTCCAATGACCGTAAATATTTGTAAAATATTGTATTTTCTCCAGTGGCGTACCTGTGTGGGGGAGAGGGGCGATAGGGCCATTCGCCCCCCGTCCCCCATAAGAACGACCTAGATACGCCACTGATTTTCTTCGTCGCACGGAATAATTTTTTTTTTTGACATTGGAGATAATTCGATGTATTTATTTTTCTATTTTAATACAAAGAGTATGTAGGAAGTAATTAATTACATTAATAATGAACTTTAGAAACAGACGTGAAAATGGTATTATGAAATATTTGAATGACATCTTTAGCCTTAGAAAAAATCCATATTAAAAAAAAAAGGAATCAAGCATTCGTGAGCGGATGATGGCTTTTTAAATGTACGTACACAATATGTTCATTTCTATTGCGTTCCCGCATAAATACATAATGTTAGTCCTCAGTTTGAAATTAAATATTTTCAATTATTCACTTTAAATTACTAGTTCCTTCTTTCCTAGTGTCCAACTATTAATTAAAATAATAATAATATTATTATTATTACATTTTGAGCTATAATTAAATATATGCCTACAATACGCAACTGTTTTCATATTATATAAGTTTAATTAGCCGTTTTATTCGTTATCATCGTTCGAAAGATCGTATAATGATAATACCTTTTAAAATACAATCGACATAAATATATATATATGTACTGTTTATTTGAATACGTCTTGTTTTTTTTTTACGTTCTCCTTAAATCTCTATGTAGAACGGTGTAAACATTTTCTCACGCATATAAGACAGGTGTTTTTTTTTCTTCTAAGAAGATTTCTTTGTTTAACGCAGCAATAATATTTCTACATTACAATACTATCCGATTTAATCGTGGAAATAAATTCAACTGGGTTTTATTTAATTTCATAATCCAATTACTATGATACAAAACTGTGCGCTGTGCTTAAAACCAGCGAACGTTCCGACTGCAATAATTTTATTACGGTTATAAACCCTATTGTTTTAAACCTACGGGCTAGGTATATACGATGTAATAACACCATCAATTTGAACTCGAATCGCATATTAATTGTCGGTATTGACCTAAAAACAATATAATATTGTAGGTGTTTTGGAAGAAAATTACGTGATATACGAAATCCTCCCCGGGCAAACGACGAGGTCGTGGTTGACTCAGTGGTGGAACTACGAGGAAGATGGCCCGGGGTCGACTTTCTTTTGAGAACAATAATTTCAGAGTATTCGTTTATAAAAAAAAAATGCGATCTCAGGGGAAAGAATCGTATACGGCAAAGGTATTGAAACTGTGCGTCGCGTGAGTTGGTGAAGGGAACCGTGGCAGAAAACCGGAAAATAAAAATAATGTAATAATGTAGCGATTATGGAAATGATAATGAAACACACACACGACAATCGTTTGAGCGATTATTGAAGCGATAACGAAATACAAACTGTAAATAAAACAAAATATCGGTCAAAAGTGAACGTTGAGAAGGAGATGAGAAAAACTATTTCTAAACTAGAACCAATATTTTAACGTGTTATGAAACATAAACAAGCTCATCCGTCTCACTAAATATTGATTTATTTTTTTATTAATTTGTATTTATTAAGCATAAAATATTTAATTTCTTTAATTTTTTTTATATATATTACCTATTTATTTGTAAATTGATTTATACAGTCGTATGATGAATAAATAAATATTAAAACATTATAATAATTTACACACATAATATAATCATTGTTTTTTTTTTGTCGTCGCTAATTTGGGAGCCGTCAAAATATTGTGAAGACAAACCGTGGGATGAAAAAGTTTGAATACCTCTGGTATACATATATATATATATATATATATAATACGAATACAGTGAAATCGTACTTTTTCGTTGTTACAACTCAATGCTGATTTGTGAAATACTTCGAAATAAACTTTATATACGTTTCAAAACGCTTTATGTCGAAATTTTACTTCAGCGGACATGTCAATAAACGTGTCGAGTTAGTCTGGGTTTATTCCGTGTACGCAGTATTGTATTGCCTGCACCGTTGCAGTAGTTAGACCGATTATTATTAAATCAATCGAGAACGTAATATTGATATATTGGAGAGATCGAATTTTGTTGCGAAATTTATTTCGCAGTTCCCTAAATCGCGGAGACCAAGAGATGCCACTGCCGTGTCCCGCGGGGTAGTGTCGCCATTGGGTCCACTCTGCGAAAACCGAGGATTTCCTTTCGAGATTACGATGGAACGGGTTACCTATTAATTTTTTACTTTTAACAGTTATCTAATTTATTCGTGCACGTGCGCGGTAAATGTTTTGAATGCGATGTTATATGCGGGCAGAATGTCCTCGCAAAAATTATCATATACGTATTTTTAAATGTCATTCGATCGCTAATAATAATTATACCCACTATAGTTTAGCTCCATGTCCCTGGCACCCCCACTTTATAAATTTAAATCTCAAATAGGGGCAATCGTTTGTGCTTCGTTTGTGCTCGTTTGTGCTCTTTATCCCGACGTTTGTGCTCTCGCCGTTACCGAGATATACCACTTTTGCTGTGGGGGTGCTGGGGACATGCTCAGCACCCCCACCTCGAACATCCAAAATTTACCCGGGGCAATCGTTTGTGCTTCGTTTGTGCTCGTTTGTGCTCTTTATCCCGACGTTTGTGCTCTCGCCGTTACCGAGTTATAACAATTTTACCGTAGGGCTCTATAGTTTCCCTATACAATTATTACGGGTATAAACGCGTCTTCTTGCACTTGCGAGTGAAAGGAGAATTTTATGGCTGTGTATTTTAGCTGAAATACGTACGTTGCTGGAAAATCTGTCACGCCTTTCGCGAGCGATCCGATTTCGATATTTTTTTTTTTGTTGGAAAAATGAAAACATTTTGCATGGCGCAATATGGACTTTGATTCTCAAAATTTTATTTTGCACTTTTCAACAACACCGACAGACCGAAAATGAAAAGCTCGATATTATTATACACTTTACAAATTATGTGTCAATGTGAATTTACCCCCCTAAATGGACTAAAAAAATTTACGCTCCCTCCATCAAGGTACACTAGCCTACTCTAGCCACTACTAGTGGGCCGCTACGTATTCATTTTCCCGGGCCGGTCCCAAATTCCAATCCATCCCTGTATATATATATATACTATATATACAAATTTATTATTTACGCGAGTATTAAATATTATATATTTTTTTATTTTCTCGTTTCTATAATTCCTTCGCTTATCTTTTTCATTGCTTTATTTCTTTGATATTTTTGTTTTCGTTTTTTACTACTTTTTTTTTTTTCTCCGAGATTTGATATATCCATTTTGCATGCTTACAAATAAGTCTCAATAACAGTCGAGCTTTATTAAAAAAAATATTACCTCCTTCCCCCCATCAAAACCCGTACATTATTACATCGATACAGAAACCGATCGAACAAATCAAATCGAATTTTTCAAGTGTAAAAATATCGTCGAAAACTATTTTTGATTCGTGTGCACGCAATACCGTTACGAAACACGACAATGTTGCATACCTAATAGGAGGTATTCTAAAAAAAAAAAAAACAGCTATCATTGGTAATTATTATATTACTCGATGTCGATGTTTATCTAATAATCGTAGTAAAAATATCGTCACCGTGACCTTTTATACGACACGCTGCGCGTACAAATAAATAACATTAAAAAAAAAAATCTAACTTCGGAATTTTAATGCAGGACAGTAATTAATATGTACGGTCGATTTTCGTCAAGTGTCCCCGGGTCGCCAAGGATGTGAAAAATTGTTGATTACAATTTCACGCGGTGACAGAACACGATATATTATAATAATCGGCAGAATTGCGTTTGTTCAAAAAATACCGGCTGTAGTGGAAAATAAAACGGACGTTAGACGATCACAAGGAGGTGGTGACGCAATGACGCGTTCCATACGCGGGAGGAATAGAACGGAATAATAAAGTTTTGAAGGTTCCGAGTACATTTTTTTACTACAGTCTATAGCTAGGCACACGACAATCTATATACGAGGTATATATAAAATATAAAAAATGTCTGTTTGTTCCTCAATAACGTCGGAACGGCGCAACGGATTTGCATGAAATTTGATATAGAGAGTAATTATAAGCTAGAGAAAAATATAGGGTACTTTTTATTGAAATGCAACCAACGAGAATGGTAGCTAATACAGGAAATTTTTGGGATTCTAGGCGTTAACTAACTGCAGTTACCATGGTAACCATTAGTGCCGAGAGATGCAGGCGATAGCACCAACAGCTTTTACGACTTCCGTGAACCGACCGACGAAAGAAACAAAACAATAAAAGAGCGAATTAAATCAATTAAATATAAATCATAGTCCGTATTATTATGCATAAAGAAATATATATCTAATAGAATATATTAATATTTGTAAAGTTTATGAGGATAGATGTATCTCCGTCAACAACAAAATTCTTTGCCAGCTTGGACTACCAGTACCGACACCGCGTGATGGAAACAATGTTCACGACAGAGATGTGGTACGTGAACGGCAATATAATTCTAATGAATTGCGCCATTTTTGTGGATTCACAGAAACAACTTTTGACTGCTGATCAAAAAATAGTTTTAAAAAAAGTTATGCAATACGTAACAAACGAAAAGGTGGAATTATTTTGCTTGACGCGCCTGGAGGCACTAGAAAAACATTCTTGCTCAATTTGATACTCGCTGAAATTCGATCAAAAAATGAAATTGCACTAGCTCTAGCATCGTCTGGAATCGCATCAACGTTACTCGACGGTGGGCGTACAGCGCAATCAGCTCTTAAGCTTCCATTAAATGTAAACCATACAGAAACATCAACATTAAGATAAAAAAGTTAATAACCAACTGAACTGGTCCGGTTTCCTTTTTCCAACAAATAAACAAAATGTACTTTTTTTAGCGTAATAAAACACGCCGGGTATCCGCTATGTTTTATATTTAATCAAAACAATCCAAATAACTGCATTAAAAATATATGTAGGTTAGTGCTGTCTTTTAATGGAGTTTTAAAGGGGGTAAATCCACGGGCATTGAATTCGTCACGGGCAACGCCGTGCAGGATTAGCTGTATATTATAATATAAATAATATGTGTATAGTTTTTTTTAAAAATGTTACCAATTTTATATAGAACTATAAGCTGAATTATCCGGCTTCGCCCGTGCGCGATTCTGTACGAAAATGTAATTATTTATATTTTTTTAAGTAACTATAATTTAAAAATGATTCTATACACATGCGTTATGATATAATTACGACACGAATATTAACAGTATCTACGAATTGTTATTTTGATATTCGAAAAACTCGTGCGTGATTTCGGATGAATTTGTCGATACTGCTAATCTTTTACAACACTGCGATGCACCCATCCTTATCGTTTAAAGTTCCACTACGAGTTTGTAAGAATAATTTAAGAGATTCTCCTGCGTGTATATCTCCCGTTAATAAGATTCGCATATATTTATAGTAAAACCGAACATTTAAGTAAAATGCATCCCTTCTCCCAGGCAAAAAATGTAAAAAATTGGGTGACGCGGGGACACTCGGGGAAGAATTTTGAACAACTCTGTGAAAAAAAAATCGTGAAAAAATTCAACAGTGTCGTCAGAAACTTGGTACATAAAAAAGGCCTGTTCTTTTATATGTGCCTATATATACAAGGCAAGGACGTATACAAGGGGGGATGTGGGGGTCAGATCCCCCCATGATCTTTTTTTTTATAAGGGTTTTTATAAGGTTCCTTATTAAGGCCCATAGGCATAATTCCGCCCATAGGCCACCACATACCTAAATCCGGCCCTGATCCCCCCCCCATTGAAAAATCATGTATACGCCACTGATACAAGGATAAGTTTTAATTTATCGAATGTGATTTCAACTTCCCTATGGCGTGGCAACAGAGCTAATCCATTTGTCACGTAATATTATATTTTAAACTCATAACGAGTATAATTATTTTTAATTTAAATAATACTGTGTATCGAAATACAACCCATATTTAAAAAATTTAATTGTTATTCGTATCGATGAAAAAACAGATTTGACAATAACTGACTGCTCCTTTTCCGAACAGAATAAACAAACGCCAATTCATAAACTAGGTATCATACAATATACGCAATATATTTTTTTTTTCTACGAGAAAATGTGAAACTGTAAGCAGTGAAAATGTTCCGTCAAAAAACATTTTATATTCGTGTTGTGTAATACGAGTATCCTCCGTAATGTACTAAATAATACGTCTGTATCCGGAAAACAAAGATATTGCACGATTTAATTTTTTTTTTATTATTATTATAAATATTAAGATCATTTAACAAGGACAATCTAATTTGAAACAGGATTTACAGTTGATATATAGGTACATTGTACATTAGACTCATTATTAAATTATACAGATGATTGTACGACGCCAAATTCATTTGGTCTTGACACATAGACGAATTCGAGAGTTTGAAACAATTTCTGAAATCGCACGGGCATAGAGCACAATATATTGTGTGACGTCTATACGACGTTAAATCGTGTCTTACGATTTCGAATGCACTACACGGGCGAAAATCATTCCTTACGGATATCTGTGTACTTTCAGTATGTGTTGATTTGTACTTTGTACATGATGACTATAGGGTTTGGAAATCGTATCGATTAAATGGTCTTATACGTATATCGGTATATCCACTTACATTTATTATTAGTCGTTAGAAATAACTTTAATTTTTGTATAATATATATATATACTATACAAAATTAGTAGTTAATACCGCGTAACACAGTTAAAAGATAAATTTATGATAAATATCCAGAAGTACGTTGTCTAATGTCTGATCTCAATGTTCAACCACCACGGCTAGAATCATTTGAACGCGGAAAATTTTGTTTTCTTTATTCTTATATAAAAAAATTCCAGTTAATAACATTTTTATTCAAATTTCATAATATAATTCATGTGAAATTTAAATTTTAAGTAAAAAAAAGAACGTTTGATTAGTCTACGGGTTTGTTGTTTGAGTTGTAATAAATAAATCAGTGGACAATGAAGCATCGCAGTTATACTCTGTTGTAATATTAATACATCAAATTCATCTTTCATTTATAGGTGATAAAGTGATTATGTAGAGGCTGTAGTTATAAAATAAAATAAATTTTCAAAATATTATTTTCTTATTAGTTATTAGTTATTACTATCTAGTGTTATATACTACAGCACCTCACCACTTCACCGTGTCTTAAATTACTCAAAAAATAATTATCGGGTTTTAAAGATCAACATATATGTATAAATTCCCATAAAAGAATATTTTTTACGGATTTATAATTAAAATCATAGGTTACCGTCAGGCACGTAGCCAGGATTTTATTTTCGGGGGATCTATTTTAAAAATGTTGGAAAAAATTGAAAATTCGATATATTTGACTGGGTATCGAACAATATAGGTTTAATCAATTATCGAACATTTAATCGAATATTTTATTCGAGACCAAAACATTTCGATTGAAAAATTATCGAAAAGAGTAATAATATTATTTATTAACAATATATTATTATATAAAAAAATTTTGGTTTATGGGTTAGTAGGTAATACTAATATAAAAGAAAAAATTTCGGGAGGTGGGTCCGGACCCCATGGACCACCCCTCCGGATACGTCACTGGTTACCGTATTTAGGAATCAAAATTTGATTTATATTTATATATAAAATAATGGTTAGGAAGAGGGAGGGGAGTAGAAATATTAAAAATTATGAAAAAATAATGTTAAAAGTTACAAATGTATAACGTTCGTGATAATAAAAAAAAAAAAAATGTGTATTGTCGATTATTTTATAAACACGATCGTAATTCGTGATCGTGATAATATTCGCGACCATGGCATCGAATTCCTAAAATATACCTATAGATACAACACGGTGTATTAATCTTGACATCATTGTATTAAATGTTCAAGTACTTATTAAAAACCAAAATTATTATTGCGCATCCCATAAAAAATATATAGGATCTATATTATATATAGATATATATTGATATATTATATAACCGTTTATTAATAATATCGTGATTTTTCGTGGGTAGGTACATGCATCATAGTGTAACTTATAAGTATCTATTATGACGAGATTTAAACTTTGAATCACGTTTAGAAACACAATTTACCGAGCCGATATATCTGAATTTTGGCATACATAAAGCGGTTATATACAGCTGGTGGTGTAAAGTACCTATTATAGCATTGATTAAAACAGAAGAATATTGAAAAGGGCCTTGCGCTTCGTCAATTCGGTAATGTTGTCTAACGTACATTACTGTAAATGATAGTAATAGCATTGATTAAATATTGTATATTTAATCAATGGTAATAGTGTCGTGTAGGTCAGACGGTACATACGTGTTTTGATAAAATCCTCGTGGCCGAGATTATACGATAACAACGTAGAATATATTGATAACGTTTTGTAAGTCGAATGCCGGACGATTGTTTTTAATAATAAATTGTGTAAATTATATTATTACTGTTTTTGCATTCAATTATTTCAGAACGTATTCGAATTTGCATTCGAGTTTACGCTTTTAAAACGTAATAAAACTAAATTTACTCTTCGCATTAATAGAATAAAAAAAACCCTCGAAATAGAAAAGGTAAATTTTAATTTCTATTAAAATACAAGTGTATTATTTAATTACTCGAGTAGTTTTTTTTTTGCTTTTAGTTTTACCACCCCTTGGTAACAAAATGAAAACAAAGTCTTCAGTGAAAACCAGTTCGGAACATCGTTTTGTATTCAAATCGAGAAAAGCAGAACGTAAGGCAATGCGTCAAATGAAAAAACAAAAAAAAAAGCACATGCAACAAGCGGTAGATAATGAAGTGAGTGTACAGAAGGTGAATGTCAAAAAGAAAAAACCGAAAACTAATAGCACCAGTGACTGGCGAGTCGTAGATAGAAATAAAGAAAAAGCTGAAGAAATCAAGTTACAAAAACAGTTTGAGAAAAATCGACGTGAGCAAATGATCGAGGCCAATGAACTTGAAGACAAAGAGATCAAAAGATTGGCGAAACACTTAAAATTGGACAAGAGGAAAACTGTTGGGAAATCATTCGTCGACGATGGACTAGATTGTATCCTTTTTTTAATAATCAAATACTTCATTTTTTCAAACGTTTTATTTATTCTTTAATAATTTATTTTATTTCACGGTGTATTATCGACCTTAATCGATTGTACCTAGATTTGTTGGACGTGTGTGATCCCGAGACCCGTAAAAACTGCGCTACTTTAAAAGAAAGTCTGATGGACGTCGATTCAAATTTTGATGACGATTTCAGTTCCGTTAACGCTTTGCAGAAAAAAAAGAAGAAAAAAGAGCCGAAAATTGAATCAAAAAAAAAAGTTACATTCGATTGTACTGATGACAATTCATCTAATGAGGAAACCTTTGATTACGAGTACGAAAACGAAGAAACCATTGACGATGATCTTGAGAACGTATCGGATGAAAGAACTCTCGATGATGAATATGAAGATGAAAATATATCCGATGAAGAATGTTCTAGTGACGATCGTGAAGAAAAATTTGATTATGATCACGACAAAGAAAAGTGTTCAGAGGAAGATTGCTCCAATAGTGAACTTGATGAAGAATTATTAGATGGTAATAATTATAAGACCGATATAAAAACTAAAAATTGAAGGAAGATATTTATGGTCGATTAAGAAAACCCGATGGTAGTGTAGTAGTAAGTTATTTATTTTTATTATTTTTTTTTTTTTTAATTTATTCACATGTTATAATAGGAACAGTCGTCCGTTTATGTACCTCCACATTTAAGGAAAAAGCAAAACGAAGAATCTGAACAACTTATACGACTCAGACAACAAGTTAAAGGATTATTAAATAGATTGGCTGAAACTAATATGCATAGTATTAGCCGACAGGTAAACTATTTGTAACTCCAATTTTTGTTCGCACGAAATTTGTTAATATTTTTTGTGTTATTACAACAGATTGAAGACCTTTATCAAGTGAACAGCCGAAATAATATGAATGAAACACTGTATAAGTGTATTACAGACTCTGTAGTAGATTCGCAATGTTTAACTCCGTATAGGATTGTGGTTGAAAGTAGTACACTAATAACAATTCTACACACTAATGTTGGAAGTGAAATTGGTAACTAAAATTATTTAAACATTTTATTATTTTATGAATTGTACGTTGAATGTAAACCATTATCAACCTTTATATATTAAACTCTAGTGTCAAACATAACTTTTCATGAAAGAAAAATTATATAAATTATTCAACAAATTTTCACATGACATGAAAAAAATTGTACATTGTTTATATTATATATTATAAATTAAGATAATCAGAAAATTCTCAGTGAAAATGTTTTATTTTATTGACAAGTTTAAATAAAATTTTGCATTCATTAATTTCTAAATAAAATAAACAATTTGAAATTGTATTGTTCAATTTAGTTAGTAATTATTAGTGAATTGACATTATTTTCTTGATGAATACAGAAAAAATTAAACACTAACATTTATAAATTCGAATAATAGATTATTATACACAAATACCGCATAATCAGAAAAGTAATACATAACCTAAGACTACCTTTATAATATATTGTTGAATATTTATTAACATTATAACATAATGAACCCAACACTCATACAGTGCACATTAACATCTTTAGATACGATGTGTATTATTTATGTTAAATAAAAAATTAATTGAATTTTTATTCATTTTTAGGTGCATTTTTTTTACAAAATTTAGCGACCACGTTAAACACACTCCTTGATAATAATCATATACAAAGTGAAGATAAAGAATTGGACAATATTATACTACTTTTATGTTGTCTGTATGCTTTTAAGGTTAGTAAAAGATTAATATTGTATTGAATACATTTATATAATTGACTACAGATTATAATAAATTGCACAGAATTTGAAATCTGATTATTACCAGCCTTGTACGGCTAGTCTTCACACTTGTAATTCAACACGTTAATAATTTTTCAGTTGTATGTTACATTGTTACATACAATTAATATTCCATATTTTTCAAATTATGATTAAAATCCTAATATTTCAATGGACATTGCCACCACTCCTTCCTCTCTCCCCTCGACAAAATATAAAATTGGATTATTACAAATCATAAATTCAAAACATATTTATATGCATACATTCTTTATGAATATAATGAAATGTTTTTTAAATTTAAATATATACTTTTATCATTTACTCTTTAATAAAACTTAAAAAATATTAAATTGATTAGTGAATGTCATGATGAAAATACCATTTTACCATTATTTAATTGAATTTACTTTATATTTTGTTCAAGGTTTTTCATGGCGGTTTCATTTTTGAAATTTTAGACAAACTGCTAATCAAGTTTGAAGAAAAGCATATTGATCTGATATTAAGTGTTCTTAGAACTATTGGATTTAATCTCAGGAAAGATAGTCCTACATTAATTAAGAAATTATTATTAGACATACAAAAAAAGAGTTCAGACATTTGTGAATCAACATTAAGGTATGATTGGAAATATTTCGAATAATATATACTAAAAATGTATTATTTATATTATGTTATTTTTAGCTCAAGAGTAAAATTTATGTTGGAAATTTTGTCAGCAATAAAAAATAACAATGTGAATAAAATACCTACTAGTTCAGAACAATGTTACTCAACATACATTGGACACATGCAAAAAATGATACGTACATTTTATAAATACAATAAAACTCCAACAGAATTGGCTATATCCTATGAAGATTTACTAAATGGTTAGCTGTGATTTTCTACAATTTATTATTTTCTTAATAACGTTTCAACACTTAAACTATTACTATTATTACAATCTGGTGAATGCAAATTGTATTTGACTTTTGTTAATGTTTAGCTGATAATAAAGGCCGTTGGTGGATTGTTGGTTCAGCATGGAAAGGCGACGAACAAATAAATAAAAACAGTCTAAAAAAAAAAGATATTTATGACAAAAAACTATTGGAAATGGCGAAAAAATATCGCATGAACACTGATACTCGGAGAAATATTTTTTGTATTTTATTTACAGCTGAGGTACGTGATGACAATATCATAGATGAAATGTGTATTTCAAATGGCAACAACCATTTTTTGTTATGGGGGTTATAAGCGGTTATTTCCCCTCCTCCTGTATGCTTTAGTCTTGTAGACCAATAAACATATTCTAGCAGTCTAGTTTCAATTATGAAAACTAATTTCAATTTGTTTGTATCTATTCTACATTATTAATTAATTATAATTATAAATATTATAGTCTTAATTTAAGAAATATATTTTTTAATTTTTAACCTTTTAATGATTTTTTTTTCTTTTTAATTAAAATCACAATGGATTACATTAAATAAATAAAAAATAAAATTTGAAATCCATAATATTTCTTTGAATTATAGTTACCATTTATGCTATAAAAGACTGCTAATAATTGAACTTAGCTTGGCAACTTAAGTGAACAATTTAAAATCACTCTAGCATTTCCATCGTATGTTGAGTACATAGGTACTTAATTTAGTTTACATAGGAGATGGGCCAACTGTTATTGAAATAGCGTAATACTAATTAAAGTCGCCAAGCCAAGTTCAGTTATTGGCAGTCTTTTATAGCTTAAATGGAAACTGTAATTCAAAGGCTTAGCTATAAAATGATATCACAATTTTTAAAGCTGGTCTTTTTTATACTTAGCATTTTTTTACACAGAATTTGGTGGAGTGTTTTTGTTGGGTTTTTATTTACTTTAAAATATTACATTTTGTTTACAGGATTATTTAGATGCTTTCAACAAACTTCTTCGATTAGGTTTGAAAGGCCCTCAACAAGAAGAAATAGCCAGTGTATTAATTCACTGTTTGTTAATCTACAAAGTGTATAATCCATTTTTTGCTTTTATAGCACAACAGCTTTGTGAATCTGATAGGAAATATCAAGTAAAATACTTTTAAAATATTTTTGATATAAATATATATATATATTTTATCTCAATATTAATAACAACGTTTTAAATACTTTTAGGCATTTTTCAAGAAGTCAATAACCATGCGTTTGGAGGAAATTTCGGATTTGAAAAAAAATCAAATACCAATTCTCGCATCGTTTTTAGCACAAATGTTACGCAATCATTCACTCCCAATCACAATTTTAAAAGTAATTGAAATACTGTAATTATTCAAGAAATTTATTTGTAATAGCAAATCATTTTTATTTATTAGAATGTGGATTGGGGAACTCTGAACAAATTGATGGTGAGTTTTGTACGGCAGACTTTAATCAAGGTGTTACAAGACATTGATGAAGAAGAAACGACTAATATATTTGTAAAAGCATCTAAGAATCCAAGCTTGCAATTTTTCCGCGAAGGACTTACATTGTTTTTAAGTCATTTTCTTATTAAAAACTCATCAAAAAACATCAGTGACAATAAATTAGAAATTTTAACAAATCGAGTAAAAGCTGCCCAAGCCGCACTAAACCTCAGTTAGTGTATGTTCGCTTGTGCTAGGTATTTATCTAGAAGCCCTAATTCAACTTAATTGGATTTCAAAATACTAATGATATTAAACGTATTGTTTGTCATTCATTTTATTCTTGGCTTTTGAGAACGTAACATTTCTTTACATTGTATTGTTATTTATTAATAATGCCACCAAAAGATCCAGAATTAGTTTCTCTCAGAAAAGAACTAGAAGATTTAATTGCCAAATGTCAGGTAATAATACATATTGACTTACCATTTATCAAGTTGTACATATATTTGTATTTATATATATTAGAAAATAAATATACATTATTTTTAATTTTACAAAATCATTTAAAAATATATATGTATATTTTGATTTATAAATAGTCTAAAAAGATGTATTGTTTTCATTATTTTATATATATATATAGTTAATTTACAAATTGTGTTTCCTGTGATGACTTCATTATGAATAAACATTTAAATCATAAAAACAATATACTAGAACAATTTGACATCCTTATTTAAAGTTTTATAATAATAAAAACTATTTTAATCCTTAAAACAAAAATATATCACTCAGATTTTAAAATATTGTATAGATTTTGTAAATTACATTTAGAAAGCTTTATGTGAATATGTTTTTACCGCATAGTAAATAAATATAACAATATGTATTGAGAAATGATATGTATAATTTATTATTATTATAATTTATGTTTATCAATAGTAATATTGCTCAAAACAAATTATAATTTAAGAAAAAAAAAACAAAACCCTTAACTTTGCTTGGCTATTGAAAAAAAGTATTTACTATGGTTTCATAGTATCATTTAGAAGTTAGAAGGCCACTATTGATTTTTAATAGTAACACCATAGTGTTATGTTTAATAATAAGGATTATATAATTGTTTGTATGAATTCTAAATTTAAAATGTTAAAATTATTTTGTCTAATGTAAAATAATAAATTTTAAGTAGGTACAAAAAAATGTATTTTGAAAATCGAAAACTAAAGTTAGTAATATACTAGTTTATGAATTTATTTTTGAACAAATTTGAATTTATAACATTTATAATAATTAACTGCCCAACCAAATTAAAATAAGAGTACCGGTTATTATTTTTGTCTAATATCAAATTCAAATTTATGTTCAATGTTGGGTTGTGTACATATATTAAATAATATATACTTCATACTCGGTAAAGTTTTAACCTCGATTTAACATAAAATCTTATGTTAAACCATGATCATAACATTTTCTTTTTCGACTCTACAGTTTTTTTTTTTTTTTAATATGCACATGATAATAATTTCATTGCTTTCACTTTTTTCAATAAAACATGTTTTATAAATTATAATTATCAAAAGTATTTGTTACTGATACAAGGAAAAAAAGGAAAAGGAAAATTTTTAACTTTAATCTTTGTTTCTATGCCAGAATTTTTAGATTACTTCATAAATAATAAAATATTAGTGACTTCATAAAGAATATAATTTTCAAAACTTACAATTTTTAATGAAATTAAACAATCTGGTATTTGAACACAGATTAAATTCTCACCTTATTGTTGGTATCAAAATAATTGTTTTACAAACATTTTATATGTATATAAATGGATGCATGTAAAATTTTAAGGATTACATTTATTACTTTTGAAATAATAAAAACTATTTTTATGTATTAAAAACATTTCAAATGTTTATTTTTTTAATAAAACCATATATTATGGCCCATGGATAATTTAATTAAAATTTAAGGAGATTCGATATTTTATTCATTTCATTTTGTCAAAATTATGCCATAGTAGGTTGTAAGATATTTAGACATTGCTCTTAGATCATATACTATATACTATTATATGATCTAAGGTATTGCTTATGTATGATTGAAATTTCAATACCCACATAATCATTTATTTTCAAATGTCAATGTGTGTAATAACTATTGATTTTATAATTTATAGTTATAATTGTTATAATACGAGTATTATAAAATCAACTGTGATAGCTAATAACTATAATCAGTGGTAGAAGTTTGGGGGATGCCATCCTTCCATTTCTTTTAGTTGTCATATTCCATCCCTTCACTTATTTTGTTTAGAATTATTCATCCCACTTGGATTTTTAAAAATTTATTTTTTTTATAATTTATAATTGTTATGTTGCCTAATTTTTTTTTTTTTTTTTTTTAAATAACTAAATCATTCTTTTTTTTTTGTAAGAACTATTTTGTTTTCAAAAATATTAACATTCAATAGATCTAAACGTCACTTAATCACAATCATAAAAAATATAATTCACCGTCAAGGTTAATAGAGTCAATGTTAGAGCCTTTTGTTTAAAAAAAAAGACTTTTTTTTGCTTATTTTTCAACAATATGGACCTTTCACAAATTTGCCCCAATCCCTTTCAAAACTCGAAATGACGACACTGCTTCCATTCCCCCACTTATTTTGATCCACTTTGACCACTGGCTATAATAGCATTGACTTATGAATATGAAATATAAATCAATGAACACATTGCAGTATTTCCCACTGTTACGCCTGCCACCGCGTACTCCTGTGAACCACGTAAGGTTACAATCAGAATTGCCTAACCCAAGTGCCGTTTGTTGTAACTCATATTTTTTTTTTTATTAACTTGATTCACGAGTTTAAAAAAAATTAATTGGCTTACCCAGCCTTGGGTTGAACATTCTTGAACAGTTATTGATTGTCCCTTTATTGTTTTTAATAAATAACAAATTCTCCCAACTACTTGCTAACTACGCCAGTTAATTTCCCCAGCCAGTGACTGGTACTTATGATTTTATTCTGGAATGATACTATAGTATAGTAGTATGGGAGCTACCAATTTTAACCTATAAGTTATGAATCTAAAACTTACAGAAGACAAAAATATAGATGTGTGAGTAATGAATATATTTATAGACAGTGCTTGAATTGGGAACAAATGATAGAAGAGAGACGCAATATTGTATTAAATGTTGGGTTCTTAAAGACTGAAATGTCTTGTTAACTCGTGAAGGGTTTCTCCCCCTAACTGACACCATAATCTTCATATTACAGCCATAGATTATTGTATTGTTAAAAAAAAAAAATTTCCACAAATGAGTACGAGTATATGAATAATCGCAGTGTTGCTAATTTTTATTTGGACGGATTAGGTACTTCATATCATCCTTTCCCCCTTTATATATCCAACTCTAAACATTTTGGCTCGGTGTAAATAATAAAGCGGAAAATTTAACACAACCAGTATATTATATTCCGAGGTTAGAGCAATTTGTTTAGATGTGATTATACGTATTTAACATTACCTATTATATATTATATTAGTATTTAGTATTTTTTTTTTCAACCGGTAATATGTTGGTTTACAGCGTTTAACCTCGTCCTCCGTTTTTCACGGTCTTCAGCAAGCCTCTTTAATCCAGCGTATGTATTAATTCCTGGCGTCTTTTTTCAATTGAGATATGTACGAGTTTCTTGGTCTTCCTGGTGATCTTCGTCGTTCCACTGCACCTTCTAATATATAGTGTGATGCAACTCTTCATCATGGCGTAGAACGTGCCCCATCATGTCCCATATCGTCATTTAGTACCTATTATATTAGTGTGTTTCACATAGTGTATAAATTTATTAAAAATTATAATCGATATCATTTTCGCTCTTAGAACAGCATGTAAAACAACTCTTTAAAAATATTATTATTATTATTTTTTTTTTTTGGAATATAAAAGTTTAAAAATGAATTATTGACCAGCGTTCCATTAAGAAAAATTAGCGGGAGGACACTGAAATATTTTTGAAAAAGAAGAAATACTCTATTCGCACCCTTTCTCAGTTCGAGCATTGTGTTTATAGAAGCAGAGTATAATTATTATACACACACGCTATTCAAATACATTACTAAGAAATATAATTTAAAAATTCTATGTTTTTAAAATGTATATTTTATTTCTGAGATTCTATAGTGTTTATAATATGATGTAACCTTATGATTATTATTTAAGACTCGGGTTTTCTTTTTGTTTTTATTTTTGCGAATTCAGTTTTTTTGGCCTGTCTTATCTTACTGGTAAGTTTGAATAATATCATTTTTATACAGTAAAATTTGAGTCGTTCCATTACATACGCATAATTTACGTATATATATTTCGGAAAATCCGTGTAAATTAAAATAACGCAACAAAATATACAATTAAGGATTATTTGTACGAGATATCGTCGTTTGTATAAGAAAAATTCCGTATTATATTGACGAATGATTAATACTGTTATTGCTTAGTTCACACCTATAGTTTTACAACGACTTGCCTGCCGCGGCGTGGAATGATTTAATTTCAACGGTCTACATCTATTATCCGTACTGTTTTAGCAAGACCAAAAAAGCAAGCAAGACAAAACCATTGAGGAAATATCTAGCGGGATGGCTGATGCGCCGAAATGTAAATTGGCCACGAAAAAAATGCTCAAAGGGCATATCAACAAAGTGAATTCCGTCCATTACAGTGGCGATAGTAGGTAGGTAATAATAATCATTGGATACTGTGTAATAATGGGTGATATCTCGATCGGGCGTGTTGTTAGCGACTTGTAGTTTTAATCAAATTTGAATTTGAATCGTTGCTTTCGAGAAAAAAGTAAAACATAGGTTTTCTGAGCGAAGAAGCTCTGTTCGCTATTGTTCTTTGTAGTTTTTCGACATTCCGAATCCATACACTCGAAGAAGAAAAATTATGATAAAAAAAAAAAAAATTTTTTTTATATTTTTTAAAATAATTTTATGTAGGTATTCGAGTTTGTACACGTATTTACACAGACAGCACACGTCCAAAACGAATTATATGTGGACAATTTTTATTGATTTTTTTTTTTGTGATTTTTGAAAACGTTCGACGCGTGTAAAAATCAACTGAATAGGTACTGTTTCTTTTTCACGAAAAAGCTGAACTCTTCGCTCAGAATCCAATAATAATATACTGACGTATAACGAAAAAAAGAAAACTGAAAACGGTGTTTCGGGATGTAAATGTAAAAAACACTTACGATGCGGCCAATAATGTACATTACAGACACGCGGTTTCCGGTTCGTTGGACGGCAAACTGATCATATGGGACACGTGGACCGGTAATAAAATACAAGTCATACCGTTACGCTCGGCCTGGGTCATGTCTGTGGCTTTTGCGCCCACCGGTAACTACGTCGGTTAGTGTGTCATAATATTATAATATCGAGTGTATATAATAATATTCATATATATATATATATATATAGTTATAGGCAGTGGTGTATTGGTAAAAAAAATTCGTGAGTATACGCGCCATTCTAAAAAAAAAAAAAATATAGGTCCCAAAAAAGATTGTTTTCGTTTCGCTCGAAAAACTTACAATCTGCGTGTTCAAACTTTCAACTTCCGAACTTTCATTTTTTTTATTTTATTTTATTCGCAGGTATACGTAGTATTTTTGAAAATCATTAGGTTCAAACTAATTTTTTTTTGTAATCACTATTTATTTATTTATAACACAGCTGTTGTTTCTGTTTTATTATGTATTTATGTAGGTACAATTTTAAAGGAATTAAAAACAAAAATACGTATATGTAAATTTATATTTTTTTTTTATTATTTATAAAAAAATTGTATACAATATTATTAGTTGAAAAATGAAATTCAATTTATGAATATTATTGTATAATATTGAATTATTTTAATTTTTATTAAAATATATTATTATTTAATAATTCAAATTAATATTCGTAATAATTGTGAAAACACAGTTTGATAAGTAGTTTCGATTAGTTCACGCGCGTCGTCAAAAACTCCCTGTGTCTATAGAAATCACTGATTTAATGTACCAATACGATAATAATATACGTAATATATAAAATAATATTATTGAAAAAGTATAACAAAAAAAAAAAACTTCTACGTAAATCGTAACATTGAACTTCTCAGACAATATAGTATAAGCTATATGTATAACGGCCGTATCACGTCATTTTGTTTTTTGTTTTTTTTTTTTTTGTAGGTATACGCAATATATGAAAAACTAGAAGAGAGTACCTATACGCCGTATACGCCCCAATACCATAGGCGGAAATCTATTAAATTTTCTGGGGGGGGGGGCTAACATTTTTAACATCAGTCAAATATCCAAAATACATACAAATTATAAGATATTTGGAAGAGCTTAGCTCCCTAAGCCCTCCCCCCATTTCCGCCTATGCCCAATACACGGGGCGTAGTAACGGGGGAGGTTTGGGGACACCCCCCCCCCCGAAATATTCTGAGTTTGGAAAAATTGAATTAAAAAAAAAAAAAAATGATATCAGTAAAAATATAATTAATATACTATATTTTTAATATATTTTCAAGTTCGTATACAAAATCGCACGTGTCAAAACAATAATATAAGAACTACTTGTACCTATCTATATCAAACTGGAAAAATGCAAAATTTTAAATTGTATCATTTCGATTTTCCAAAAATCGTCAGCTGAAAGCGATTAATCGCAAAATATCAAACTATTTTGTTTTCGAGCGTTTCTCGCGCGTCCCGCTCGAAACGCAAAACGTAAAACGCTTATGGGGCCCCACGCGCGTATCTTTTTACATTGCTTTGATAAAATCGCGAAAACGCGGAAATCGCTATGGCCATCGCAGAACCGCGAATCGCTTTGCCTCCCCCCTTTCGAAAACTGAAATGACGCCACTGAAGTAAAATATTATACAATTTTACATCCACTCATCTAGGCGATTTTATTCGAACGCGAACGTGGTTTTATTTCGCTGTTAAGCGCAAACATTTACTCAAAATTAAACGGCCTGATGCCCTAATTTAAATTGCACTGTTGGCGTGCGATTTTTCAAATCGAAAAATAATAATGAGCGATGTTCTAGAACGGGGATGGCAAATTATTTTGGCGTTGCGAACGAAAAATTACCTTTTTTTCTTTTTTTTTCGTGCATATACCATTAAATTATGAAAAGTATCATATATATTCAGTGCCGTCCTTAACACCAATAACGCCCTAGGGCAATAATATTTGACGCCCCCCAAAAAAAAAAATTACAACTAACGTAATATCTAATTACATAATTTTATATATTTTAATAGTAAATACACTCATCCTAGAAATCATCATATAGACACAAGGGAAATTAATATCTAAAATAAAACAACAAGTTTTTTCTTTTTGTCATTCATTTTTATGACGCCCCCTGCATTCATAATACTTTAGACGCCCTAGGGCACTTGCCCCATTTGCTCCCCCCTTGGGACGGCTATGTATATATATTGTAAGAAAAAATGTATTATAATAATATATTAATATTACACATTTTTAATTTGTAAATAATATTACATTTTAAATATTGTATAAATTACGGATCACGGTACTATTTTTTTTTTCTTTTTTCAAAAATTTTAACACATGTATTATGTGTATACATATAGCTTGCGGAGGAATGGATAACATGTGTACTGTTTACGACTTAAACAATCGCGATTCGAACGGAGGAGCCAAAATGGTACGTGAACTATTGGGTTACGAGGGATTTTTGTCATCTTGCCGATTCGTTGACGACAAAACATTGATTACCGGATCTGGAGACATGAAACTGTAATTGCACACATAATAATATTTATATAGTAATACTCATAATAACGAATTCTAAAATACTTTTTAGATATGTCTGTGTGTGTGTGTGTATATATATATATAGTAGCTATAGTGCTGTAGCTATTTCAATGATATAATAATTATTTTGTTTGTTCGTTGTTTTCGCAGTTGCATGTGGGATCTAGAAGCGGGCAAAAGAACAAATGAAGTAGCGGGCGCTCATTGCGGAGATGTCGTCTCCTTGTCTTTAGCACCAGACCAAAATACGTTCGTGACGGGCAGCGTGGACAAAACTTGTAAACTATGGGATCTCAAGGAACTTAAATGCAAACAAATGTTTTTTGGACACGAGGCAGATGTGAATTCCGTTTGTGTACGTTTTTCCATATAGTTTATTATTCTTATATAGGTACCTACGCATATTACATATTATAGTTATTGTCATTTTTGATCTATACGGTCGTACAATATACGACGATATATTTAGTATATATTAATTATAATCAGTGACAAACCTCATATAGTCTGAGTCTAGACGTTAAAGAGATGTCCACATTTATGAAAATATACCGAATAATTAATCAAGTGATTGCGGTATACTGTATATGCATATGGGGAACTTTTTTCTTTAAGTAGACTTGGGGTTGACCTGTTTGTGTGCACCTCAAACAAAACCCGGAACGTCATCGCATCTTCTTCTCCTTCTTCGCCTTACACTCTCAACGACATGAGGTCGGTCATTCTAGTCCTACGCACCTTCGTAAAGCACTATCACCCACAGACTCTTGCACACTCACACTCAGCTTTATGTCTTCATATCACCCTCAGTTTGATCTATCCACTTCTTCGAGCATCCTCTTCTACTTTCCCTTTGTACATTCGTTTCCATAACACTTCTCACATTTTCTGGAATCATCTCTCCGTATAACATGCATGTTGTGACAGGCATATGCCTGTCGCCCGAACCATCTCAACCTATATTCTCCCTCAATTTCTCCACAATTGGTACCACTCCTACAGTCCTACACTGCCCCTTATGTATTAATTTCTTATTCTTTCCTTCCTAAATAGTTACTTCACACATCTATCTTAGCATTCTCATCTCCGTTACACTCATCATCCTCTATTCCGTTTTCCTTTCCACTGACCAATATTATATTATATAGAACATTAATATTATATTATACATCATTTCTGACCTCACTAATGTTTTATCAAAGCTACGTATCAATCGTATTGGCATCCTCTTGTCACACAAAATACCTGACGCTTCCCTCCTCTTCATCCGTTCATACTTTTTATTCTATTTTTCATGTCTTCCTCAGAACCACCATTCTTTTGTACGACCGATCTTAGTTTTTTGAATCTATTACCCCACACACTGCATTCTCCCTCATCTTCATTACATGAATCCCTCATATTTATACACTATAATATATAATATAGTGCGCGAAGAAAAGTATTATAGAGAGGTACAATATGGAACCGCGTGCATATTAAATTCAGTGACGGTTATTGTGTAGGTTACCTAATTTTATTATCAATAAGTACGTCAATAGATATTTAAATAATTTATTAGGCATCTGCGATGCTATATAATACATATAAGACCGATGAAATTTAATGGATGCGTTTCTAGAAATGATTTGTTCATTTTTATTTTTCGAGTTCAATTTTATTCCAATAGTGAACTTGTACGAAAAGAAAACCCCATATAGGTACCGCCTAAAATCGAAATATATATATATATACAAATGTATACATATATTTATGTAATTATGATGAAAATTTGAATCTGTCACTGTGGTTTTGATATAGTTTGACGTTTATATATGGTTATTTGTAATGAACTTATTGCCGTTGACCTTGGATGTTTATTGTGTTACGTATAAACGCGTTCATAAACCATTAACGGTATTGCGTTTGCCGCATAATTATTCATTGTTTTCATTGTCACGCATCAATAAAAAATAATTCAAATTTCATTCATTGTCGATTAATGACCCGACACTGTAACATTAAAATTGTGAACTTCGAGATTTTTTTCAATTAGAGAGATATATAAAATAAGGTACCTAGTTGACAGTATAGTTATATAGTACGTATATATGCTTACGTATGTGCTTTTTTTTGTACAGTATTTTGTAGTTTTTCTTATGAACCGAGATTTTCAAGATTATACATAGTCTATATCATTGTTTCCCAATCTTTTTGCAATGGCGACCCATAAATTTAATCTATATTGGGTACGCGATCTCCTGCTAAAAAAAAATCAAGTATGACATAAATAAATAAGATTTGTATTATAATCAATTTTATCATTGAATTTTTATAAAATACAATATACTGTATAATAAAAACATAATAAATAAATAAAATAAATTATAAAAAAATACAAAAAAAATTAGGATAATATGAAAATTACATAATTTATTGCTGAATATTTAGTGTGACTGGTGATTCTGGATACTGTTGCATAAAATTTCCCACTGGGGTACAATTTCAGATAAATCGACCGAGACCGATCGCATCGACTAGTCATTAGAACATTTACCGATAAGATAAGAAATATTCCATAGGTTTTTACTAAAAATATATTTATATCCAATGTCAATAAAATATAACATAAGCATTTATCAATTTACGGCTAAAATAACCGTAATCGTAACCGCGAGTGGCGACCCATCAAAAAAATTTCGCGACCTTTTTATAGTACAGTTGTTATTTCGGAATAAGAATCTGTACAATCAATTGATAAACATATGAAAACTATTCCTTACTTGTATATATATATATATTTATACAACTGATCGATTTCGGAAAATTAATTTTTAAACGAATACATAACATTTCAGACGTCGATATTCAAATCCGTTTGTTGTTTTATTACAGTTTCATAACAGCGGTTATGGATTTGCGACGGCTTCGGAAGACAAATCAGCGCGTCTGTACGACGTTAGGTCTGATCAACAAGTCGCCATGTATAAACCGCCAAATTCCACTTCGGGTTTCACGTCGTGCGGCCTGTCAGTGTCCGGCAGATTTTTGTTGGCCGGTAGCGACGATAATTCCATTCACGTGTGGGACACAATGAAAGTCGAACACAACGGTACACGTAGATTTAATAACGACGATACTGTGTATGCGTAGTGCGCGTATAAAACAGAATGGCATTTATTGGTTGAGATGTATCGAAATGTCGACTAATAAATGAAAAAATTAAAACAAATCGTAGACATTTCCCTATCCCCAATAATGAGACGCATTTAATATGTACTCGTATAGTAGATCTATACATGAATTATAGATGTAAATACACCAAGTAGACGTCTATTAGACTAAGAATTAATAAATCTGTAAGTCTAAATGAGACAATACCAGTGTGTATTTATATCAGAATGATTTAGACGGGTTACATAATATAGTTTTCTGTCCCAATGACGAGGATATACAGGGCAAACATTATGAACATATGCTTTTGGCGTTATAATTTTTAAAAATTCCTAAAAATGTCTTAGTGTATTTATGTGTATTTTGTACAGTAATCGGTGAGCGAAAGAATATGCATTTTCAGTGAAATGTTTAATAAATGTAATCACTAATCATTGTTCGATTGCGTGTATATATATATATATATATATATATATAATGTGATTTGTAATTTTTCAATTTTCCATACATTTTTCACGTTTTTCTGTTTTTAAGCTATCAATGAATTTTCAAATTTAATTAAACAAAAAGACTTTTCAGTTTTCTAAGGAAAATACGATAAATTATTGGATATGGATTGTATTTGGTATCTAATATAATACGACTTTTGTATTTATAGATATACATTAATAGGTACAAGTATACAACCCAAGTATAAAGACCAGAGGTCGACCACAGGCAAATTGTAATTTGAATTCGGATCGCAAAGAGCAAAAAAAAAAATTGTGTCCCGAGTAATTAAATTTTACGTATCAAATTTAAATTAAGGTTAATATAATTTTACAGCAAAAAAGAAGGAGTTCAATTTAAAAAAAAAAAACATTACTTACGATTCTTTTACATTGGTTCTTCTTTACGATTAAAAAACTACTTGAGAAAATATTGAAAAACATGTCGAATATAAATTATCATTTGAACCGGAAAATAAATAGGTATACGCGTGTAAAGATCGAACTATCGGAGCATATTATATCTCTACTCAAAAAAAGTTTTCACAGACAACTAATAAAAAAAAAAAAATTAAAAAAAACTGTTAATTATAAAAAAAAATGTTGTGAACCTCGATAGAAGAAATTAAAAATCATCCGCATTTCACTAGAAAATACTTGTCGATCCCTGCCCTAGAGTCTTATAACCTACTTATTTATTACCTAATTTAATATTATAATATTAATATTTTATATACCTCGTATTTACATAATACATAATACACTGGTGTTAATAACAAAACTATTTATTATTCTGTACCAGTATGCGTATAATATTATAATATTTTCACGATATTGTATCAACAGGTTTTTTGAACGGGCATGAGAACCGAGTGACTTCTTTGAGTGTATCGCCGAGTGGTATGTCTGTGGTCACTAGTTCCTGGGACACCAACGTACGCGTCTGGGTTTAAACAATATGGAAACTGTAGTAAAAAAATTCAGTGTCGCCCAAGTCGTTTTCAAGTGATATTGTAGACAAATATAATATATATATATATTTTTTTAATCCTATAGCTAACAACATTCATTTACTTGAAGATATATAGATATGTATTTTGACTATTTTGTCGTTAAATTGACAAATTTCTTCAAAATATATATTATGCCTGATAGGAAATCGTCCCTGTTAGAGCTGTTTGATCTACTATTATCGATATAAATACGCATATACATATATACATATATGTATATATTATTTTATTGTATAAGTAGATTCGCAAATATAATGTGCTTCACCATTATACTGTATTCGTTCAAATGATTTAAACCCAATCACACGTCGTTTTGTAAAATATCCGAGACAGACAAATAACATGCTTCAGTGATAACACGTTACACCATTATATTTGTCACGCTTTCCATCTTATTTCTACCACCAGTTGCGAAACGAATTAAATGAAATCTTTCGTTTAACTATATTGTAATGACACAGTGTCGCTTGTCACTTCAGTGTATTTAAAGCCTTACTACTGATAATTGTTATATGCCGCAGTGTTGTTATTTTATTAATACATACCTACTACTAGTGAACTATGATTTTAAGCAATATTCATTTTCGTTTGTCCGTATACATTTACATCCATGCGATTTTGTTCGTCGGTCAGTATTGATTTATATTATTATTATCATTATTTTTTTTTTTTTAATATTTTAAAATATATAATAATTTATCACGAACATACATAATATATTACCGATTATTTAATATATTATAATCAACTAAATTATTAATAATTTGTGACTTTAAATACGATACGAATATTGTACATTATCTAGAAAACATACGCTTTTATATAGGATTATTTATTATGATTAAGTACCAAAACCAAAATGTTTACTTACAATTTTCTTTAGTACTTCTTTTAAATTTAATATTATCTATGCATAAAATAATAATTTCCGTATTCTGGTCCTTACATTTATATTACTGTATTTAGCGTGTACTTATATGTATAGGATGTAATCGACAATCGGTATATAAGGACTTATAATTTAACATATTATATTACATAAAGTCAATGTTGTAAAATATTTTTAGTAAAAGTATCTGAATCCAACTTCAAGCCGGTATTTAAATACTTTAAAAAATATTTTTTCTCTCAAGTATTCGATAAAGTATTTTAAATACAATATTGTTTAGTCACGAATACAGCTCGTATTATAAGTAAACACTTTTATTTATTAATAGTTTTTTGTAATATCTACAAAATATTATCGCCACATAAATTCACTCTTAAACGGGTAAAAATTATTCCATATTGTCATGGAAAAACAATATTATAATATCGTCACAATATAGGTAGTAAGTTAATTTTAAATTTTTTCTTTCTATAAATGCAAGACGTCTAATTTACTTCATATAATAGCTAACAGACAACTTGTGGTAATTTTGAGAAAAAAAAAATCCAAATATTTTAATAAATGCCGTCTTTTATTTTATAGTATTTGAATATTACTTAAATATATTTTTTAGAAAATTAGAAATGTACATTAAATACTTGTTGGAAAATATTTGTTAATAGTATATTATTAGCAACAGCTATTTGAAGGGACATGATTGGACACTGCGTGTAAATCGGCACTATAAAGTTCAATAATAAATGGAAAAATTGAAATGTTACATAATATCATTGATTATAGAATATATATTCTATAATCAATGATAATATGTTACAGATCTTAATATTTTCTATTGTAACAGCTCGTCGAACTGATAACGCGTTGCGTGTCGCAGTTTTGTTACATATAATATAGGGAGTAGTGTGTACGCGCCTTTACATTTTTTCCGTTTTTATTTTCAGTTTGTATAAATATAAGAATAACTTTTTGTCTCTTTTTGTTTTGTGATTAATATTAATTATTTCTAGATCGGCGCTCAGGCGTCCTTGAGTAATGGTTGAGTCCTTAAGTAATGGCTGAGCTGTAATAATATTGTAATTAGAAGCTGTATAAATGAAAAAAAAAAAGTTCACAACCTTAAGCAGCCGTCCCCCCTTAAAAGCAAACGAATTTTCAACGACCCTTCCTCCAAATGAAAAATCAATAGTTATGGTTGTGGGGAAAGAGGACTGAGTTAATTGTTTAATCTAAAACGAAATGATGTGACCGATAAAAAAATAAAAACGGTGTGCTAGAAAAACGTTCTGTATTAAAAAATTTAAAGATCAAAAACGATTTAATATTAAAAATGTAAAAGTAGTAAAAAAGTAATAAAGCGGACACTGGTCAGTGAGATGGTTGTGCTTGCCGCTTGCAGGGCCGGATCTAGGGGGGGGAAGGCGGGATTTATCCCCGGGCGTATAATTTTCCTGTGCGTATTTTAAGGTTTCATCAATACTGACTGAATTGAAAATGGACTTTAAAACAAAATAACTTGTATTTTTATCGTTATTAGGATTCTAAATAATGGTTGTGAAAATAATATTATGTTATTTTATTTTTATTCGTATTAGCATTGATTTAAAATAGATACGCAACGCCTTGGAAAATCGCCTACCAGCGAGGGTCGAAGTCTACACCATCATAGATTAATAATTACAGGGAGAAATCTTATTACTGCCGTTTTAATAATAAAATATTTGTTCAAATAAATGGGAAATTACGATGTCATTGAATTTTATTTTATTATTACTATACTTGACACTGCAACAGTTAACAGTCATCTGCGCCACAGCTCAGTAGCCTTTTATTAGTCGTTCAGCTGCAGGTTAGTAAAATCAAAGTAACAATACAACTAGGTTTATTAGACCGCATGCAGTCTATAGTTTTTTTGTTAAATAATAATATAAGCTATTTTATGTAAACTATTTTCTACATCCAATTTATTTTTAAAGAAAGATGTCAAAAAGACCACCTGGTTCTAATTTTCGAAATAAAAAAAACAAAAAGTAGCAGAAGCTAAAGAACTCGCAACACAATGGGAAAAATCTAAAAGTACATGGTTTAACGTTAAAAACAAACAGAAAATCAATACATTAGAAGACGGGGTATCTGATGTTCTAAAGTCGAATGGAAGTACAAAAATTGAAAGTGATAGTGATAGTAATCAAATTGAAGGAAACATAAATATCAATGAATTGAGTCTTCAATGAGTGCCTGTTATGTTGGAAGAAAATATTTTGGGTGATCATGATTTATCACATGGTATAGTTGAGAAACAATTAATTGTTGATGAAGAAATTAATACATTAACACAATAACTTTAGGAAAAAAGTTGTATTGGCTCTAGCAAAAACAATCAGAAATCCTAATGTAACACTTGTATTTGACAGATTTTTCACTAGTGTCCATTTGCTAAATACTGTTTCATTTCCGTCGTTGAGTACTGCTATTTCGTCCAGAAAAAATATGCCAAAATTCAATGGAAAATTGAAAAAAGGAGAAAGCCAATTCGTTGCAGATGAACAAGGAACTATAGCAATAAGATGGCAGGATAGCAAAGATGTGTTTCTTTTAAGTAATTGTCACGATGCAACAGTAGATACAACACGACGAAAGCAAAAAGATGGTAATAAATTGGCTATAAATTGTCCCAGTGTTATTTGTTTCTATAACAAATATATGGGTGATGTAGACCTGTCAGATCAAAAGGTTAGTGTTTATGGTTTTCATAGACGTTCTAAAAAATAGTGGAAAAAAGTTTTTTACAAACTGTTAATGACTGCTGTAATAAATTCGTGGATTTTATGCAAAGAAATTACAAAAAAAGAAATAAAATTGCTCCATTTTGTGATGACACTTGCTGAAAAACTTATGGTGATAGGAAAAAGTTAGAGTCGTATAAAACGCAAGCAGTCAAGAGGAAGACCATCAAAAGTAGCTAAGCTCATGCTAAATGTTGGTGATCATTTACCCGTAGAAGGAGAAACAAGACGACGTTGTACTAAATGCTCAAGCAACAAAATAGAGAAGAGAATTAAAACTACATACACAATATGTAAAGTACCTTGTGTAAACAGTGTTTTACACCCTACCATACATCATAATATTTCTGTAATAATAATATATTTCTATTCAAATTAATTTTATAATATCTTACGAAATAAATATATAACATAATAATATGAACGATTTTTTTAGATTTAGTATTAGTGTATCAATGGTACGTTAGAAGACTAATGAGACATATGTGTCCCAACATATTAAACCAATGGGACACATATGTCCCAACCTCTCTTTACCTACTCCTTGAAAGGTATGAAAATTTTAAATGGAAAATGTTTGAAAACAAAATAATAAAAAGAGGAGGTATCGATCCTTACAGAAAGAAATAAAATCAGAACAAGAAAAATGGCGACATGTTTTGAAAAAAATATTAGATATTATACTATATTGTGTAAATAATAATCTAGCCATAAGAGGAAATTCTGAAGAAATAGATAATCCAACAGTAGGTCATTTTTTTAATCTTCTTAGTCTAATAAGTAAATCTGATGGAGTATTAAAGCAACACATTGAATCGCATAAAAAAGGCTCTGTATCTTATTTTTCTCACCGCATTCAAAATGAATTTATTTCTTTATTATCTAAAAAGGGCCGAGAAGAAATAATAAATCAAATCAAGTCAGCAAAATATTTTACTATTATGTTTGATTGCACACCGGATGTTTCCAAAAGGGAACAAATGAGTCAAGTTATCTGATATGTACGTATTTCTAACGGGAAAGTTTGTGTAGAAGAAAGTTTTCTAGGATTTATTTGGTCACATGAAAAAACTGGAAAAGGCTTAGCTAGTGAAATATTAACTTAGTTATCTGATGATGGTCTAAATATCCAAAACTGCAGAGGCCAAGCTTACGATAATGGAGCAAATATGGCAGGGAAATATAAAGGTGTGCAAGCAAAAATTACCGAAAAAAATAATTTGGCTACTTTTGTACCGTGTACTGCTCATAGTTTAAATTTGGCTGGTGTCAACGCGTTGTTATCAAATGTACAAATGAAAAACTTTTTTGGCAAGATTCAACAATTATTCTTTTTTCTGGTTCTCCTCGTTGGGAAGAATTGAAATCATTGAAACTCACACTTAAATCATTTTCTGACACAAGATGGTCTTCTAAATCTGTAGCTATAAAAGTGGTTTTTACACAACTACCCGAAGTAAAAATTGCCCTAAATAATATATAATTGAAAAAGGTAATGATGAATCTATATTTTTGGCTAAAAACTTCTTGCTACTCAATGACTATGAATTTATTTGCTTGTTATCTGTTTGGAATGCTGTCCTTTCAAGCATTGATCACGTTAATGTATGTCTACAAACGAAATCATTAACAATAAACAAAGAATAAAATCCAGAAAAATAAAGTTGTAAATATTAAATTTAACATTTTGTAAATATGTGGGTATGTTTGTATATAAATTTAAGCCATTATTATTAATTATAATATAATTTTCAATGATTATACACTTTTGTTTCATTGTATATTTTCCGTACCTACATATTGAGTTTTGATTGTATCAAAAGTGTAAAAATATAAAAATTTAAATTATTTGTCATCAATAATTTATTGGTCCAGTATATCACGAGCAGCTTTATAAATGGTTGTAGTACACTACTGTGTGAATGTGCTTAATTTTTTGCAAAAAAAAAATACTAACTGTAATTTTTCTGAAATGGACCTAATTTTATCATTCTCCCCGGGTGTTAAAATGTTAAGACCCAGCACTGGCCGCTTGGTGTTGCAAAGCCAGTTTTTTTTTATATTAGGTTCGATATATTTTCGTAAGATGTATCCTGTTTTCACAATATCGAGTCGATTTCTTTTCTTTTTTTTCGCGAAGAGATCAGTCACAGTACCGATTCTTACCGGATAATTATTATAGTTTACATCCAAAATAAATTTAATGCCCCCCTATTGGCCAAAATATACTTACCGCCCCCTTACTGCCCAAAAAAAGTTCATCGCCCCTCACTCAGCACAAGTTTAAAAAATACTACGACATCATAATACATCAAGATGCCCCACCCCCAAATTTTTTTTTCCATTTCACAACTAGATGCGAATGAGAGCACCCACGTAATGCAATGTAAGGGCCATTTATTTTTTATTTTTTAGCCGAACAAATATTTAAATCCTACACACAAGATTGAATTTAGATTTTGTGGGCCCCCACTCCCCAGTTACAAAATCTTCTACGCATAGGCGCAACTAGCACTAAATTTTGGGGGGGCTAAAAATTAATTAGGAAAAAAAAAATATTCACTTTCAGAAATTTTGCTGATTGATGGCACAAAATTACCCAAATAAGCAAAAAAAAAAAAGGTCATCAACTTTCAATTATCCAATAACTAAGAATATGAGAAAAATACTGTACATTTTGAATGTAGTTTAATTTATTAAATCGTATCGTAATATCGTAATCATCACCATACTGCTCCGAGTTATTGATGAAATAAAATATTTACATTATTTCGGTGAGGATGAGCAAAAATAGAAATGAAAAATATTTCATATACCATAATGTAGTGCATAATATATGTCATTAGTTTTTGGGAAGGCTACACAACATTTAGGGGTCTTAGCCCCCAGCCCCCCCCCTATTTGCGCTTATGCTTCTACGACATAATATTATGTGACAGATAAATTAGGCGATCGGCGCCACTCCACCGCCAACCAGGGATGGGGGCGTTATCGCCCCCGTTGAGAACCACTGCTCTATTCAGTTGCGCGCGCACTCGCGCGGTCTGAAGTTCCCCTCCTGTCGCACGAACGTTATCAAAACGTATCCTCCTCACGCCGCCACTGACCGCTGATTATATAAAAAAATATTATTGTTGTAAAAAAAATTAAATAGCGAATTCGACCGGATCGGTCCCGCGGCTCCGCCTGCAGTCGTCTCGTGATTTTCGTCCGAGTCGCGTGCGCGTCGCTAATAATAATTTTAAAAAAAAAGAATATTTTTCACTTTTTAAACGTAATTTAACATGCGTGTAACGATCGTTGTCGTCACTGCCGGTTATTGACGTGAAATAAAACGAAACGATGAAAATCCCTTTTGTTTTCGTAGCGGTCGCGTGCGCGTTCTTCGCGTCCGGCTCGTCGTCGGCCGACGAAAACGCGGGCGACAAACAACTTCTCAGTGAGTGTCCCGTATAATATATAATATTATTTATTATATTAAATAAAATATTATATATAATATATAATATTTTATTTAAAAGCTACCTGTATAAATAAAAAAAAAAGAAAATAAATAATATACCGCGTAGAAATTCATATATTAACCCGTTTTCTTTTAATAGCTATTCTCGTATTTCCTCGCCGCTGTTGGTATTCTCGTGTTGTGTTATTTTTAAAATCCCGTACACGCGCGGGTCGTAAAAAAAAAAAGTGGCTTTTTAAATACATACCTATATTTTTACATACACGAGTAGGTATATTATATAATAATATTGATATTATTGAATGCGTGGTTTGTAATCGACAGTCGAAAATCTACAGGTTCGTTGAAACTTCTCTGCGATTACACGATATTTTAGATATTTTAGATTACTTACCCGCGGCTAATACGACGTCGTTGTTGGAGGATTTTTGCACACGAAACTCGTAAACGTTTTTTGTATTCTCCTCGACCCGTCCAAACGCCGCGTTTTATTGTGTTTTCTAAAATAATTGTAATTAATTCGATTTAGAAACGTACGGTGTTTTAATCTCAGATTTAATCGCACGACTACGATCCGATTGGCGGACCAAGCGTAAGGTTGTCGGACTTAAATATTTATACAAACGTCGGTGACGCCAAAGCCTCAAAATACTGCTCGTGTAAAACGGAAAAGTCTCGTCTAAACGTTTGATTTTATGATTTTTAAAATATGCAATGATAGGATCGGCACTTGCACCCGATGAACGTTATAATACGGTTTGGAAAACTATTATCGGTATTTAAATTTTATTCTCTCGAATAACAATTTTAATTTCGTTCACCGTGTCTTGATTTTTCAATACGTATTCAATACAACGTCGCAAACTTCAAATTTTATGATTTTATTTTTTATTTTCATAGTTTAATTAGACAATATTTCAATTGTACGTAATGTCTAAACGACAGATTTAACTCGTTGCACATCTAATCCTCGGAATTGTGCAGAATTTAGAATTATCCATTTCTAAAGCATTTTTATATTGTATTATATTCGTTTATGTTACTTAATAAGCGAATATTATTACAGTACAATATTAGAACATAATATATTTATACGATTATTTATTATTTCGTCCGTTATCTCTAACATAATAATTTTTCTGCTTCCTGTTAGTGTTTTATCATTAATTTTTACTAGGGTCAATCGGAAACGTCATTCAATTCTTTTTACATGAGCATTTTGTTAACTTCACTTTTCACACATATTTTTTTTTTTATCTTATCATTTTATTTTAAACAAATGGTAACTATTAATGCGTAACAATTCCGTGCTTCTACGAATAAAAAAAAACATAATACATATTTATTTTTATAAAGTAAAATACTTTGTTTTTCACTGTGGTATTGATAACTTAACAATATCACAGTGTTTTAAATAACAATAACGATTTATTTTATATTAATAAAATTATCTAATCCATAATATATATAAAGTTATTGGTTTTGGAAATTTGATTCAGTGGGATGAATTTATCGTTCCATAATCGTAGGCTCTTTATGGTCCGGATCCAATCCTTGGATTATAAATTACATGTTGAAATAAATGTAAATAAATAACTTAAATTGAAAACTAATTAATGTTTTGTTTTTAGATTTGCTTGTACTCTCAGTTGCTTCTGAAAAAACTGATGGTTTTAAAAGATTCATAGATTCAGCTAATCTGAATGGCCTTAAAACTAAAGTAAGTATAATATATGATATTTGTAAAAATATTCATGCTTGTCTTAATTACTATGTTTGTTTGTTTATTTATTTATTCTTAGGTGCTTGGCTTGGATAAGCCATGGCAAGGAGGCAACATGAAGAGTGTTGGCGGTGGTTACAAATTGAATTTGTACCTTGAAGCATTAGAGCCTTATAAAAACAATGATAATTTAGCTGTATTACTTACTGATGCGTAATAATCTATTTATTTAAAAACATATTATTCGCTGCTGATTTACTAATTATTCAATTAATTTTTTTAGATATGATGTTATATTATTAGTTAATAGCAGTATAATTTTAAATAAATTTAAAAAATTTAACGCTTCGATAGTGATTTCAACTGAAAGAAGCTGTTGGCCCGACAAAAAGTTAGCTGACCGCTATCCTACTGTTGACTTGGATGGTTATAGATTTATAAACTCTGGAGGTTTGTTTACATTTAATTATAATGTGAATACACACCAAGAGATTATATCAAAAGCAAATATGTTTTTTTAAGTGTATTATTATTATTATTATTATTATTATTAGGAATAAATGTTTAAATAGGTGTAATTGGATATGCCAGTCAGTTGTATAAGTTTTTATCGGAAAAGCCAATAAAAGATCTTGGTGACGATCAGTTGCATTTGACACATTTATATTTAAATCCAGATTTACGTGAAAATCTTAATATTAAGTTGGATAACTATGCAAACTTGTTTCAAAATCTTTATCTTGCTGAAGGTCAGACAATATTTTTTTATCAGAGTGATTTTGAAAATATTATAAACAAGAGAGCTATTGCTTTGTCCACACATTCCAAATATCTGAATAATGTGGTTTTTGTATTAATCTGAACAATTTCTACACGTATTTACAGATGATGTAAGACTGAGACTTGTGAATAAATCTTATGTATTGGAAAATATACATTTCAACTCTCATCCAGCAGTAGTCCACGGAAATGGTTTATCTAAATTGACATTAAATAGTTATACAAATTATATACCAAATAAGTGGTCTCCTGAAAGTGGATGTAATACATGCTATGACAACATTCTAGATCTTTCAACATTCAAGGTTCTTATATTTATATTATTTTATATTATGTTTTACATAATTTACAATTTGTTAATGTTTGTACTTTACAGGAAGAAAATTATCCAATAGTGCTGTTATCTATATTTGTTGATAAACCTACTCCATTCTTTGACGAATTTTTAGAAAAAATTGAGAATATTGATTATCCAAAGAATAGACTATTTTTGTCTATTACTACACTTGTAAAAAAAAATATTAAATTAGTTGAATGACTCTAAATTGTTGATTAATTGCTTTTTAATTCTTAGGTAGAATACCATAAAAACCATGTGGATCAGTTTATCTCCAGAATAGGTGATCAGTACAATGCAACATTTGTATTTCATAAGACGATAGAGGAAAATATACATGCTCGACATTTTTCATTGTAAATGTTTTCTTTAATATCTCTGTTATTGATATTTGTTTTAGTTCAGTTTTAATTATCAGTTATTAATTATTGTTATTTTCAGTTCGCTATGTACTAGCAAATTATGTGACTTTTTATTTTACATAGAGAGTGATGCACATTTAGATAATCCGCAAACATTGAAATCACTTATTCAGCATAATAAGTAAGTGTTTTTATTTGTATATTAGTGATAAATTGAAATGTTTAATTTATTTTGTATGTAGGAAAATTATTGCCCCAATGCTCACTAGGCCATTTAAAGCGTGGTCTAATTTTTGGGGAGCTTTATCTAAAGAAGGATTCTATGCTCGATCATTTGATTACATGGATATTGTCAATTATAATAAAACGTATGTTTCAATAAGCAAAAAGATACTTTAATATTATTATTATTAATATTTTTTTTTACACCTTTGTTTTCTTCCAATTTATGCTTATGACTCAAATGCTATACTGAAATCTGTCTTGAAACTTCTTCTGTCTATACTGTATTTATTATCAGCTGAACACTCATAAACACCTGCATCCATTTGTGTTCCCGGATCAATTTCCAATTTAGATTTTATGCTGAATTCACCAATATTCCATTCATGAACCTTAAATATAATAAACTGATTTGAGTTCTGTATATTAAATAATAGTACAATGAAACACATATTCGTGTAATAGATATATTATTTCTATTTTAATTATTTAAAATTCAAATTATTCGAAGTGCTAAATGTTTAAACTATTGTTCAGAACATTTTTAGTACGCTCTTTAATCTTATGTTTGTTTTGTTTTTAATGTACTAATTTTATGTTTATCGTTACTAACTAACTGACAAGAACTTATTAATAAACTATAATCTAACGCATTACAAAAAAACTTTACATACATGGTGGTTGTAATGATAATACAATTCTGTACCATCTTTAAACCAAGTGATTTGAGGTCTTGGGTTTCCTTTGGCAACGCAAACAAATACTATTTTGTGTCCGAGTACATATTCGTAATCAAAATGTGATGCCATAAGTATTTTAGCTCCCTAAAACAAAATTGTAGTACTAATAATAGAACTAAACACTATTTAAAAAAAAAAATTTACATCATTATGGTTGTAGTATTGATCAGATTCTGGATCTCTGTATTTGCCTGTTATTGGCAATCCAATTTGCACTCTGCTTTTTGATCTGCTTCTCCCTCGGCCTCGTTTACCACAGACATCAGTAATAATTGTGAATACTATTGCTGTGATAAATACACCTATTATTATTTTCTTTAGCCCCATCATACATTCAATCTGAAATCATCACATTCGCATACATATTTATATTAAGAAATTATACTTAGTAAAATTAATTAAATATTATTGATAACAATTATTCTCTGTACTTTTCTATATTATTGAAAACAATATTTAAATAAAATTTGTTTACATTCTAGTGAACAACATTTTAATTAAAATAATTTTTAATATTACTTTTATTTATTTATTGTTTCACTGTTGATTTAAATATATATAAACCAAAATTAAGTAAAACTAGATGCTTGTATTTGCTACAACTTTACACTGTTGACTATAATGAAAAACTAACTGCGTGCTCATATTGGTTGCAATTCTGACCCTATCCTGGATGATGATCAATTAAATAGCACTTCCTTTTAAATTGCTAATCCTATTAAACTCCCCTGTTGCATTTTGTAATAACAATTTTATCAAAAGCAAAAATCAAAACAATAACTTTCAGACAAATTCTTTGATGATATATTTGTATTTTGCTGTTTATGTTTTAGAGGAATCTGGAATGTACCTTACATAAGTAGTTGTTACTTAATGAAAGGTAAAATTTTAGAAAATAAAAATACTAGGCCATCATACAAAGAAGACAACATGGATTATGATATGGCATTTAGTAAATCATTAAGAGAAAAGGTATTTTATAAAATTTAATAAAATAATACTACTGTAGTATTTTAATAAGATGCAGTAAGTAAAAAAAAAAATGTTATTTTTTAGGGAGTATTTATGTATGTTGATAACCAGTATAATTTTGGTCATTTGATTGATACAGAAACGTTTAATATTACTCGTAAGAATCCTGAATTATATCAATTATTCGAGAACAGATATGATTGGGAACAGCGTTATATTCATCCAGATTATATGGAAAATTTTAATCCTGATAAAAAACCTGCTGAGGTTCATATTTAATTCAATTTGAACTGATTGTTTTTTAAAGATACTTGTGTAATATATTTATTTTATTTAAAAGCCTTGTCCAGATGTATTTTGGTTTCCGATTTTAACTAAAAGGTTTTGCCAAGAATTCATTGAAATTATGGAGAATTTCGGTCAATGGTCTGATGGTACAAACAATGTAAGTAACTGTAACTATATATTATTTTTTAAATAACGAAATCTGACAGGCAAATGACATAAATTGAAGGACACGCGCCTTCGAACCGGTTATGAAGCTGTACCCACCAGAGACATACACATGAATCAAGTCGGACTTGAGAAACATTGGCTAGAGTTTCTCCGTTCATATGTTCAACCCATACAAAAGAACGTGTTTATTGGTTATAGTCATGACGTATGTGGGATGAAAACCCAAACAAAATTAAAACGATACGTAGCATGTGTGTGTTCTCTGCTTGCCATTAAACAATTTAACTTAATACTATTTGTACATAATTAAGAGAGTGAAATGTATTAACAATAGTGCATGATAACCTAAAACCATAGGATCCCAGACTGGATGGTGGATACGAAGCTGTACCGACAAGAGACATCCATATGAGACAAGTTGGCTTACACGATGTGTGGCTTGAGTTTTTAAGGCTATTCGTTAGTCGATTACAAGAGCATGTGTATCTTGGTTATTACTCTGATGGCGTAAGCTGCTTTTTACTTTTAATTATTTTATTATATCAAACTATTATTGTTTTCTTGCTTTGACTAACAAATACCCTAATATGCTAATTACATTTTGTAGATTTAAATTATAATTTGTGAAAAATGTATTTTAAACTCAAACGTATTATTTAAAATTTAATCAGTGTTAGCAATTTATGTGTATATTGTATAAGGATATATGGAATTTCTATGAGACTTATTTTTCAAATAATTGCGATTTTACTGCTTATACATATATAATTTTCATGTCCAGTGGTAGAGAAAATCGGACAAGAAAATTCATGATTTTAGAGGATATTATATAACAGTCATGTCTCAAATTGAAATTACAGAATTTCTTATAATATATTACTATAACGGATAATCGTAAAATAAATAACCCAGTAATACAGGAAAAAATTCATTCTCCAGATTTTGTTATTTCGTAGTAATTTTTTTTAATTACAAAATATTGTGACTGTACCCTATATTTGTGTATGTAATAGATTTTTTGCAAAGAAAAACATCAAATAATTATTTTTGTTTTACGCTTTTTCCATTTCTTTTCTTATTTTCAAAAATCTAAACATGAGTTTTTATTAATACTAAAAAAAAAAAAAAATGACATTCAGGCTTAACATTTCTTTTAAATTACAAAAACCCTTCCCAAATAGAAGTTCAAAGAGTATGCCACTGCGAATTCACCTGATTGTTGTATAAAATTAACAATAAATTATGGTTAAAAAACCTGTGATTATACATAAATATTTCAAAACGATATTTATTTTATATATATAAAAACACGGTGGGTATTACTCCATTAAAATTTTTTTAAATTTCCTGATACCATTATTCCTCTAATTCAGTTCGCATCTATTTGGCAATAAAAAAATTTATATATATATATATATATTTTTTTTTTATAGTTATTTATTAATATCTTAAGTTTAGAGTTATATTGCTTTTTAATGTAAATCACAAAAATGTGAACGAGAAATAATATTGTTTTACATGTAATTTACTTTTCAGCCTCCTCGTAGTATAATGAACTTTGTTGTCAAATATCATCCGCTTGGACAAGCGTCATTAAGACCTCATCATGATTCATCTACTTACACAATCAACATAGCTCTAAACTCTCCAGGAATAGATTACCATGTAAAATAATTAACTATTATCGCATGAATATTTCTTTCCATAAGTCAATTTCATTTTGTTTATTTTAAACAGGGAGGCGGCTGTCATTTCATGAGATATAAATGTAAAGTTACTAACATGAAAGTCGGTTGGATGCTCATGCACCCAGGTCGACTGACACATTTCCACGAGGGACTTGAGGTTACCAATGGTACAAGATACATTATGGTGTCTTTTGTTGATCCTTAAACATCTTCAAAAAAATTTTGTAATGAACAATTTTTTAATATTATTTGATGTATTTTACTTTAAATTTATTGTTTTTGGTTTTTTTTTACCAAATTGAACAAATATTTATTTAGTCATTAGTTTTTATGAAATTATTATTTTCTCTAATCATTTATAGTTTATATTACGTGAATAATTGCGCAAATTTTTCAGTAAATTTTTATTTATTACGCATTTAGTGTTTCGATCAAGTTTTACATTTTTAAAAGAATTTCTCATCTGTTGTTAATTAAAAAATTTTTTTTCCATGTAATCCTAATGTAATTTATTTTAATCATATTATAGTAATAGAATACTGTTGGCATGTGTTCAAATTTGTTTGTGGCTAATGATTTTGAATTGTATTTTAGTAAATATTTATTTAAATTATAAATTCTATAAGCCCTGCGGGTTATTATCTGGTTTTAAATTATGTTATGTATAATTTACACATAATAGTTAATCATAATTATTATCAACGAACTTTTATATTATTAGGAAACTGTATTAACAACTCGTTTACAATATTAAATTTGACATTTAGTGTTACTATTTTTCCCTCGATTGCAATTTATGTATTAGCATGTTTGTCACATATCATGTATTCATGTAGGTTTAAAAAAATTTGGCAATTATATTTGGCATATTTCTAAAAATGTTTGTAAAGCACACACGTTCTTAGTAAATTTTTACACAAAATTGTCAAATCCAAATTAAATTTTACATTATAATGTACAAAAAGGACTGTATTACGAGTGTATCAAGCGTTTCTTGGTTAATATAAATAAAACTCAAACTGTACATGGTATATCGTATACTTGCAAAAATATTATGTGCATCGTCCAGTTTTTTTTTTTATCTAAAAGTTATTGCTTTTTTTTGTTCAAATCATTAAAATCAGAAGTTATGGTTTATGTTAGTTTTTTTAAAAATCTTTTAATACTAGTTTTCATAGTAGAACTCTTTAGTTAGATGTTGTTCTTAGTTCGCATTTGAATAATCGGACGAAAATTACTTTTTAGAAACATCTTAATGGACCCCTTATGGTCTTAGGCACATAACTTGATGATTCCTTGGCTAGTCGGAAGTTCAATACACTTATTATTATAAATAAGTCAACATCACAATTAATTATGAATATTGAATATTTTACGCATAAATAAAAAAAAATCAATTGGTTTAAACCCTTAACAATTAATAACAACTTGCCATTACTCTTGGAATTGCATAACAATTGATATTAAAATTTATTTACGTATGTATTTTTACGCATAACAAATTTAGTGATAAACATTAAAACATCAACAATTTCAAATACAATATTATAGTTAACTTTTACTTTTTTTCATGTGCCTTCGTATGACGTACAAGAACACAGCTTTCAAAAAACGATTTATCACAAATATTACACTGATACAGTCTTTCACCGGTATGTTTCGATCTTAAATGAACAATAAGCGCATCTTTCCGAGTAAACGTTTGTAAACAATTGGCACACGTATATGGCTTGTCATTTTTATGAATCCTTTTATGACGCAGACAAGTGCTAGCAGAAAGAAATGGTTTGTGGCACTCGTCACACTGAATTGCCGAGTATTTTTTCCCATGACATTTCCTTCTATGAGATTTCATAGCATCATTTCGGTTAAACGTTAAATGACAAATGTCACATTTATAAGGGGTTTGTCCCGTATGTATTCTATTATGAACCTTAAGATTATACATTTGACTAAATGTTTTTTCACAAATGTCACACTGAAATCTACAGTAATGACTTATGCTGTGTCTACGATAATTGGACTGATCAGAAAATTGTTTCGAACAAACTTCACATACAAATATTCTTTTTTTGAGATTAGTCTTTTTCAGTCGTTTACTTTGTTTCGTTGAAATGTTATTTGAGAAATGTTTCGAGATATGCAAAATAAGTACTTTTTTACTGTTGAACAATTTACTACACAAGTCACAAATGTAGATGGTTTTTTTATGTTTGCTATTAGTTTGATCAACTTTGTCAGTGCAATAAATACGTTCATCCAAAATTGATTTTGAACGATTTTGAACTAACTCTGAACGACTCGCATTATTAAAATTTTCTTCACTTAAAATTTTATGTATTCCATTTTTTTCTATTTCAATTAAGCTTTCAAACACATTGCCTTCTTCGAGTATTTCTTTTTCAATTTTAATTATTTTATCATCATATTCTATTTCCAATTTAAATTGATCAGAAGATATGTATTCTCCTCTTAGAACAGTGCCACTGAAAGAAACAAAATTATGTTAAGAATTATTTTAAAACTTTATTATTGATATAACCTTGGTAAAATTTTATTTATAACGGATGTTCATGGCATGTTAAAATTTTATGTAAACAAAGATTTTATAATAATAAAAAAAAATTTTTTAAATTTGACTCGTTAGTTTGATTAGGGTAAAGACAAAAAAATAGGAAATATATACAAAAATAACAGTTTAAATATTTTTATGTTTATGCTAAGTATGGTTATGAATTCTACACAAAAAAATATAATAAATAATTTTAAACAAAAAAAGAAATAAGAAAAATAAAATTATGTTAATTCACTTACTTTGAATCCAAAGTATCATAACTTTCTTTTAAAGAATTGATTAAAGTTTCTGAATTATGAAATGTAAAATCTTTTTCTAGTTTAACTTCACATTCATTTTTTCCCATATACATGTTTAAAATATCGAGATTTTTTCACTTGTAGTATTAATGTTGCTGAAAAAAACGAACACAATTTGTTTAGGTAGGTAATCAAGGCGTTATTATAAATTATGATTTACCCATCAATATGATAACTGTTATCACAATTATTATGACATGTATTAATTTCATCTTTTACACAACTTAATAGAAGCGGCGATTCCAAATCACCAAAAGAATCGCGATTTTCATGTTGAACAGAATGACAGTCATCCTCTGTTGTAAATTTTAACTGTCCAACACTCATATTTCTATAACAGCAGACTGTTTCTGAAAACATAATTTAAAATTGTACATAAAATTATACATTTACTTTTTATGGGTATACTGGGTGAACAGACAGACAATACATCCAAACATAAAATACGTAACATATATTCAGTATTCTTACTCGAACAAAGTTCTGTAATTACAAATACACTTGAATTGTATGACTTATATATTGTTGTACACTATTATTAGTTATGTACATAGTTAAAAAATGATATACCCAATTGTCTTACAGTAAATAATATAATATGACAGCGTACAACTAACTGAATTATCTGGCATTACCTATGAACAGTTTTACTGTTTTAATTATAACAATTATTATTCACATCATTATCAATTTATTTATTAATAGATGTGGACACCTGGCATTGCCCAGGTTAAGATGTTTATGATGGGTGGCGTTGAATACAAATTGCAGAAGACCACTTTTCCCCAAAAAGTCGAATTTTGAACAATCTTTTCTTAGCGGGCATCATCAATGTCATTACAGCAACATTGTCTAAAACATTTTAGCTTTCTAGGAACGCTATAGTTTGGGCTGAGCATTGACGAGTCGGTCAGGACTTGGATTTATATAATGTGTGTGTGTGTGTGTGTGTGTTAATATGAATGTGTTTTACCCGTTTTAGAAGAGGTTAAGGACTCGTTTTAATAAAATTGCTTCAAGAAAAATTGTGGTTCGCTGGGGATGGGTGGGTGTAATCGGTAGTTGTAGCATGCCAAATTTTGTTATAAATTATATTTCTAATAATATTATATTATAATCGGTTTCTAGTAGGCAGTAAAATTATAAATGCACTTCAAACACCGGACATGTTCATTGATGTTTCATTGTAGTTATCGAATTACCATCAAGGTGCATAGCTGTCATAAACTGAAACGTTTACACTTACCTACTGAAAAATCGAAACAAGTAACGTCTGTAGTATGCCCATCAGCCCATATTCCATAACACGCGTAGTGTACTGCAGTAGGCCTGTAATTAAACTGTGACAGTCCCAACACACTCGTTCACAGTAACATTATAAACTATCACTCTATTCTATAAATGACAGAATTTGGTTATTAAAACATTATTTCGCAAAGTGAACAAAAACCGTTTCGCCCACAGTGACAGTACTACTGTAGATAAGCATTGTAAGTACCGCTGCTGTATTCGTTCCAAAGTTACGAACTACAAAATGATCGCCAAAAGTAATCCAGCCACTTTGTACAACAGTTAGATGATCAACAATAAAATTGTGATAAGTGACCCACGGTGTAGAGAAGAATAGGTGATAATACTCGATTACGAACGGGCGCTTTTTTTTACGGCACTTTTTTGGCTTAAATAAATTCCACCGACCTGAGACTACAATCACGATTTAAGATATATGACGATGGGTTACATAAACGTTCTTTAAATTTTAAAGCATTAACTACAGTAAATACGTAGACTGTAGAGACGATGATTAAAAAATACGACGTCAACCGAGCGCTAAATACTCGTGTATTACCTACTCTATGGCGCCAAAATCAGTCGTATAAAAATATTTTTCCCGCTCTTTTATTTCAATTGTGCCATAGAGTATGTTACATATAGACGCCTACTTTCTGGGTCTAGGACATTTCGCCAGTGGCGTCATTTCAGTTTTCGAAAAGAGGAGGCAAAATATTTGACCGGCCCATTCAACTATTTTCCACTTACATTTGGCTCAGTAGTCAGTACGATTTCTGTTTTACATAATTTTGATATTTTCGTTATCATGGGCACGCGCGAATCGTCCGATATTTTTGATTTATTTATTTTTTATTTTTTTTTTTTTTTTTGGGGGAGAAAATTCATTACTTTGTCAGCTATAATAAATGTAGTACTTATGAGATTCAAGTTTTGAAGTTTCCCTCGTCGTGACATTAAACATGTTAGAAACGACGTTTTGTGACAAGTTCTGAGCATCTTGTTCAGTTTATTTCCTCTGAAGGTCGCATAACCTTTAGCTTTTTTCATTTTTATTTTTTTACACTTGCCACTCACAAATTATGTACACATAAAACACACGTTCGAAACGTTAAAGAACGGCTAAACAAATTCGTTTACGCCGTACGCGACACAGCCATTGAACCATACAGATTACAGGTACGTCAACCGTCAAACGTACGAGTACATCGTATATTCTTTATAACCGTGTTTATCGAAAAAAATCCAGAACCGCGGTAAGTTGTAACCACGAATTAATCACCTTAAATCGTGGTTATATTATAACCTGTATACTTTTAAATTTTATTGGTAATTTAATTTTAATCCGCTGTTTGCCACGCGATTTGTTATTATTACTCAATACTCATTACTACAGATTTGGTTAGAGTAACTATTGTTCAACATCATCGCGGCGCAGATCATGTCGGCCCACAGTTAACAAGGGGGGAGGCAAATGCCCACCCTTCCCCCCACCAAATGACGCCACTGCATTTTGCCACCACCGTTTCGCCGCCACTCTTTCGCTATTATCCGCTCGTTGTACTTTTCTCAATCAAAAGTTTCAGTGTTTTTACTTTATTTATATTGTTTATTATTATTTACTACCAGACTCTATAATTTTTAATTTAATTTAGTTATAGAATAAATTATACATAGGTAATAATATAAAATGACCATAATAAGCTATTAATTTAGATATACCTACAGGTATTACCTATATTAAAATATCTGTCAATCAGTATTAATTACACTTGAATAGCCTCCCTTAAATAAAAAATTTTCTTTTCCATTTACAATTACAAGTTTACATTATATGACAGTTTGTCAATACAACTGTTATATGGTGGACATTATACAATATTTATTTTATGTTTAATATCATAAACTCACTAGGTACTCATAATATAATATATCCTTCCTTAAAAAAAATGACGCTATTGAATTTTTTTACGATTTTTTTTCACAGTTGTTCCAAATACTTCCTCGAGTGTTATTTTCAAATTAACTAAATTATTTCATTATGCAAATACTGATATTGTTATTTGAACATAATTATTGAATTGTCTAACAAGATTCTAAAAATAACTCGTTTTTGTTTCAATTCAACTTCATGTTGCGGCTGGTTTACACGTAGTAAGTGACTGGCACGCCAGTATTGGTAAGTTGACTGAAAGGCCACTGGCACATTGCAGTTGGCATTCCAGCTCACTGGCGCTTTATCATTTACACTATGCCAGCTACAATCCGTGTATTGCATGTGTATAAGTCGCTGTGTTGTTTTGTTATGCTAATTTTTTTTGGTACATCTTTTACTGTGAAATTTGGAATATTTATTTCGTCAGCAATAGCTCGAAACGACACACTCGTAGCATCACGATCGAGATATTCTGGGCAAAACATGTTCCAAAGATTTGCATGATCACGGTCAGTGGCGTACGCAGAATTTTCCAATAGGGCCCCCAAAAAGCCCCCCCGGCTTGAAAATAAATAAATATTCAGTAGACATAAGATTTTGCTTAATTTACTATAATATATAATTGAAAAAAATGATGAGCATTAAAATAGTTTTTTTTGCGTAATAAATTTTTTTTTTTTGTTAATCGTTAAACGTCGTGTTATTTTTTTCAACGTTGGAGTCAGAACAATCAACCAAAAACCGTTCATGTTATCAATCGTAAATGTGACGTTACACTATTTGTGTCTATTCTGCGCTAAACGATTGGAAAGGAAAAACTCGTACATCACTGCACATTCCATCGGTTCCCCGACAGGCGACTACTGTCTTATTAACATCATAAAATAAATAAAATTGTTTACGACCACTATAATCATTAGTAATATTGGTAATATGAAACATAAAAAAAATAGAATTATAGGCCGATGGGGGGCTTCAGCCCCTTAGCCCCCCTGCATACGCCACTGATCACTGTATAATTTTACAAATTTAATAGTTTTTTCGTCACCCCAACGGTAAGCGGAAGACATTTTTATTAAAATAATTTCTTTTTATATTTATATCACGCACGTGTACATTGTTTACTCCAGCGGTTAGCGGGCGACAATTGTTGTTTACACAGTGCCAGTCAGCTGGTACCATTATGCGGTATGGTAGAGGTAGAAGATGACGCGCCAGCAGAACAAAAGTATTTGTTTTACTAGTACTGCCATTAACTAGCACGCCGATAGCGCCAGTAACTGGCATGACCGTTAACACGACACCAGTTGCTGGCATACAATTACTGGCGACCTCTACTGGCACCGTGTAAATCAGGCTTTAGGTGTTAAATCAACGATTTTTTTCCCATGTGTGTGGCGGCGATAAGGTCAGTGGCGAATCGGTCGCGGCGATATGGGCGGGTTCGCTACTTTCTTACTCGAGCGACAATCCAATGGTTTATGGTGCATGCTACATGACCAAATTCTAAAATAAATATAGTCCACGGCCTTAAAGACCTCTAAGACCGTGGTATAGCCATTGATTTTTATAATACTTTTCTATTATAAAATCAATGATATAGCTACATTGTTACATTCTCCACAAACGTGATAATGTTAGACGTTCAACGACTTTCTCGGCGGACTAGAAGAAGCGGTCAGAAATGTCGGAAGGGCTGGCGAAACTCTTCTGATAGCTGGCGACTTCAACGCGAAATCGGCGTATTGGGGCTCCTCAATCACCGACAATAAAGGAGAAGCGCTAGAGTCTTTCGCAGCAAGCTTGGAACTCTGGACTTGCAACTCAGGGAGTAAGCCCACCTTTAGGAGAGACGATGGCACCTCCGTGATAGACATCACCTTCGTCGGACCAGGACCGTGGAAAGTTTCGGGATGGACGGTGCGGGACGAGTACACGGCAAGCGAACACTGTTACGTATCGTTTGAGGTCAAAGATATTCATACCGTAACACACGAAGCCAGTTCCAACGACTACGTGAAGTGGGCGTACAGAAAGCTTGACCTTGCAGCGTTGACCCGGAAGATCAACGAGGGATCTTCTCTCGTACAAGTTTTAAAACTTTAATCTACTACAACTTTAATGTACTATATGGTCATTTATCATACATATATTATAGCTGACAAAGTAATGAATTTCCTCCTCCCCCAAAAAAAAAAAAATCAGGCGATTCGTGCCCATGATAACGAAAATATCAAAATTATATAAAACAGAAATCGTATTGAGCTAAATGTAGGTAAGTGGAAAATAATTAAATGGACCTGTTAAATCTTTTGCCTCCCCCTTTCGAAAACTGAAATGACGCCACTGCTGTTGGCCTTTCAATATGAAAAGGACCAACATTTTTGAATAAATACCTATTATTGGATATATCTAAAGGGAAGAGTTAACATAGATTTATTGTTGGACCAAACGCAAAAAAAATGTTTCTCTAAGAATAAAATACTTTTCAAAGCTATTCGGAATACAGTGAATACTTTTGAAAAAAAAAAATTTAAAACACCAAAATCTACTTCGTCATTGGACCGTGCGTGGGACTAAAACCGGTTCGCCCGTTGCTGTTATTTTGTTATTCAGTGACGTCACGTTGATATTTTAAGGTCTTTCGTGACGTCAAAACACCATCTTTGATATTATTATCTGTTATCATCATAATGTGTCATAAGTGACTCACCTTCATTCGATCTCTTGCTATTTAAGACGGAACTTTTATCATTATATTATATTTTACTCTAACTGTTCTCGGCAAGACATCATCGATTCCCGTATTCATTTATTTTTTCGCTTTTCTTGTCGTTTCGTTCAAATCGCGTTTCAATCCGTCTGACGTCTGCGATCATGGCACAAGCTCCATTCCTCAACCCGGTAAGTGTCTTTCGAGCACAAAAGACATTATTATTATTATTATTATTATTGTAACATACTTCATACGACGGTATTCAATGTTTGTGTTTAGACCGTTCCATTTGTCGGTCCAATACAAAATGGTTTGAAACAAGGTTCATTAATTAGCATCCAGGGCACTTCGTTTCCTTCGTCCAACAGGTCAGCGTGACGATATTATGATAGAAACCAAGTGGTTACACCTGAAAATATGTCGAACTCATATTCAATTGTTTTGTATAGGATCTGCGTGAATTTACAAATCGGTCCGAATGTCGCTCCTCGTGACTCGGTCGCTTTGCATGTTGCTTTAGACTTCAACCGTAACTCTATCGTCAGGAACAGTATTCAAGGACAAAACTGGGGCATGGAGGAAACGCACGGTCCGCCCGTGGCCTTGATACGAGGTCAGCCATTCAAATTGGATATACTGTGCGATATGTACGAGTATAGAGTGAGTGCAACCATACTAATATAATGTCAAAACGTGAAAAGTTTGACTTGTCGTGCTGAATATATTGTTTCGTACATTAGATTGCTTTCAATGGAACTCATTATGCAGAAATGAAACACAGAATGCCATTTCAAAGTGTGTTCTACTTGGCTATTGATGGAGAGGCCCAGTTGCATTCTATTCACATAAATTCCAGTGGAAACGGACCGTTCGGTGGACCGCCTGCTGGTTACATGCCAACTCCAGGACATATGCCGATGCCTGTGCCTGGTAGCCAGGCGCATGGTTATATGCCGTCAGCTGGACACATGCCTGGAATTCCTCCTGGACCGGTTCCACCTTATTCTTCAGGATATAGCGCTTATCCTGGACAAACTCACAATTCGCCATACTTACAAGTAAATTATTTTAATTGAAACTGTTAACCATTAACTTACCAAATTTTTAATTATTAAATTAATACATAATTACTGTTTTTGTTATTAATTATTATTAATTTTAGTTTTTACTAATAACAGAACAATAATAATTCTATATATACATTCTGTAACAATACGAATTACAGGTGTGCATTAAAAACAAAATTGAAAATTGGAATTAAAACAAATATTATTAGGTACATATGTAATAAGTAATAACGTATCTGCTGTATATTTTTACTAAGAAATCTGTTTATTATTTTGTTAGTTGTTCTGTATTGTTTTTCATAATCTCAAAAAAGATTACATAACAAAACATAAATAGCAGTTTAAAATTTTTTTTAATTTGATATTTACTTGCGTAATTATTATAATTGTGATAAAAAAATTTTTTATATATAGGCAAATAAACATACTAAAAAAAGCCCAATTATTACTTTTGTTTTGGTAATTTGTGTCTATTTCGCTTAAATGTTCAGCCTTAGAGTTTGATACAATGAGAGTAGATATACTTCGTTTAAAAAAATATTAATTTAATTTATAATTTTTAAATAAATAGATAAATTTTATTATATTTATATTAAAATTATTTTATTTTATTTATAGAAACATACCAGTTCACCAATTAAACATGCTATCAATCAAGGTCTAAATAATTACGCTATGACTGGACACATTAGTCCTGTAAGTTTTTGTGCTAATATATAATAATCTAAATTTGTTGTGAACTGTTAACGGTTTCATTAATCAAGACAATGCTTTATGTGTGGGTTGATTATCTTTGTTTGGTAAGTTATGTGAACATATTTACTGTTTAAAGAACCAATATTGTGCTGTAGGTAAATAAAACAAGATATTCTATATAATTATTCTTACAAATATTTAATAAAAAATTTAAATAATTAAAAAACGCACGTAATTGTTTGGATTCTTTTATGTTTCAATTTTAAAGTATGGTATTTATGTGTGTGTGTGTGTGTACATACATACATACATTATATAAATACTTAAATGACATAATAATATTCTAATTTTTGTATTTGTATTAGTACATCAATTAATTAAATATTGACCTTAAAACTCTCAATATTGGTTTTGTGGAAATTGGGATGAGTACATTTTCTTGTACTGCATACAACAGACAGACAGAGATAACAATCTTACATGAATTTACATTCTCTTTATAATCAATTGAATGTTGTTACTTCTAATTGTTTAGCGGAAGGCTGCAAAAGCTCAAAGAAAACAAGCCAAAAAAGCATTAAAATATGGTATTCCCGTGGCTGGAGTTGCTGGAGTTGGTGTTGGAGCTTATGCCATGCACAAATCGCATAAACATAAAGGATTTAAACACAAGAAGGGATCCAAGTCTTCGAGTAGCAGTAGTAGCAGCAGCAGCAGTAGTGACTGAATAAATGTCAATTATTACATGTATCTAAAAAATGGCTTACTTATTCTATTGCTTTGATATAAAGTTTGAATCGAATATTGATGTAAAGCTTATAATGTTATTATTATCTACAACTAAAAGCGTAAAGAAATCTATTATTTATTTAATGTTAATTGGCATTTTAATATTGGTAAATTATTATACTATGGTTTTCTGTTATAATAATTTGTTATTGTTGTGTTACTACGAAAATTGATGAAGTTCAATATCGTTAAATTAATTGTTTATTATTATTTTGTAAAGCTAAACTTTTTTTTGTTTTTTGTTTTTTACTATTAAAATAATTTGCTAATTTTTTTTTTTATATATATATAACATGAATTTGTGGATAAATGGAATAAAAATATAATGTTAAAAGTGTAACTATAATGTATACATAACATGAGTCAAAACTCTAAATATTAAATGAAATAAAAGTATTAATAAAATATTACATTTAAATTTTAAAATAAAAATCTGAATCACATAAAAGAAATCTGTAAGTTTGTGAGCAAATTTTTAATCTTTTATTTTTATTTATGTGCTACATTTCTCAAATCGAAAATATTATCTATTCGATGTTGAGCAAACATACTTTTGTGAGATGAAATAATTGTCTAAAACACTGTCAGAAATCCAACAAAATAAATATAAATGTCTACTAATGAATAATTTAATGATAAATTTCTACAATTCTTATTTTAATGGGTTCGACAAAAAAAATTGAGGAAATTCGGTAAAGTAAAATGGACGAGTGTTGCTATTATGGTTTGTTTGATTTGCTTCTCCCGAAAACGACTATTACAATGGTCTTTAAAAATGTTACTAATATTTCTTATCTTTGTGTTATAAATGGAGTTCAGTATAAAATTAGAAATTGATTGATCGATTGGTCGTCATGACGTTGTAATATTTATTGTGTCATGTCATGTGGTAGTTTTTTTTGTTTATCTCCAGCTAAAAAAAATGTTAATTTGATACTTAAAAAAAAAAATCTAAAATTTATTCAAATAATGATACAAGAAAATACCTATCTACTCAATACAATGATTGTATAACTTGTAGTTTCATTTTATTATAATTATAATAATCGAGCATCTAATTGAAAATTATAGTTACTTTAAAAAATAAGTTTAAAAAGACCAAAAATACTATCACCTAAATGATTTTTTAGTCGATTATAAAAAAAAAGACTACTAGTTAAGTTACTCATGACCGAGCATGACCAGTCAATGATGAAAATATTTTTAATTTTAACGATATATTGAAATAAAAATTGATTTACTGCTTTCTCTGCTTTTTAATTATTATTGTTTTTGATAATTCTAATTCTTCATTTAAAAATCCCATAAAAAAAAAATGCACTTTTTCAACCACAATAGTCACCCCTCACCAGTAACACATTGTTGCCTACTCGTTAATTGTTATAATTATCTAACGAGTTACCAAGTTAAAAAGTAATAGTTGGTGATTTTCAGTGATTAGTAAGTAGTAGTAGCTTTGTAACTCATTGACTCCCACCCATGATGTCGATTTGGGCATCAACCGAACCGTAGCCGGTATAAGTAGTAGGTATTGTTCAGATCGGTTTAAAGTAACGACAATAGACTGACCAAACTATGTCTATAAGGTTCAAAATTGTACAGCGATTCAGCCTGCAGTCTGTAGCCCTCCTCCTCATCATGAATTCGTATACAAGTCATTTCGAGTAAATATACTCATCATTGATGGTGTATTGAGCATTGTTTGTTATCTATGCACTTATTACGGCGTTCCTGTGTTTTATTTTATTGGGCTAACGCGTCTTTGAGCCGAATACGTGGCACATAAAATATCAGAATGGTTTGAAAACCGTTTTATATAATTAACAGTCGAAACCGTTCAACTTGGCGTTGAAGTCTCCATGGCCCGTCAAGAACTGCGTCTTGCACTAAAATCTAAAAGAATCGCAAAATGTGCAAAATAAAATTTTTAATTTGAGAGTTCTCTGTATCACGGAACACATTTTTTACCTTGTGCTCTGCTATTTCTTAAGGCTGAACAAGCCGCTATATGAAACCGTCAAATTCCGTGGGATCGCGCCACACATATCGGATTAGATAAACGATTCTTATAGTGTTCACCCCCCGGTAAGGTATCACAGATTAGATGAATTCATCTAATTTATAATATTTATTCATCTAATCTGGCTACGTTCAGACGACGATATTTTTCTCGTACACCGTATACGGGATTTTATCGAATAGAGCGGCGACAGCGAATGTTATATTTGTGTACGTTCACACGAAGCCCGTGCGAGAAAATCCCGTATTTGTGAAGTATTTTTTTCCCGTATACCGTACGAGCATGTCACTGCGATTCGATAGATCTCGAATGAATCTAATCGAATAAATGTCGACAGTGCTATGGCCATTGTCACGGCTCAGAATCTAAAAAAACGGGACTACAATAAAAAAACTGAATATCGTAATAATTTTCAACATACTTCTAATTTAGCAACTCGGCGATTTTAAAAAATTTTTGTTTTGAAAAATACGTGTTTTTCCTTGTTATTACGATAACGAAGTCAAATTTTAACGGTCGCACTTACTTTCGAAGTTATAAAGAAAAACTTCAATTTTTTTTTTTAAATAAAATAATATATAATATTATAATATTAATATTTTTAATATTTTTTAAATTTTGTGAATGTAGGTTAGTTGTGCAACCAGAATTTTTTCAAGAGGAGGGGCATACTTGTTTAAAGCTGAACTTCTTTTTATAGAATATTTATAATATTTTTTATTACACCCATTATTGAATTGTTAAAGTGGATAATATTTAAAAGTATAGACAATTAAAACTAGTATAATTTATTAAAAAACTAAACAAAAATGTAATTCTATTGATAAATAAACAAATCTGCGTGCATACAGTTCGACAATCATAATATACCAAATGAAAAGTTTTGTCAATATTTACTATCGGTTCATTTTACAACATTCGTAGTAATATTAAATATCACGATAAATTTTATTACCGTGATATCGATAACGAGCTGCGGAAATGAACCAGATTGCTATTTCTGAGAAATGACTCCGTCGGTGTGAGCTATTTTTATATTCGTGTATCGTAAGGGGAGTATTAAGCAATTCGAACGGAAATTATTCGCTAAAAATTTATAAAAACTCCACACCCTTTAATAATTGACGTATTTGAAATCTGAAAATTGGGTTAGAATAATAATCATTCTCAGTGGCGGCGCCAGAACTTTTGCAGGAGGTGGGCCAAGCTGAGGCCAATCAATTTTTGAGGGGGGCCAATATTTTTACTCACAGCCATCATATTATGGTGGGCTATGCCTATGTCCACACCCCAAAAATCAGATTCAATATCGTAAACACGCCATAAATATTGTTGTATTGTATTACATAACTATACTTGAATACTTCGATACGTTTAAACCTCTATTAATATATATATTACAATTGAAATTCATGTACATTATGTAACAAATTTTAAATATTTTTAAGATAATCTTTAATGACCGATTAGGATTAACTTAAAAGTTAAAACCAATATAAATTATAGTTATGAATCTTTTCATAATTTATATAAATTTTAGGGTGGGCCATAGGGGGCAAGAAGTTTTGGGGTGGGCCCGGGCCCACCCTGGTGCCGCCACTGATCATTCTTGTCCGGGCATGACGAAGAGATTTTTTCAATATTTTTAAATACCTAGCTAAGCCGTAAAAATGGTATATGTATTAAAAATTATCCCCCAAAAATACATTTTTTTTATATTCGTGGTTCTGCTAAAATAAGCTAAATTTGAAAAAAACTCTTCGTCGTGCCCTTCAATATGTTCCTAAGAATCTTTATAAATAGTTAAATTATAGATAATCATATTATTAAACCTAGTGGGCTTAGTATTTTAACACCATCTAATAGATATTCAATCATATAGTTTTCTCCCATTAAAATAAAAGTTTTTAAAAAATTCTTTTTACATATTATTCTTATAACTAACTAAAATTTTGTTTAAAAAAAAAAAATGTTATTTTTATATAATTTTAAAAATGGCTTGTTCAGCCTTAAGCATCTCATAAGAAATACGCAAACGCTATAAAATCCCAACCCTTGTAATTACGCACAGTGGCGGTGCCAGGGGTGGGCCCGGGCCCACCCCAAAAATTCTTGCCCCCCCCTCCTCCTATGACCACCCTAAAAAGTGTGTAAATTATGTAAAGACTCATAACTATAATTTGTGTGGGTTTTTAGTTAATCTTCAACGGTCATTAAAAATTGACTTTAAAATATTAAAAAGTTGTAACATACCTAATGTATAGGTATATTTCAGTTGTAATATTATATGTTAACAGAGGTTTAAACGTATCGAAAAGTACCTATTCAAGCATAGTTACGTAATACAATACAAAATTTTTTGGAGCGTTTATGATAATAGATCTAATTTTGGGATGTGGGGCGGCATAGGTAGGTAACCCCCATAATTTCGTTGTGAGTAAAAACACTGGCCCCCCTCAAAATTGATTGGCCTCAGCCTGGCCCACCTCTTGCAAAAGTTCTGGCGCCGCCACTGAATTTACGCAGAAAACACAAAATGACAACAATAACACTATCGTCGTACAGCGACGAGGAAGTTCTCACCACTCACGGCACCGACGGTGACGGTCGTAGTTATCAGTTCTGATAAGGAGACCGTCGTTTATGATTAATCGCGTGAAAAAACGTTTTTTTTTTTTTTGTTGTTGGTCTTCACGTTTACACAATCACACTTCGTCCCGTGTTATAATTTAACAATAAAATATGATTATTGTTCGAATACATTAGCCCGTTTGCCGTCCGTTCGATATTCCAGTTAAGCTATCCGATCGTTTTTATTTTTCCGAGTGATTTAACACCTTCTCCCCCCCGTCCCGGTTATGACGACTTTTTTTTTTCTCTCATAAAATCGTTACGAAAATACTGGAAACTCGCTGGAATCAAAAAACCTGTGTGTGTGTGTAAGGATCACGAATGTGACATATGTTAGGTAAGTGTCTCTACTGTAATTGACCTCGTAATATATGTATTAGGATATAAATGGATGTAATCGTTTGAAATTCTGTTCCTATCAAATGTCGATGTGTTTTAATGGGACCGTGTTTTTCTTAAATTTCCTGTTCCTATTTCCATTTTCTCCTCCTTTCCGTTTTCACTATTCACGTCAACATAGTCTTCAACTTTATTGCCTTTTTGCTCTTCAAAAATCTCCAAATCATCATATCTTTTAATTTTCTTAATAAAATGTGAATTACGCCTAAGCAATTTTCCTTTATTATTTCTTACTATGTATGACCTGGGAAACTTCGTTTTATTTATTATTAACCCCTGAGACCATTTTTTAGTGAATTTGTCTTGTAACAATACTTTACTTCCTGCCACGAATTCCTTTTCCTCACTTCCTGCATTTCTATTATAAACCTTTGCCTGTTGTTCTTTTACTTTACTATTACTAAACATCAAACATATACTACAATTTCCTATAAAATTCTCAATCTGAGCTTTCATTCCAGGCCAATAAAACAACTGATTAGCTTTAGCCACTGTTTTTGTCATACCCAGGTGTGTGCCATGCAATTTTTTAACAATATATTTCCTCAAGATTTTTGGTACCAATAACCTCATGCCAAAATATATTAATTCATCACTTATAATTATTTCATTTTAATTTTATAATAATATTTTAATTCTCCCTCAGCATTACACTTTTTTGGCCACCCTTTCTTAGCATACTCTAACACTTTTCCTAATATCTCATCACTTTTTGTCATTTCTTTGAACTCATTTTCTTTATCATTTTCGAATTGTATTTCTATTTCATCTAACGTATGTACCACATCATTCAATTCAAACCCTTTATCTTCTCTCTTTATATAATTTCTGCTTAAAAAATCTGCTACATACATGTACTTTCCAGGTAAATACTGAACGTCAATATTGTACAACAATAGTTTTAATCTTAGCTTTCTCAATCTGTTATTTGGAATCTTATGAATGTCCTTCTTCATTACTGAAATTAACGGTTGATGATCAGTATTGACTTTAATTTTATTCTGTCCATAAATTAAATAGTGAAACTTTGTACAAGCAAACACTATTGCTACCATTTCTTTTTCCACCTGCGCGTAATTAATCTCAGTTTCACTTAAGCAACGTGAAGCATAATGTATCGGTTTATTGTTCTGGAAAATACAACACCCAATTGCTCTTTCGGATGCATCAGTCTGTATCTCAAATTCATCGTTTAAATTGAAGTTGCTTAACATCGGCAAGTTACATAATATTTCCTTCAACAAATCAAAGCTTTCTTGTTGCTTAATACCCCACTCCCACAAGATATCCTTTTTTAACAACATTCTAAACGGTGTAACAATTTCAGACAAATTTGGAATAAAACCACGTAAATAATTTACCATGCCTATAAATGATTGCAATTCTTTTCTGTTACTCGGCTCTCTTAATTCGATTATTGATGCTATTCTATCCTTATCTGGTTCTACTCCTTCACTACCAAAGTTAAAACCTAGGAACTTGACTTTTCCCACCTTATATTGCAATTTGTTGGGATTGAATTTAATATTGCATTCTCTAGCTTTTCTCAATACTTTGCCTAATGCTGTGTCATGCTCCTCTTTAGTACACCCTGATACCAAAATATCATCAAAATACACACTTACATTATCGATTTCTCCAAAGTATTTACTAGTTAACTCTTGAAATTTCTCTGGGGCTGATGATAATCCAAATGGTAACCTAAGGAATTTAAAACACCCAAATGGTGTGCTAAAACCACAATATTTTTGGGACATTTCATCTAATTCGCACTGATAAAACCCATCCTTTAAGTCGAGCACTGTAAAGTACTTTTTCCCTACTAAATTAAGTTTAATTTGTTCGATTGTCGGTATCTCATATCTCTCACGTACAATATATTTATTTAGTTCCTTGGATCTAAACATACTCTGATACTCTTATCCGATTTTTCAACAACAATAATATTACTCTGCCATTCATTTGGCTGCTCACACTTTTTTATTATTTTTAATTTACACATTGCATCTATGGTTTCTTTCAGTTTATTCACGATTTTAAAAGGTACTCTTCTCGGTGGAAACGATTTAGGTATCGCATCTTCTTTTAATTTAATTTTAATTTTTTCAGGAAAATTACCCAACCCTGAAAATACATCTGAATTATTTTTTAAAAACGTTTCCTTCTCTATAACTTCACTATTATTTTGTATCTCATTTAATTGTAACATACTATAATTCATTTTCACACAGTCTTCTAATCCTAGTATAGGTATCCCATTATAATTAACTACCTCAAAACTCGTTTCGATTTCACAGTTTTTATTTTTTACGGTTAATCGCACTTTACCTAAAGATTTAATTTGAAATCCACCAAATGATTTTATTATTACTGTACTTTTTCTAAACTTTTATTCATTTCTTTAAAACATTTAAACGGCATTACGTTCAGCTGTGCACCTGTATCTAGTTTTACTAACATTTCCTTATTCCCAACACTAACTACATCTGTCCATAGTCCAATTTTACTTGTCTCTACCGAGTCTAACGATAAAATTTTAATTTCTCTTTCCTTTTCTATTTGTAATTCATTTACTTGATCTCCATTATCCTTTCTATTTTTACATTTTACAGAGAAATGATTTCTTTTGAACATGTACTACATATCTTACCATACGCCGGACATTCGTTTAGGCCATGCATTCTTCCACATTTATTACAATTAAATTTAAAGTTACCCGAATCCTGCTGCTTCCTTTTCGTCTGCCACTGTGACTGCCCAGAATACTGTTGACTCGTTTTGTTCCGTCGATGCCATTTTCCTTCACCCATGTTGGTTGAGTTGTTTGTCCTTTTTTGTTCAATGATGTCCACTTTATTACCTTCTTCGTGAACGATTAACTTGCGATTGATTTCACCTTGCTCAGTTGATTGACAATACCTTACAACTTTGTCCAATGGTAGATCTTCTCTTAATAGTCTCGCTTGAAGATCTTTGTCGTGTACTCCGAGTACTAATTGTGTGCGTAACAGTGCATCTTCTGAGTCTTTAAAGGAACACGATTTAATTAGTTCTCTGAGATCCGCATACAACTGTAATTGAACGTTCGAAATGGAGTCCATAAACGAGGTCGACATTTTGATAATTCTCAGTATTAGTTGACCTACATAAGAGATGCCTAACTGCCTATAATTTTTTAAAAAAAAAAAAAGAAATTTATTTGAAATGTTACTTTTTGTGTTGTTAAACTGTTGTTATTGCTGGCGTTTAACCGTTATCGTTGTATTTGTTCATTCAGATATAAATGCTGTATTTTATTTTTGGTCCATTATCAAAGTTATTGTCAGTGGTCGAGTTGAATAATTTTATTATTATTATTGAGATTTCTCGGATATTATTATTATTACCTGTACAATGGAATCGTTGTTATTTTACAGTCGGTTAAAATGGCAGAATACGCGGAGTATCAGCAAAATAACTTGGATAATATTTTACATTTCAATTATGGCGTAGAGTTATTTTCGAATCCTCGTCCAAATACTGTCATAAAGAAGAGTACCCCCACTGAAGCTTTGTCAAAATTAAAAAAGTTGCTTAGGAATAACGGATTTGCTTTTCTAACCGGTAAGATACGATATTTACTCATGCTGACATATGTGTAGTATTTTCAGTATTGTTATGCATATTATATGCATACTATATACACCAATTTAATATCTATTCAAATTAGAACGGAGTACTTGAAATATTATTTTTTTAGGTAGTTAAGTATAATAGTAGTTATTTTTATGAGTTGTATAAACAATCTTAAAATATAACATATCATATATTATATTAATTATATTCAGTTTATATATATATATAATATATACACATGATAATGCTTATAGGTTTTAAATATATTTCCATCTAAATAGTGGTAGTTTTTCTTCATTTTGTGTGAAATCGGCTCAATAACTTACCTTTGAAACGCCTCTTGACTGTTATTATAATACTATTAATACTTAATACTTAACATTTTCTAAAGAGCTACTACTCTATATTTTTGATACAATTAATTAAGATAACTTTTTTATAAGTAGTTGTATATATGTATACTTACATTATAAGTACACACTATTAAAATGTGATTTATATTTTAAAACTGTCTTATAACAATTTTCTGCATTGTACAATTATTAAACGATGTCCGTGTCTTTTAAAACTGTATTATTATTTCTTTTGTTGATATAATTAACGTAGATGTGAAGTGAACAATATTACATATTTGTTCATATTGATGTTTAGCCACTGATGTTAAATTCAAATTTTATAGTAGTGGTAGTACTATTATAACATTACAATACAATGAATATAATTCTTTTTTTAATATTTATTTGTTGAAATAAAATAATTACAACTATTAAAATTACTAAAATGATAAGTGTAGTAATATTGTAAATTTTTCACTTGTCTTTATCCGGTTGATATAAAATTGTTAACTTACCTATGTCTACTAAAAATATTTAAAACTATTGATTTATTCATTATTACGATCAGTTTACTATATTAGAGGATTTATATTTCAAAACTAAAGATTACACGTGTTAGGAACCGATATAAATGACAAATTATTCTTGTTTAGTATTTTATACATTATCAATGTTTATTTAATGGTGTTGTGTTTTAGTTCATATTTTTAGATAAATTGTATTTCTCGGACAAGTTATTACAATAGTAAATAATTAAACTGCACAATTAACCTTATAAACTTATTTCAAATGTTAATTGAAAATATTGTATCAACAAAATAAACTAGTATTTATTATTTATTAAATTATAAGTGATTAATTTACTAATGGTTATTGCAGTCATGTCCTTTCAATTGTTTATCTAAACCATACAACACAAATTGATTTTGCTAAAATACACACACACACACACACACACACACACACACACACACACACACACACACACACACACAGCTCATATTTATTTAATAGATATAAATAATCACAAATATATTTTCTATGTACATATAACAGTTTATAAAAAAAAAACATTCAATGATTAATGTGCTTTCAATTTGTAGGTCAAATGTTATCGTTTGAGGAATTACGATTTCTGTAATTTTACCATTAAGCCTTGATCAAATAATATATTGATTAAAATGCATACACTAAAAAAACTATTATATTTTTAAAAACTAAAAATTAGTTTATTTATTACTTTATTTATTTTATCTAAATAATTTTCCATTAAGTTTATGGTATTTAATTTTGAAAATAATTTTAATAAATACCAATCCATACCTATATTATTATGTAATATCATTTTAATTAAACATACTGTATGTACGTGTTTTGTAATAATTACAATAACTGTCCCAAAATTTATTGGCCCTGGCCATTACAAGAGTAGATATTTAATTAATTTTAATTTTCTTATTAATTACTTTTTAAAGTGTATTAACTATTAAGTATTACTTGAGTATTGTATTTTGTAATTTATAAATAATTCAGGAATAAGAACAGTTGTTTATCTTATTAGTTAATTGTTAATTATTACTTATTAGTTATCGATATACAGGTTATTTATGAAAACATTGTATTCATTCATAATATAAATAATAAAAAGAGAACTTATTCAGAACGATTTATTGATGTGATATGACATGCCTTACTTTTAAAATAATTTAAAACATAGGTATTAATGAGTATCTATTTCCTTTCTAGACGTGTTAAATATGATGTAATTTTTCTTGTATTGTAATTAAGTGTTAAATTTAATAACTACAATTTATAATTATTACAAAATTAATTTTAGTTTTGTTAATATGAATACGATCAATTATTTATTTTCCAGAAAATGATAAAGATAGATTTTTGTTGATGTTTTTGTACGCACGGAAAATGAACGAGAGCAATACGTTGGATTTGATTCGAAATTATTATCAATTTAGAAAGGAACACGATTTATGGTTTCGTCAATTGGAACCATATGATCCAAAGATACAAATGGCTATTCAAGATGGTTTTCCTTCCGTTCTACCAAATTTGGACAGGTTGATTATAAATATAGTTTTTAAATTATATTATTATTTTATTAACATGTATTTTTCGGTGTGTATAATAGACGAAGCCGTCGTGTACTTTTTATGGTTTGCTCTCAATGGAATGTTGAACGTTATTGTTTATTAACTATATATAGAGCGTTGTTAGTGTCTTTGGAATATTTGATCCGTGATGTAAACACACAGTATAATGGTTTTGTATTTATCATCGATTGGACCAATTTCACTGCTCGTCAGACGATGAACATCAGTCCGAGATTGTTGCACATAATGTTACAAGGTTTACAAGATTGCTTTCCAGCAAAAATAAAAGCTATTCATTTTATCAACCAACCGTGGTATATTGATGGTCTGATGTCAGTTGTTAAACCGTTTTTAAAAGAAAAAACCAAAAATAAGGTTAGATCATAATAATTTATATTTGATATCGTGTAATACAGAGGTATTCAGACTGTTTCATCCCACGGCTGTTTTTGTCTTCACAATATTTTGACGGCTCCCAAATTAGTAATGACAAAAAAACAATGGTTATATTATGTGTGTAAATTATTATAATGTATTAATATTTATTTATTTATCATACGACTGTATAAATCAATTTACAAATAAATCGCTACGTTATTACATTAATTATTTTATTTTCTGGTTTTTTGCCGCGGCTCCCTTCACCAACTCACGCGACGCCCCTGGGAGCCGCAACGCACAGTTTGAATACCACAGTTTGATGTAATCAAATATGAATTAATATCGGGTTTCTTTATTTAACAGATAATTATGCACGGTCTGAATCTAAACACTCTACATGAATATTTTCCAAGAGATATTCTGCCTTCAGAACTTGGTGGTGAACAGCCCCCATATGATTCAAGGATTTGGTTGAAAAGTCTTTTAGGGTCTTCTTTGGGAGTCGATTTATAATAATTGTTTTCATTATTATTCATGAAGAATTTACGCACATTTATTTTCTACACGAGGAAATTACTATAGATATTATTGAATGTTATATTTCGAATGCAGAATGTTTTATTCTGTAATATTACATAATTTATATATTTAATTTTTACATTATTGAACATACAATTTTAAGTTTCAAAAATTATACACATTTTATTATTGTTGTTGTATTTAAGGTAGGTGAAGGCTTTATTGAACCCCGGATACTTATTATTATTATTATTATTATTATTTATAAGTTATAACGTACCAGAATGGTCAACTGATTTCCAAACATCACAATATTATTGGATATATTATTAATTTTTTTTTTTTTTACTATAATTTTTATTTTTAATATAAATAGAACTGTGATACATTTTAAAGACTTATTTCATAAATTAATTGAAGTGAAATATGTTTTGTCAGTATTATCACATTTTACAATGGGACCAATAAGTGGTTTAATCCAATAATTGTTGATAGCCAATAGAGAATTTACACTTATGTATAGTTTTTTTTTTTTTTTTAATCGAATTTTATACTGTGAAAATCGAATTTTTTTTTTTCTTAATATTCGATATATTTTTACGTTTTAGACAAAAACGTCTTTCATGAAGATGTTTCCAACATTGTTACCTATGAAAAATGTCAGTTTCCTTCTTCCTAGTCTGTTTTGTTTTTTTTTTCTTCAAAAGATTTATATATTTGTTTGACCTATGATTTTTATTACTACCATTATATATGTAAACATTAAATTATAATTAATAATTTTTATTTTGTCTTATTAAACTGTATGACCTAATTATATGATCTATATAATTTGTACAATCAAATTGTATTGAACTGTTTAAACACACACTTTTCAGATAATTAGACAAACACATTGCTTCAGCTTGTAACTTTATAATTCAATTGTTATCATTCACCAAGCATATTTAATTTTTATTAACATGTATCCTTTGTATTGTATGCATATCGCATAAGATGTCCAAATTGTCTGTTTTTATTAATATATTTTTATTTTGGATACATGTTGTAAATTCACTTTTCTCTCGAATTTTCAACATGTATTAATTTCATTGTCAAATTGTCTCGACAATGAAATTAATTGTCTTGTAGTATTTTTCTTACATTTAAATAACGTATATTTTGCAAAACAAATTGTACGTATATTTTTGTGTTGGATTAAGGTGTGCAGATTTGAATGAAAAATCAAATATGAATGTCATAATTAGAGACAGGAATTTTATGCTTTTTCCATATTTTTACTAAGAGTATGCAGCTCCAATTGGATGGGCTTTTTCAACGATTCATCTTCCTATAAACCGATATACAAACATTTTTAGCTCATAAAAAGCATATTTCCGGGTTAGAGAATATTTTGTGCAAAATGATATGTTTTAGGAATATATTGAGGTTTAATTTGAACGTTTCACCAAAAATATAATGGTTTATAAAAAAAAAATGCAAAAAGAAGAATTGTGGCCTCCATTAATTTCTATCCCTCGGACGTCATGATTTGATCGGGTGAAGTTTACTGTTCAATTTGAACGCGGTATATATCATTTTGTAAATATATTTGGTAAATTAATTAATAATTTTTTTAACATTCATTTTTTAATACTGATAAATGATAATATTACTTTTATTGCGTAATATATTATGTAGGTACCTACCTAAATAATTTATTATTTTTTTGAGTACACTTAATAAAGTGAAATGTACCTAAACAATATACTTCACCAAGTACAGATTAAGCGTGGCTGTTTAAGTACTTAATTTTTTTTTAATGATTAGCATTAATTTAAATATCTTATATTTTTATAAATTGTTATTTTCATTTGTTTATTCAGTACTTATTACATTTTTATTTAACATCGTATATTTCCAAAAAAGAATATTTATGCGTATAAAAGTTAATTTTGATTGAGCATAAAAACATTTTATTTTTAGGATTTTAAACGTTTAACTATATAAATCCCCGGTCACTAGTCATAATAATAAATTAATAAGTAATATAGAATTGTTTATTGTGAAAAATTACAATAATTTAACCGGATGTTTAGAATAATTATGTTGACATTTTCTATGTTAGCACAGGTATATAATAGCTGCAAAGATTTTATAAACCAAAAATTTTAACGAACTATTGATTGTGCGAGTAAACCGACATTATTAAGTACACGCGTTCATCGTCACCCCGGTTATGTCAAATGAAAATTCGTCAAATATGTAAATACAGTGGCGTCATATTTGGTGGGGGGCAGGGTGGGCGTCTTGTTGACAGTGGGCCGACATGATTTGTGCCGAGATGATGATGGAAATATTATAATAGTTATTCTAACCAAATCTGTAGTGACGACTAACGAGTTATGAGCGATCAAAGTTTATAGATACTATCTATAAACCTTGATGAGCGATAATAACAAATCGCGTGGCAAACAGTGGATTAAAATTAAATTACTAAATAATAATACAATTATTAAATTACTATAATAAAATTGAAAAGTACACAGGTAGTTATAACCACGATTAAAGAAGGTGATTAATTCGTAGTTACAATTTACGGCGGTTCCGGATTTTTTTCGATGAACATGGTTATCGTTAGGTACCTGAAGGCAGTGCGTAAATTATTAACGTTAATTCGAAGAATATGCGTACATTACGATGTACGTTCGACGGTTGACGTACCTGTATCGCGTACGGCATAAACGAATTTGTTCAGCCGTTCTTTAACGTTTTGAACGTATGTTTTATGTATATATTGTAATTTATGAGTGGCAAGAGTAAAAAAATAAAAATGAAAAGAGCCTAGAGGTTGTGTGTGACCCAAGACGGTGAGAAAGAGAGGGAAAAATCTGAACAAGCTGCTCGGAACTGGTCACAAAACGTCATTTCTAACATGTCACGACAAGGGAAACTTCAAAACTCGAATCTCATATTATTATGTAGGTATACCATATAGGTAGTCGTCATTTATGATACATTTATTATTATAGCTGACAAAGTAATGAATTTCCTCCCCACTGTTGTAAGCCGGGTTTTCTAAGTCCGGTTACAGATTATTTGTGAGTGGTGAGTTGAGTTCAAAACACGATTAAAGAATAAAAACAATAATATAGTTTGTATTTTAAAACAATATCGAATATATTTTGAAGTTTGGGCTACAGACACTGAGCGATCACGTCCAGCACCAAATCTCAACTGTCCTTCTATTATACATATTGGATATATATATATATATATAATTACAATAATATTATTCTTAATGGATATATGATTCATAACAAGATCATATTAATGATTTAAGATAAATATTATATCTAAAATATAATTAGTATTAAGTATGATAATTAATAATTAATTCTGGTGTGTCACATGAACAAGGTTCACGACACCACCCGCCCTTCCAAAAAATAAAATATCGGGCGACTCGTGCCCATGATAACGAAAATATCGAGCTAAATGTAAGTGGAAAATAGTTAAATGGGCCGGTTAAATCTTTTGCCTCCCCCTTTCGAAAACTGAAATGACGCCACTACTGACTATATGTAGACACTGCGAATTATTTTATTTTGGGGAAACATTACTACATTAGCATATTTTCTAATTCATGTACAAAATGTGTAATGCACTCAATAGTTATTATATTACTTATTATTAGTTATTATCAAGGCTCGGAACTTTAGGCATTCGCATATTCGTTGGGGAGAGTGCATATTGTAATTCTGGCTGGACACAAATTCGTTTCATAATACCCACATTCCCAATATAAACATTTTTGTCGCATAATTTTGCATATTTCGTTACTTTTAGGACAAACTGGCGTATTTTAGGTTTAAGAACATATAAATGCACATTATGTTGATTTAGAGAAAAAAAATCGTGTCCAAATTAATTTTTTTATATTCGCATACGAAACTACTCGTGTATTATGTTAAAAACAAGGTTATTTTTGATTTTAAATACATATTGACAACGGGAAACTAGTAAACAAAATAGTCGTTATCTTAGTCAGTAATTTCGTGTAATGCATTCGGAGCTTTGTTAAACTATTTATAGAATACTAATTTCCGGAATTCTACGATATTTAATTTATCTGTTGTTGTACCTAATCTTATTTTTCAATTGAGTACATACATATATGTATATGTATATTAAAATATGTATGTTGTGTTTGTCGTACGGCATAAATGGAAATCTCTCGCCTGTCGCAGTGCGGTCACGTTCTGTTCTTTATACGCAAACCAAAATGCCTAAAGACAAGCAGTCTTTGCAGGACCCCCACAAAGGGGGGTCAGTGAGTACTATGGTCCCGGAGCCCGGGCTCTCTGGGGGCCCGGGGAAAAAAACATAATATACCTATACATATTATTAATTTAAATTAGAAAAATAAAATGAGACATACCCTAGTCATGCCACCCTAGTCACCATATCTTTATACAATATTGGTATATAAATAATTTGATTTCTTACTACATCATTTTTTGTAACAAAACGTGTAGGCGGGTGGTGCGTGTGGCGCGAGCATTTCTCGGAAAAAATAATAGGGAAATAAATCCTGGAAGATAAGAGCAATTGGTCTGCCGCTATAGAAATATTAATGTTGTGCCGCCTGTCCTTTTAGTACTATTTTTGCTGGTCGAAAATGAGATAATTGTGGGTTTTTATATATTTAATTTTGTCAATAGGTATTCGTATTCGGGCATTCCCACAAAACGTACATGTACAAAACATGTACAATACAATTGTATTTTTGTACGTACAAACGCTATTTTTAATTTTGAATAATTTACATTGTATTTCATTATACATAAATACTTTTTGAAAAAAATGTTGATTTTTATATTAAACTGTAGTAAATTAATGTACTTGTGTTTTAAACTAAAATAACTGATATTTTATAGAGGTGTATATAACAGCAAAAGAAGCCGTGTAACCCATATATTTAGGTAATTTTTGTAAAAATAAAAAATTATATGTTAGAATAATTTATAATGTGGTGAACGTCGATTCACTTTCGACGTACACGCACACAAAATACACACACACACACACACACACACACACACACACACACAATAAAATAAAATACGCAGTATAGTTAATTTAAACCTTTATTAAAAAAACGATGTCTTACCGTGACCGCGTTATACGCGCATCACCCAAGAACTAACTTTTCCGGGTTGTCTTTGCCCTTTTTTATATTCTACAATTGTTATTATTTGCTTACTTACTAATGACTACAATAATTTTATTATTTTAAAATGTTACAGTGTTTTCTTAATCTATTTTTTTTTTCTATTTCCTAGTGTTATGTTATCATAACAAAAAGAATATGCATATTACAACAATAATTATTAGATGATTATAAATATTAATATACATTGAGGGCCCGGATTTATTTACAGTACCGTAGTTGAAAAATTCATGTGGGGGCCTGAGTCTTTGTTTTGTCGTCTTAAGCCTGGCTCACGCGGTCAAACTTTTCGTCAAATATTTGGCGTTCGTCAAGCGTCAAATATTTTAGAATATAATCTAAAATATTTGATGAATTTGTCAAATAAATTGATACGAATGATAAGAACTTGGTATTAGATTTTATTTGTAGATATGAGTGATATGATACATCCACATATATATTTTAACTATTCCGTGATACATCGATCGAAATATAATTATTCGTTTGGGCGTTGGTGTACATTTATTTTAGGTTATTAATGAGGACATAAAGTATGCATTTTTATCGTGTTTACTATTAAATTTCACGCGTTAAATTGCACCGATCATCAATTACTTTTAAATTTCAGATATTCAAATATTTATTTGATAGCGTGACCATTATTTCAAATAAATATTTGGTGTTTGACGAACGCCAAATATTTGACGAAAAGTTTGACCGTGTGTTTGCCAGGCTTTAAACCATTGATTTCGTAGTCTGGTGAAAATGTGTTTTTGGTCAATAATAATAAGTTTTATTTTGCAAAAATAAGACTGACCAAAGAAAAAAATCAAAATTATTTTAGAATATTATTCTAATTTTTATTGCATATTATACACCGCATATGTTTCTGTTTTTTAACGCATACGAATGCACATATTTCATTGTTTTTAGCACATAAAGTTCCGAGCCCTGGTTATTATATTGCTTAGGAAGAGCCGAATACGCAATAAAATATTGTGTACCCTATTATAGAATTTTATTATAATTATTAGATTTTGAGTGAACAAAGAATGCATTGGATTTTACAATAGTATTTAAAAAGAAAAAATGTTTTTTTTTTTAGTTTTTTTTTACTTTGTCCGTGAACACTTTTGTATAGAAAGAGTGCTAAGATGATCTTGACATGCGTTACCTACATTCCGATGGTACGCTGCATTTAGTTTATACTTTATTTGACACGTTTTCCCATTTTTCCCAATACTTTCCCGAATTGTAATTCAAAACAATCTAAAAACTGCAAAAAAATATGCTGAGAAAATTGTCGACATATTCTTACTGGGTACGGTCAAATTTTGCAGTTATTTTGAGCTCGAAATATTTCATTAAATGTTCCTATCTATTTTATCATATTCATTAATTACAATAACCTACTATATTGTCGTTCAGAATCGGTTTTCGAATATACTCGTACAATAGGTAATTTACCATTGCTTTCAAATTTCAAATAATAAAACACTAAAATCTCTGTCGAAGCACCTAATTCGCTTGACCCGATATCCACAGCATTCGTAGCTTTTGCGATTTGGTATACTTTTTTAGTTTTATATTGTTATTATAATTAATGAATTAAAAAAAAAAATCGAGCCTGTAGAATGTAGATGATTTTTTTTTGTCGCGTTCGAAATACTTACAGTTAATGATAGTTCAATGGTACTTTTCAGACAATAATATGTAGACACCTACTTATTAAGCTCCCTCCCACAAAGTAATAAAATAACAAAACGAAAAATAACTTTTGATATTTTTAAAACATCAATTATTGTTTTTCAGCTGAAAGTTTAAAAAAAAAAACATTAAAACCCCAGCTATGGGCTGAAATATCCAGCTAACTCGTGTTTTGTGTAAAAATATGAACGGAATTTAAATTCGACATTGACATTGCTGCTATTTATTATCTATATACCTACGCATAATTAAAAAAACAGTGGGTATCTATACTACATACCAACTATTATAATCTATAAGAACTGGTTTGTGATTGGTATAAATTTACTAAATTTAAAAATTTAATGTATATAATTACTAATACGACGTATCTTCTGTATATAGGTACATAAAGTAAATTATGTTTTGTCGTCGTTAAAAAAAAGCAAAAGACAAATAATAAACAGTCGTGCGTTATTTTAATGACACTGCGCAACGAAATAACTACTAAAAAAGAACAATTTTTTAAAAAATATTTATAATGTGTTATACTACTTATACCTAACACTAAACAGTAAACATGTATATAAATTTGTATACATATGTGTATGTGAATATATGAATAAATATTAAATACATTATTTCAATGTGTTATCACAAAATCTCTTTAAATAAATAAAAAAAAAAAAAATACATTATACCTATGCACGCAATTAAGCTAAAGAATATTATGAAAAAAAAAATATATATATATAGAGAGAGAGCGTTGTAATAATGTGTTTATTTAAAACAAATAAATAATTTTACTTTGGGTTTTTTATACATAAATATATATATATAAATATTTATTATTTAGAAGTATTTATTTATAGTTTTAATTTTTAATTTATATTTTTTTACATATACCTATCCTATTTATACTTTTATTCATTTTATTTTTTGTTTTTGTTTTTACTACCTATTTTATTACGTTTATAATAAAAATAGATATACGTGTACCTGTATACTATAGTTTATATAGTCTGAAATTTCACTTCAACAAAACCACAATCTTTTTCGTATTTTAGCTGGAATAACTCTATTATTATTTTTTTATTACTTCAGATTCTGCAGAGCGGAGAGAGGAATGTATTGATTTTACAATGATGTGGTTTTTTTTTTTGTATGTCTGTACTCAAAAATTTTTCCAGAAGTAGTGCTCCGTTCTTTACAATCATACCTTGTTTCCGGTAGTAAATTGCACCTAGACGGTACTTTAGAGAGGTCATTTTTCGATTTTCTCAAAAGCGCCTAAGAATATAACAAAAACTACCGAAAATCTACATAAAAACGGTAAAAACGCGTTTTCGTCGAAATCGATTATAGTTATTTCTTCGTAATTTTGAAACTAATGGGTACGGAAACTTGAAACATTCATCGAATATGTAACTTTATAGTTTATATTATATTAGGGGAAAAAAATTTTCTTTAAATTTTGAACTATTTATAGCAATTATATAGTTGTTGAGGTATTTAATTCGTAAAGGGTTTAGTTTTTGTTATATACCCAAAATATTACACCGAAGCTCCGTTCAGAACCGTTTTATCGAATGCAATGACTTAGCATTTTCACGATAGTCGGTAGACGATCCCTGGCACCATCTTCGCACATATACCAGTCATCCTCTTTTAATATTTCATTGCCTCATCACGTACTACTTATTTTTCCTATCACAATCTGTTACTCTCTCACGTTTTATCAACTATTGGAGCCATTCCAATGCTCCAGTACCTCTTATATAGGTAGTTAACCATTTCTTACTTTTTACCTTTTCTATAGGCATTCAAGTATTCAACCATCTTAACATTGTCATCTCCGTTACACTCATCCTTTGTTCTATTTTCTGATGTACTGCCTGACATTCTGATCCATATACCTACAGCATTGTAGAGTCACCTGCACTATTTTAAAAAGTCTACCTTTTAACTTAACTGGAATCCTTTTATAACACAAAACACCTGATGCTTTTCTATCCACTTCATTCAACTACACTATATACTGCGTTTCATATTCTCTTTAATATAATATATGATACAGACATTAAATATTTACTTAAACTTTTCAACTTCACCCACAATTTCACCACACATTTGTGTGCCTTGTTTTATTGGCTCCTCGTTCCTTTATGAAAATTAGTTTACAATTCCTTCGGTTATATACTTTTTTTTTTAATGTAAAACTGAAAATAAAAGAGGGTCTATTTTTAATAACGGGATAAAAAGCGTCCCGTTTGAAGTTTCGCACCAAAACGAGACACAATGCAAAAATTTTAGATACATGAGACACACTATATTATTATTTGTGTAATCGTTAAATATTATATATTATAATAATTTATGCAATTTGGCACCTTGTTATATGGATGCCATTAAAGTTTAAAACTCTGTGTCTCAGTCCGGCCGTGTCCCCGTGATGCACGAAGATCTTGTCCAACACCTATTACCAACATATTACTAGCTATGATAATAACTGGTTTAATGGAACAAAACATATAGGTATGATGTACCTATAGGTGATATAATATTTTGTCGGTGATTTGGATTTTGTATAATATTATTTTTGAATGACGCACAGAATACATTTGCACCGATTTGATTTTAAACAATTTTAAATGTACATTTGAAATTCAAATGAACATGACGTATGATTATATGAACATCCGCGTAACACACGTAATCATTTCGACGATAATAAATTTACGTTTTAACCGCATGTAACTATAATATTAGATAATATTTTATATGGTATTTTTTTTTTTCATTATATATGTTTAGTATTTTTTAAATTCAAGTTTAGGATTTACGTGATAATACTATATCTACCTACTAGTTACTGAGACTAAAATGTTAAAATAATATGTCTTTACTAAGACTGAGTAAGTTATAAGTACAATGGTTACACAAAGATCTTTCGTAGTATACTACGAAATAGGTTAAGGACATTTCACATTTTTTAACTAAGCGGTTTAGCGGTGTATAGATTGAGATCAACGACATTGACTTATTATGTATACACAATTTAATAAACACGATAATTGTTGTAATTCAATGATTTGTAACAATTACTGTACACTTATAACGTCCAAGTTCATGACTGTCTTCTATCTATCAATATTTTTATACATTTATTTATAGTTTAACTACATATCAATTATTAATTACTATATTTATGGACGCGAATGAGAATATATTTATAGCTTCTTTCTATTTGTGGAGGTATGCGTCAATCACATTTAACTATATAATTAACATTAATTCACAATAGATCTCATTATATTATTGTTGTAGGTAATCGAATAATGCTTCATAGTTCGTGATTCGTCGTAAAAAAATCGCGTAGAATACGTTCCAGTTTTCAATAGGCACTGTTTTTAAAAACAAATTTTTAATATTATTTTAGTTGCACATTGTTTTATTGAAATTGAAACGAATGGCTTACCAGCTCGGCGCGTTTAAATCAAAAGTTATTATGATATTTACGGTATTTCGAATCTTTAACGTTTTCTGAAAATTAGTTTTTTCACAGTATTTATACACAACCAAAACTACAGCGAATGAATTCAGAATCAAAATCTGTGAGAATCCGAGAAGGTATTATGATTTATGGCATAAAATCGATTTGAATCCGCTTGGGTTCTCTTACACTTTATTGGACATAATATTACACAACGACTGTATAGATAAAACATATTTATTAAGTATTATTTTCATTGCAGTAAAAAAATATACAATCTATATGTTAAAAACTTGCATTAAGTTTAACTGTATTTATTATCTACGGCGTAAAATTGAATCAATTTAAAAACAAAAACTTTTTATTTCTCACACCTGGACCTGACATATCGTTTTCTATCACCTGCAGTTTTCCTATTTTGAGAGAAACTTATATTGGATGAGGTCAACGAAGACTGCATCTGAAACGTATAGAAATACAAAGTATATATAAATTTTTTTTCTCTCACTAGAATTGAGTAGAATAAATATGAAAAGGTTATATAATCAGTGTCGGTCTGGCCTATACAAATTTTCAATGAGTCCCCCGTTATTATTTCATGGTAATTTATATCGTTAAACAAATAATTTTTTTTGACGGGTTGCACTGGGGAACTTGTGTGTGTGTATAATTTTTAATAATATGTAATATTTTTTTGTAAATTGTTTCTGGACATATGAGATTAGAAAAGAAAACAATTATTTAACATAATATTTAAGTGATTTATTTATCGAAACTTTAAAGAAGTCAAATTACATTTTAAAAAACAACATTTTAATTTGTACAAAATTATACATCAATATAACTTGTAATATACTTGTAAAGATTTAAAAAAAAATTGTTATGGTATAAATATATTGTATATATGATATATACAATACAATATAATATGATATATATACTATATCAAAACATAGTAGCCTTTTAATTCTTGACTCGAAGGCCCAAACGTATGTCAATTATTTACTCCTTAAAAGATGTATTTGATTAACTGAGAACCTAAATTTTGTTTTTAAAATCTTCAATTTAGAAAATACACATGTTCATAATATGAAACTATTGTGTGTAAATAAGTATTAAACCATATTTAATTGCTATATAAAGTGAATTAATTAAGGCATATTTTGAAGTTAATTCATACAATACTAGAAATACTTCCGGTAAACAATCAATGAAATTTTTAAATATTAGATTCAACTTTCTCTTCTGTATCTAAAAACGAGTCTGTTTCATTATTTTCATTGTTTGTCTTGTACAAATATTTTTATTTTTATTTGCTATTTATTCGCGGGCCCTTAAATCGCTGGGGCACCCAAAAAATTCCGAGTAGCCGGGCGGGCTTTACTAGGAATAATGCTGGGAAGTTAAAAAGTTATAGTTAATTAAATTTAATAATAATAAGTAATAGTTACGGTATAAAATTATTTTAATTTTAAACTATTTGAACTATAGTTATTTTTTATTTAATTTTTGTTCGGAGTATAAGAAAAAATAATGTTGAAACCGGTGCTCCCTGAAACCTAAACTGGAACCGCAATTTAAAAATTTAAAAAAACCGGAACCGCAATGTAAAAATTCATAAATATTCCAGTCCATTATACCTAATGCGTTAATAAAATTAAACGGGAATAATTCAAGGCGAATAAATTTATTTATTGTTTAATAAAAAGATCTAAAATATTTTTAAATGTATTATATTATGCGCTTGTGACAAAATAGAGGACATTATAATGTTTAAGCGTATCTGAGTAGGTACCTATAATGCGTTGCAAATGGAATTTAATTAAAATAATTCTGTTTGTCGTATATAATTAGCCAATTAGGTATAGGTGCATTGCGTGGTATTCAAAACTGTCTTGAAAATATTATGCAAATCAGAGATGTGTTTTATATAGTAGTTGTGTGTAATAGTTCTTTTTTTCGTATTTACAATATCCATAAAAGCAATAATTTTTCACAACTTTAAAATACATTTAATCGCATTGAAAGTTGTTTTTTAACTAAAGACAAAATATCTAATATTTTTTTATACACGATACTTAGATCAAAAGTATTTATATATGTAACATGTTTCCATACAATTTTAAAATTATTAAGTAAATATTGTAAACTATAAATATTTGTGTCCATTTTTCATGTAATTATTGCTGTAATATATGTATGTTAGGTTAGGTTAGATTTATTATATATGATTCTGAACGTCGCGGTGTGTTTTTAAACACTCTGAACATACGTACATCTAGCCTTGAAAAATATTATTTCACCTTAATAGATGTATCATTAATATACTAACCAAACCTCATGTCTTAATAATCTAGTAATATATAATCATTAATCATATTTATTATATAGGTGCGTATATATATATATATATATATAGTTTAGATTAGTGAAGAATCTCATGGCTTTACAATGATGTTTACGTACAACATTTTGACTAGAAGGAGTATTACGATTGTTATAATATGCTTAGTGTAAAAATCAGGTTTCAAAATTTGTTTATATGTAATTGATACGTACCTACTTTAGACAGTTTATTTTTCCCAGTAGTATTTCAACGCACTACAGAAAAATTACATAAAAACGTAAATACTGTGTTAGTTTTCAATGTTATATAAAGAAAATGCTATCGAGAGTGAAGTTAGAAAAGCTTGTTCAATTATTTAGTCTTTTAAAAGATAATTTCAGCCTTCAAGCATGTGGTTTAATGATTTGTCTGAGGTGTTCTGAAAAAAACCATTGCTCTTTGCAGAGGATTTATAGCCCAAATGCCATTTTGCTTTCTTAAAGGATATGAAGATGATTATTGTAGTTCAGAATTTTATGTGTTGCATTTTAAAGTGAATCATAAGATGTTATCTCGTAAATAACTGTATTACTAATATTACTGTTTCGTTTGGTTGATTATTGACACGTCCGAAAGGTTAATTTTCCACATATTATGACTAGATTGAACAATTTGATTTCAACAGCTATCTTTTTCAGGCATAATTGGTGAAAAGCGGTTTGGAGTAGCGAAAAAATTTAAGTGATTTTAGTTTTCAATGATACAAAAAATGATAAGTCAGGTGAGCTACTGTTTGAAATACGATAATTATTACCATGAGCATGTATTATTTTAATAGGAGAATCGATTGGTCTTTGTTTTGTGTTCTTACCAATAACCGTAGAAAATATTTGTGACAGAATTAGAACTACAGAGATGTTTGTGCCTGCAACATATTATAGGAAAGTAATTGAGATAATGAAATAGAGACCGATGGTCGATTCGGCGGCCTTTCGATAAGCTATTTATGACTTACATAGTTGAATTGAGTAAATATTTAAACATTGTAATGTACAAAGGATACATATGAAAAGAAAAAAAATCCTAAGATTTGACAATTGGTTGTATTTTTCTTGTCATAATTGTGTTCGCACAATTACAACAATTTTTTTGGTATGGAAGAATAATGACAATTTGCAAATTTACACACACCAAAAATTAAAAATTCGGAGAGCATAACTATAGACACATGAGACTTGTGGGCTGCCTCGACCGACACTTAATAAAAAATATACGCCATACTCTATGGGTTATACAATTCCAAAAAGTGTCATACGAATATTTTATTGGGTACTTATATATGCACATATATACGATCCATACATTAATGATTTTATAAACTATAATGAAAAATAGAATTATAGGTAAAAAATTTCTAATATTTCTTTTTTCTTTTTTAGATATTCGAAGTATCAGGGAAAACATTAAAAAAAAAATACACGTTTAAAATGTGTTGTTTTTTAAACATAATTTTTAACAATTTCTTGTTGCGTTTGTAAATTAAAATGTAGTGATTTCTTAAATATGTATTTACTATTTTGGTGTTCATCAAATAGTTCAACTTAGGCAATGTAAATATAGTAAATTATTTTATAAATATATTAAAAATATAATGCTGTAGAATTATTTAATAATACAAACTTACCAAGTTGCTATATATTAAAATATTAGTTTCTATAGATAAGACACACAGATATTTACAAGTAGGTATTTTATTTCTAATTTTGTGGATAGGTATATTTATTATGAAATATTTGTTGTTTCTATGAAATCTGAACAAAACCAATTTAACGTCAGAATAATTTTTTTTACTGAACTATGTTTATCATTTACGCACATTCACATACGTCATACTATACAATTTGGAAACGATTCTATGTAAAAAAAAAGCTAAATACTGTTTATTATTTAAAAAAAACGGCCTTGCAGGGGACTGGAGAGTGTATAATGTATAATTATAATGAATAGGAGTGTATATAATTAAATGTTTCAATATTGTATCAAACAACAATTACATAATTTAATTATTATATACATATTATACACATTCGTTTGGTAATTCCATTTTTTTTTTTTAGTGTTTCTGTATTGCTATTGCTGCTCGATATTATGTTCGATATTACATTATAGTACATTACACTTCATTATGAGGGAATTATAAGGTTCTTTTTATATATAATTATTTTTATATTTAATAAATTACATTTTAACTTTCCGAAATAAAGGTTATATGAATGAAAAAGAAAAAATATTTTCGAAATATTCAATGTTTTTCAATCAAATAAAACGTGATAAAAATAGACGTAGGTTATTATATTTATGTCACATCGTTATATACTAGTATCGTATAATATTAAAATAAATAATTGAATCAAATTTCAACACTAACCTTTTTATTTGATGTTTTATAAAAAAGAATATTCCATTATCGATTTTATTCTGCAAAATACACATACACGTGCACATTAATGTTCTGTGTACATTAATACACTTGCAAATACACTACCGAATGTTTCGCCTTATTAGAAGCTCTCAAACTCATTTCAACCCTAACCCCCAAAAAGTATCTTATTGTCTCCGACTCTTTATCCAGTCTCCAAAGTCTCTCATCAATTTTTTTAAAATCCCTTACCTCTTCTATTTCCATTAACATAAGAAAACTGCTCTACAAACTCGATTGCTCGGGGTTTGTGGTTCAGTTTTTATTTGGCACCTAGCCACTCTGACATTTCAGGCAACGAAGTTGCGGATTCATTGGCCAAGGCCACTTCCTCCTTACACAGTCTTTCATTATCTTTATTTCCTTGGACCGATTTTTGTTTAATGCTGAGAACCCACATTGCCCGGATGTGGATGAACCAATGGACAAGTTTCAAGCAGGAAATTAATATGCTCTCTCTCTCGGCTCAGATTGGGTCATACCCTACTTCCTTCCCACTCTTTTAAATTATCTCTTAATGACTCTCCTTTTTGCACTGTCCATTCCTCTGAATCAATTTGCGACATTTCCCGACATCCTATTCCAGCGCCCTTCCTTAAAGGCTCAACGCAAAAATCTGTCCACGCTAATCAATAGGTATAATGTCCCTTTTAATTCTCAATCCATTCTTTCCTTACAATTACCTCCTATCATTCTTTCCACTACTTTTTTTTTAACCAGACTGGCTTTGTAATTTAATACCTGCTTGGTATTGTATTTAGTTTAATTTAATTGTATTTATTTTTATGTATATATGTATAATTTATTAATTTTCGTAACTAATTGTTTTTAACAAAGTTTCAAATAACAAAAAAAAAACTATTTGTTGTAGGTTTTCAGTCAATTTTTTACGCGTTTTTTACTACAGAGAAAATCGAAAATTGCGTCTGTGTACGATTCCATAGAGTTTTATCAAACTTCTGGAGCATTATCTGAATTCATGAACATAAAACAATTTATTGATTTCATAATATATTGTATATATGAATGTAAATTTCGGATAAAAGGGATATACTTTACTTACCAACACATAAATTTTTTCCTAAGCTACATAATTGTTTATGATTATTTAAATTATAAAGTTTAATATCATATTTCTTAATAAATTCGATGGATTTTTTTTTTAATGTTAAAATTTAAATTAAGCTTTGAGTTTACTTTTAGGATTTTTCAATCCCTCTCGCACCGCGAGTTTGAGAATTTAAGTATATAAAGAATAACAGAGTATAAGTTATTAAACACCTTAAAAACAAACTTATTTATTATATTTATATAACTTAATCATTAGTCATTACTATACAATTTCACAGTCCTTTATGGAAAATTGCTTTTCTTGCTAACCCGGTGACATACAAATTTCAAGTATGGTCGTATAAATTTATAGTACTAACTACTAATTACATACTAAATGACTGCAAACAATTATTTTGGAAAAAAATGATTGGGTGGGGGCCTGAGAATGGGGGGATATGTACGCTATAGAAATACTAATATATATATTTTTTTAACTATACTTATTACAACTGATTATTATTTATCAACGATAATAAGAAACTTAAATCACAAGTCCTTGGTATAATGATGTATTTATAATCAAAGATCAGTGACTAAACACATATTTATAATAATATTTTAAATGTTTCTAGTCAGCTGTAAATTTCTTATCGTATAATAATTATGAAATTAATTAAGACTTATAAACATTACACTTATTACTTTTAAATTTTAGGTATGTGCCTTGAATATTATAGGTACCTAATATAAAATTTATATTTATGACTTGCTCGTAGTGTTTATTGCTACGTGGGCATTATAAATTGTAATTCGAAATCAATTTGAAATAATTTTATTATTCTGATATTTTCTGGCAGTATATTATTAATATTGCATATATTTTCACAAAATTGGCTTGAAAATTAAAATTGTGTTATCAACCTTTGAGTCCCTACTTTTGGAGGCCCTAATGTCCTAATAGAAAGTACTTACTAAACACGAAAAACGTATGTTTGGTAATTTTTTATATGCAAACTACAATAGAAGTAATTTTTTCCATTTCAAGCTTGTGCAAATGACTTTACCATCTTTTACATGTTTAGTTTTGTAGCACATTCATTTTATATTCATATGTACGACCATTCAGTCTCTTGTTTCAGACACCTTGTTTCTAAAATAGCTTATAATTAGGTTTTAGGTAATTTAAGCTTTGAGAATGTGCTTTTTGCTCTGGTCACTTTAATGTGATTGATAATGTAATAAATAAATACACTTCTGTTAATGAGTCTGGGAAACTTATTAATTTTTGACAGAGGTGACAAAATATTATCGTAGAAGAGGGAGGAGACGTAAAAACTAATTTTTCAATAAATAAATTCGTTAATTTTCTATCTGTCCTATCAATGATATCATTTCTATCTACTTCTTACATAAAATATTTCACGTAAAGTAATTTTTTTTAGAAATAGGAATAATTACTAAAATATTTAATAATCAGTAACTTTTATCATAATATTTTTTGTAATTTACTGGTTTTGCAATGACGTCTTCATTTTCCTCCACGTGATACCGTGATTTTAATATTTTCCTTCTAGTAGGTGTAATAATATAAAACTCGATAATTAATAATTAAGAGAATACGATACTTTAAATAGTTTAAACATTATACAATAGCGACAGTATCTGTATTATTATATATTTAAAAATATTAGAAATTATAGTAATAAATACTAGCAGTATTATAATATGTAATTTTTTTTTCTTTAAAATTTCAATAAAATATCACAGCATATAATAAACATAGAAAATACTGTAATAACGATCATGACGTCATTCATTTTATGAAGCACATGCCTACCTGTATATATTCAAACTCACATAAAATATTTTTAATGATTTAATTAAAATAAAATAATTAAAACTTAGAACGTACAATAAGAATTTTTACTACAATGTTAGCTGATAACATTATGTTTTAATCTAAAAGTAAGTATTTACAGAAAATTCACACTGCAATGTAATATAACGTACCTACATGGGAAAATAAATTGTCTGAATTACCTAGTGTTCAACTTTTTTCAGACGTTAATTGTTATTGCAATATCCCTAATATTAGCTAATATTAAATACTGCACTTAACCTTGCATACTAAAATTGTAATTAAATTTTATTCGCGCGATAATTCACCATGCGCTAGAATAGATACTAGGAAATATTGCAGCAGAGATAACATTATGCGGATGTTTTAACATAATTATTTTATTAATTTTCTTAAACGAAAAAAAACCGAATATTTTTTTGTTTTTTGTACAATAAGGATATGTTTGAAAACCGTATACTGGCCTGCGTCATTTATTTAATCAGTGTACTTTGGTATTTCACATAGACATAAAAGGTAGTGTTTAATAGCATAATAACTAATGCAGGTATAGTGTGAAAAAGGCTTTAAAATAACTCATATTACGTTATGTATTTATACAAATTATATATTATAATATTTAAATTTGAAAGGTTCGCTTAAATTATCTCCAGTAGAGTCGCTAACAATGAATAGATTAATACAAACGGAACTGGTAGGTAATAAATTTAAAAACGATAGTCGTTGCAGTAGCCTAGAAAACTATGCTTATTTCTACGCATAATATTACTATAGAGTACACACATGACACCATTGATGTCCCATTGTATTGTGGCCGTCGATTATATCAGTTTTTTTTATAAACTGGTTCTAAGCAATCCCCAGAAACGAGTATAGTATTATTAAATTACCAATGATTATTATTATTATTATCAATTATCATTATTAATAAATTATACTTTATACTTTATGTTTTGGCGTACAATTTACAGCGAGTTCGAATACATAGGCTATAAAGTGTAAAGTAATAATATAGTTTAATATTATAATATAATATAGTAATAAATAATAACAAATAGGTAACTTATTTTTCTAATTTCTTTAACAACTTTTCCGTAAAATAGGAAAAAATGTTATGTTGTCTAATACATATTGTAAAATTGTATTCTGGCTAAAATACATTAATGTATTCCATAATGAAAAAGTGTTTAGTGAAACAAAATTAATTTGATTGTTTCATATTAATATATCATTTAGTGTTCCTAAACGTTTTTCATCTTTTTTTTTTGTGTCTTCCTTAAATTTTAGGGTTTCTATAAAATAAAATACTGAAATTAACAACAATTGAAAAACTAATATGTCGGAGAATGAAAAAGAGCGAAAAATGAAAATGTTCGAAATGCAGAACAAATATTCTACATATTTATTTTAAATTAAAATAAGACATTTTATAAAAAAAAAAAAAAAATGACAATATATATGTAATAAAAATTAAATCCTATGAAAGTCCATCAATATCGATTAAGATAATTAAGAAAATAACTCGTATGAAGGGTTTTCTTATATTTTCTCTTTTCTCATATGTTTTTTGATAATTATTATTTTTTTATTTCTAGTTATTTATTAAGTTTTTTTTTAATAAATTCTTTATGACATCAAGGTCGCAATTATATCTGACGTGTTTGTAATCATATTATTATGTCTTATATATTTTTATTTCTGACATTTATTATTTGATGTGTTTATCCATATTGTGACCTTTCATTGACAACATAATAATGCCTAGCCCAAAATTGACACAATATAATATAGGTACTGACATAATTAAATAAAGCAATTATTTTTAAAACGTATAAAAACTTTTTAAAATAACAGCACGCTCGAAGAGTGAATTAATCCTCATTTGTTTGTGTAGTTTTAATATCACATACATTTTGAAGTTTCAGTATACTTAATTATACTTGTATCGCAATGAGAAAATAAGTATTAGTATAGTTATTAACTGAATCAGTATGCATTGTCGTATATTACATATAACTTATAAGAACGTTGACAATTATTAGAGTTTTTTTTTTTTTTGTAGCTGTTATGAACGTACCTATATTTCTTTTTAAACTTGAAGCATTATCTACTATTGATTTACACCATTAGCTGATTTGAAGAAATCAATAAAAAAATTTATTGTTCTTCACCTAGGGGAAGGCGTGTAGGATGACACTTTTCTAATTTATACAGTATGTAAGAAAAACCAGTTTTGTAAAACGTATACACGCAATAGTAATGAAATATACACATTGCCGTAGCAAGGGGGGCAAAAGGTTCCTGTGCCCAGGGCGCAAAATTTAAGAAATAAAAAAAATAATGTAATAACAATATAAAAATATACTATAATATTATTATTTTTAACGATAATTTATTCAAATTAAAAAAATATATATTTATAAAATTAATACTCCATTATAGTTCTGTGTTGAAACCAAAAGGGCGCAATTTTAAGTTTTGCCCCGGGCGCAATATTCAGTTGGTCGATCCTGAATATACATACATACTTACATATACTTAAATGTGTGCATTAATACATTTATTATATCACAAACTGTAGATTCCTTTATTTTATTCCAATATTTGATATAACGGTGCGCGTGATGAATTTTTAATAATGCCATTCCTGTAAGTTTTTGTTGTCCCATTTAACGTCGTATATAAACTATTACTGCATTTGTTTAATCGTTTATGTATTGCATAAGCAAAAAAAAAAAAAAATTGAATAAAAAAAGAAACTAAAGTAACAAAGAAATTATCGAATTTAGTTGGTATTGATAATAAACTGTACACATTGCTAATGTGTTTGTTACTGAATCAGATAAATGGTTTATACGTTATCTATGTTTATATATATATATATATATTATTATATACAAACACTGTAGGAATAATTATTTTGCTGATGAAATATCGAATGACACAGCGACAGAAAGTGTAAAATATGAAGTTATCTGAGTGCAAAAATATATACCTTTTGGCTTTCATTATTTTTTTCTATAGAGATACATAAACAAAATTACACAACATGTGCATATTTTTATTGCAATATTGTCTTCCATTTCAACGACACGCCAACAAATTTATTAATGCTGTTATTACAATATTTACAGTTGTTATTATATTAATACAAAAATAATAATAGCAATATCTATCTTGCCGGCCCACCGAGATTTTCTCGGTAGCTCGCCGGTACAATCCGGATCTGTTCATGATACGCACCAATAGCCGATATTCTGTAACAAAACAATGCACTAAAAGAACAAAAATAATATTTACATAATTAACTAGGTGTAAAATTTAAAAACAATTGTGACATTTTGGGTTAAATGTACATTTTTTTCGCATTAATGTATTTTAATATACATTAATATATTTGAATAAAAATTATATTTTTCATTAATGTTATAATATATAAGGTAGGGGCAGATGGGGTAAGTGAATAAACAGTGCAAGTGTATAATCGTGTATATTTATACACATTATTTGTTAATACTAAAAAATATCGGTATTAAGGGTATTAAATGTTCTTAGGGATATTTGCATGTAATTGGAAGCATGGTACAGTAATTTTTCTAGTTGTTATTACTAATTATATTTCTTTATCTAAACTACCTTTTTTTTTTTTTTTTTTGAAAATTGATGCGTTTGTGATGTATTTTTTTCGTGTCGTAAAATTTGAATTACGAGTTCAAAATAAGGTAAGATTTCTTTAAATTATGTGTACTTTAAGATTCTTGGGTTTGTTTTAATGTATTTTATGACTGTTTACAACTTTTTGTCGATTATACATTTGCCCCTGCAAGAATACGAGAATATAATCTGTATGATAAGCAATGTCTCACTTGCCTCATTGTATTAAGTAAATAAAAAAAATATCATTAACACTTACATAATTTTCCTTTTCATTAAATATTTAATTTATGTTTTATTATCTAGATGAATACGGTACGCGCATATGTGAGAAAGTTAATAATATTAGATAATAAAGCGTAATATCGATTATTAATAATTTTATTTTTAAATGTACTGTCAATTTTTAATAAATTAACATATTTCATTAAGATAAAAACAGAATTAGGCATAGCATTTTTATTTTATATTTTCATCATATTGCCCTATACATTTCATGTGTATAACGTCTTCTAAACAAAACTAGTCGATTTTACACATGCCCCAGGAACTGGTGCAAGTACGACAATTTAATTTTTTTTAAAAAACTAAAAAATCTCAATGATAAAAGAAAAATTAAACGTATATTGTATATGTTATAATTTGTTATATTTAAAGCTATACAAGCTTACAAAAATTACCAGTATAATTGAAAAACTAAAAATGTATTTATGCATTTTGTATGAACTTTGCATTTTTGTGTCACACTGCACCTGACTATATATTCCACATAGCATTTTTTTTTATCGAGAATAATTATTTTACGTATATATAAAATGATTTATTATTACAAGGTCGGAAAAGTTAGACGAGTGCGCAAAACTTGTAAAATGAGTTGAATACACATTATCCATACAATGATGGGAAAAAGAAACTATTATTATAATTTAAATAATTTTACATTAGTATTCGCAATACAATTAAAAAAAAAACAAATATTTCAATATTCATATATTTAATTTTATAATTATTATTATATAATTTTCGTATTAAAATTTAATAGTTGTGTTTTAATTATTTAATTTATTCGATTATAATGGTTTTACAAAATGTTGAAATTTGTAAGTTTCGCTTTGTACGAATAGCTTGATTCAAATAATATTTAAATGATTGATTTTTAATTGCTTTTTTAGCTAATTTATTATATATATATATATATATATATATAATATTATTATTATATATAATTTTTATTATATACAGTGATGTAGACCCGGTACGTGGGGAGTAAAATTCTTAAATCCTTTCGTGTCTTATACTTTGTTGATGAACTGCATAGCAAAGCGTTATATAGGAGCTTTATAGTTTTTAATTTAAAACGGATATTTGTTGGGTAATCGTCGGTATTCTGGGAATGAAACAACATGACCTTGCGCTGAACCGGAACATAATTTCGCAAAAAAACACCCTGAAGAAACTCCAACGTATTTTGCTTTTATTTGTAAACATCAATAATTACTTGTTTATTTATAAATTTACGGATTGAAATTATGCTGAAAAACCTGTTCCGCGATGATGTACTCTATAATTAAAAAAAAAAACCCCCGCATGACGATTCGGCAAGTATATAGTTCCGAAGATAACCCTCGTAACAGAGATACTCCCTTTTTAAATTAAAAAGGTATACACCATATACATATGTATATATGTATATATATAAATATTGTAGGATACACGAGTTTATTCCGAGCTCTATTAATAAATATTGGTGTTTTTTTTTTAACTGTATGCGGCTCGATTCGAGTTAAAATCCTCAACAACCATAATTGATAAATTTATCAACGAACTTTATTTAATCATCCGTCCGTGTAATATAAAAGGTAATGATTTTTAATTCTGCATAATATTAGATAGATTAAATCACTCACATCGCCACTCTCTCCATACAGGGTAATTATTGTATATATTATGTAGGTTACGTTTTACCCAGTACACGAACCTGACCCGTAACATATATAAGCACACGAAGTATACATTATGAAAACAAATATCTAAATATTCAAATGGCATGGAAAATATTGGTTTCAAACAGACTGGCGATATTTTACGAACATCGCATAAACAGCTGGACAATTTTATGACTTGACGAATACGATAAGCTATATATACGATAAACACGAACCGATATTTCACATAATATTACAAAATTACACGTTGCGCAATACAACGCGATAAAAAATTAGGTACACAATTACTTATATGACTTGATGTTCATTTCCTGCTTTCAGTGTCTTATTGGTAGTTTTTACGCCGTGGCACCAGCTGCGCGGCCGCGTTTTTAACGTCGAAAAGTAAAATCGACACTCTATGGAGCGCAATGAAATCGAGAAAAGTCCCGAGTTTAAAATTGTTATGATATGCATTTTAAAATTATTTTAACCGGTGTAGCGTGGCGCGGGCCTTAAGCTGTAACCATCTATTAATACGGGCGCTGTATACAATAATTTGATTTATGCATTGACAATAAAATTATAAATAAATGCTGTCAAATGTAATATAATAATAATATGTTGTTCCAAAACATATTATCCGATCGAAAATAATTTCTGTTTACGGCAATTATTTATAGATATTATTAATGTACAAAACAACGAACATACCTATACAAAACCTGCAGGTTGCGACATAAACATAAACGGTATAAAATAAAAAACAACATGTATATACGTCAGATAAATAATAAGACAATCATAGAATGTCACAAACTTGGATAGCGAAACTGTGTTCGTTATAATAAACACTAATATATTGTAATATATACATATATATATAATTAAATTACTAAATTCGCGTTTCAAATTTAAATCATACTTACGATTTTGTAACTCGGATCAGTATTACATCGACTTTTATATTATGGACGGACCAGACCGGACCGGACAAATAACCTTTAGCAATCGGACCGGACCGGACCGGACCTGACATTATAACCTTTAGCAATCGGACCGGACCGGACCGCTATGAATTAAAGTATAAAGGTGCGAACAGTGACGCGCGATCGGCGCGGCTGACGCGGCACGTCTCTGTTTTTGGCCGCGTTGGGACTTCTTTACATCAGTGGCGTATTTAGAGGCCGGGGCCTCCAATATAGGTCCAAGTTGAGGGGCCACAAGAGGATCTTAATTATTAAAACAAACGCTGAACATTTATATATATATAATATTTATATTGAAACTAATTTAATTTAAAATACCAAAAAAAAAAAAACGGCGGCGTTCATCATTTTACAGACGTCGCAAGTTTTACAAACGGGCAGTTAGTTTTAAAAGTTTTTATTTTGCTTTTATAATAATTAATATTCTTATTATAATTTAATTTCTGTGATAAAGTGGGCCTTAATCTCTTATAGGCCCTAGGGTCACCGAGTTTCACGCTACGCCACTGCTTTACATATTTTTATATGTAGTCGATTCCCAACACCGCGGCTGCCGCGCGCCCCTATCGCGCGCGACTACTGACAGGGCAGTCGAGACGCGGTCGCGCGCTCGTTTTCAAATATCAATATATCCATATTCTACTATTAGTGTATCAAGAAATCGACAATCAGCCGCACGGCCAACAATGAGTCGCGCCGCGTCCTTGGGAATCAGTGACCGGCCGCGCGTCTCCAGACGTGTTCTTGCGAATCACACCTTAAGAAGATCCGGACCATGCAGATCTCTGCTGGTACCTCCATAGCTATACGAAGATGTGGCAATAAAATAAAATTCATAACAAGTTACGGTGGTACTTACGTTTTAACATTTAATTCAATAGAAAACGTCAATGAGTCACGTTACGTACAGTGGCGGTTTTGACGAAACTTTTAGGGGGGGGCGATTTAAAATATCAAACCCCTCCTCACATGTGTATCTCTAGTGTAGTTTAGTACATTGGCAGACAATGGGGGGGGGCTTGGGGCTTCGCCCCCTAAAAGTTTAGTTAGCCCCCTCAAAAATGGTTTGAAAAATTATTATAATAATATTTAAATGTATTTATATATAGACATATATCGAGCGAAGCGAGAAAAAATTTTTTTCAATAGCAATTTAGTATACTGTCTTATAGCGACTTAAACCCTCCAATAATTTAACCCGATTTCCGCTAATGCACCGCTATTACTCCTCAAATTGCGGAATCGGGCATTAGCTTCACTGATTAAATAAAATATAGACAAATGTGACAAATTATGCATAAATATGTAAATTTCAAAATACAATTTTCGAGATTTGTGATAGTGAAGATGACTTATGCTATTGTTTTTGAATTTTTACTTTTGTCACAATAATATTAATTTTTGTGTTTATTTAAAATATAGATAATTTGAACTAACAAAAAATTTAATTATGTGCTAAAGCATCTCAGCCATCGAGCAATGAATTAGACTAAATATTATTATTATTATTATTATTTTTTATAATAATTAAAACACAATTAGAGTAAAATATTTCGTAATGAAACTATTTTCGATATTTTACTAATATTATGACGTCGCATACGAGCGACTATTTTTATTGATGGGCTAAAAGAATGTGATAATGAGCCGAGGGAGTTGTGGATGTTGCTAAGGGGAATTACTTAGATAACGTTTCAGAATTTTGTTATTACTATACATTTGAAAGTAATTATACATTATTGCATTCAATAAATCGATTCTGAGTGGAGCTCCGGTGTAATATTGCACTTATTTGTCAAAAATTTACAGTAGCGACTAATAAACAAAATAAATTGTGACTTATGATTTTCAAGATTTTTGAATATATAGTTGAAATAACGTAGGACTCATGTATACAATTTGCAGCCCTTAAAACAAAAATTTCCTCATTTTACGACTTAAATAGCTCAACATCTAATAATTATTGCTAATAACAGCCCGGAATCGAATGACATTTTTTTACACACACACACACACACACACACACACACACACACACACACACACACACACACACACACACACACACACACACACACACACACACACACACACACACACACACACACACACACACACACACACACACACACACACACACACACACACACACACATATTTGGTGTAAATTTCAAGAATCTTGGACCATTATTTTAGTAATTTTTTGTACTGCTTTTAAAAACTATATTGAGATAGTATGGTTTTTTTCAATTGTATGGGTTCATTTGATAATTACATAAAAGGAAACTATATTGAGAAAATTCAAAAACGTTTCAAATAAAATACAAACTAGATGACAATTTTCTACCGGAACTTAACACATAATGAGATCATTCGAGCATTCTTTCTAATAAAAATTAACATCCTTGTAAAACCAATAGCAATAGTAATTGTCTGAGTTTTATTACTATAGAGAAAAAAAATCAAATAGTTATTTGTATGCATACGTATTATGTGTAAAAGTAACGTCCAGGGGGGGGGCGATCGCCCCCATTGCCCCCCCCTAAAAACCGCCACTGGTTACGTATAGTTTAAAATACACGTTAATGTGCGTTATATCATTACTTCATACTCGTACATATACTAATAACTACCTATATAGTTGATAATAGATTATTAATAATAACGTCATTATCAAATACGATTTTATATTTTTATTGTAAAATACCGAATCACAACTCGGATCAAAGGCCCGGCCACCGACCTTTAAAAAAATAAGAGGCAATCGCCTCTCGGACACCCTTTCGCCACGCCACTGATTCGGCCGTACAACTGTATGTCCCTGTGCAATAATATGAAACCGCGTATTACATAACAGATGAAAAATCTCGCCGCGTCCACTTATTACAACAATATGCGTGATGCGTGTTCGTACGGTGGATTTATTTTTGGCCAATAATAAATGATTTTCGTGTTTTGTATTCACGGAAGAAAAACAATTACACGCGCGATGTTTTCTGAATTTTTTTAAATTAAATTCTACGTTTTTATATCTAATTTAAATCGATTTTTTTTTTTTTTATTTCTAATTACGCGCTCTTGCCTACGCCGCGGTCGTCGATATTATAACTCGTTCAACCACATTTCGCACTTGGCAAAAAGCGAATATAAGCGGTTATGGTACGCGCTGTTGTCGTTGTCGTTGTTGTTGTTGTTGCTGCTGCTGCTGTTTCCTACGCATGAAAAACCAGTTTTGACTCTTGTACGTCATTCTACAATACCTATACACGCCAACTTAATATTATAATGTGCAATCAAATTATTACACTGTTGTTTTTGTTTTTCTTTTCGCAGAATATTACAGAATATCGGCTTGTTTTTAAACGATAACGTAGTAATAATATTTTGTTTTTCATCCGACGACTTGGCGAACGGCCGCCGGGGCCGGAGAGCATACCTATATATATATATATACACAACTCTCCTATTGAACGCGCTTCTGCAGAGTCTGACGTTTTGGAATATTGAATTCGGAACGTTTGTAAAACGAAAACGATTATTGCAGTAAAACGATGATGCAGGCAAGCAACGAATTCGGAAAACCAGTTTTCACTCTTGTACGCCGTTCCATACAGTAGGCAGTGGCGTAACTAGGACCATTTTGTGGGAGGGGATATGAATATTAATATTATCATTAGCAAAAAAAAAAAACATTTATCTGATATCTGACAAAAATTATAATTGATTATATTGTATTTATTACGATAATATTTCCAGTTTTCTTGGGTTTTTTACCAGTTCATCAATAATTTCCTCAACGCATTTAATTTATGTCTATTAATTGACATTGAAGACAATCCATTAAGTCTGACCTAAAACAAAAACAAAAATACGAAACCCATAAATCAATCTTGATTTATAAAGTGAACAATGAAATCTAAAAATTAAAACAGATGAATAGCCAAAATATTTGTTTAATTACAAACTATTCTACTTACCTTGATATCTACAACTACTGATTATATACATTGTGGTTTGATACTGCAGGTGTTTAACTTTGGTTATCTATTTCTATTATTATTATTATTATTTTTTTTTTTTGTTATTACTACATGGAATCACCGAAAAGTAATTTTTAATATTTGATGTAGACATTATAAGTAAAAATTTAATAAAAATCGACTAAAAACTACACAATTTGAAATTTTAAAGGCAAAAAAATTACTTTGCAATCACAGATTAAACCCCTGATTACATCTATCAGCGTACCTATCACTAAAAGCAAATTGCATCCACAGATATATGTGATTGTATTATAAATTGTATCATGGAATACTATAATAATATGTTATCAGATTTCACTGGATAATCTCAAACAGAAGAATCGAGAAACTATAATTATATATAATTTTATCACAATGTACCTACAATTTACTTACTTCGTAATCTGTATTATATGCTTTATACTATTATCTATAGAGAAAACGCGTGAGCAAAAATTTACAGGACATATTTGCCCAATCAATTTTTATATTATAAATTATAAAACAAATAGAAAAAAAAAGGTCTGAGGGGTGATTTAACACCTAAATCACTTCCCTAGTTACGCCACTGACAATAGGTATACGCTAATTTAATATATGTATAAGACGTTCGATAATACAATATTATTACGCTGTTGTTTTTGTTTTTTACAAGCTTTTATTTAACTTCGATTTCGGTCTGGGGGACAATATATCTTGAGGACGAATTTTCGACCACTTCCTCATATCCGATCGTGTTGAAATTTTGCATACACGCCTTTAGTTCTGAAGAGTCATAGGCGGACACAGGGGTATGCAGGGTATGCAGCTGCAGACCCTAATCAAATAAAAATATGTCGTATTAGGCAATTATTTTCAAAAAAAAATAGTAATATTTATTTAAATAGTTTCCCTGGCTATTAGTAATTTGTAAAAAAAAACCATATTATTATAAAAATTAATTGTTAAAAATTGTTTATTAATAAATAATTTAAAAATCAAAGTATTTCACTTTTTTCCTTTTGTCGGCCCAGAAATCTGACCTCTTGCATGCCCCAATCATAAGGTCTACGTCCTTAAGATCGTAAGACGATACAATAGAGTATATATTCAATTTTATGGTAAATCCAATATGGCGGCCATTAAAAAATGGCGGATTGCGTATTTTTTTCATCGCCCCCGATATGGGTATCAAATGAAAGGGTATGACGAGTAGAAAACAGCGAGTTAGTATAATATAGTTCGGACTTTTCTTATGATAAAAACTAGAATAAAGCTTATAATAGACTAAAAAAATAGGAAAATAAATAAATAAAAATTATTTTAAAACAAGCTTTTATTTATTGAACTCAAAAGTAGAAAATAATTTGTTGCTCTAAGCCACCCGTATGTAACTATAAATAAACGCTTGGGGCGCTCAAATTAAAAAAAAAAAACTAGGTAAATAAAGTTACATAGTTTCAGTACAATGTACAATTAGTATTAATCATAGAAGAGTATGGGTCAGGGACACGAGATTTAAATAAATAATAGGAAGTCGATTTATAATAAATAAAATGTTTACAATTAATCAAATTTTAAGTAATATTAACGCCCATTACTATCGCGAAGTACGCTGCAGGAGCTCGGTCTCTGCACGAGTAACACTGTACTATATGCATATAGAGATGCAGGCCGATTAGGCAGACGACCCTATGCGCAAAGAGGGGAGATGTCAGAGAATAACCGTAAGCGAAGTCGACAAAGCTATACCAATCTATAAAATGAACAATAGGTTCAGTTTTATAAACATCCAAAGCGAAGGCTTTTTACTTATAATTACATACAGGCGACTTAGAGGAAAAAATTATTTTCTACTTTCGAGTTCAATAAATAAAAGCTTGTTTTAAAAATCCTATTATTATTTTTTATTCGTTCTTTTCGCAGAATATTATTTTATACTATACGCGCACCAACGATATAGGCCGTATATAACAGCATTCATGTTTGAAACGATGATAAATTTGTTTTTCATCCGACGACTTAGGTGACGGCCGCCGGGTAAAGCATAAAATTCTCATCTTTCCCTGTTGCACGCGCCTCAGAGACTGACGTTTTGAAATTGAATTTAGAATGTTTGTAAAACAAAAACAATTGTGGTAAAATGATGGTAACTAACGAATTCGGATAGCAACGTTATATTTGTACGACGTTGAGTAAATTTCTTTACTTCGAAAATCTGTTGTTTTTCTGATCGAAATATCGTTTCGCAGAACAATTGAACACAAAAAATTACAATATTACTGTCATATTGTCTTAAGGCATCTTTATTTAAACGACGTCTTTGTAAATACAATACATAATTGGTGTATAATACGCGAGTGACATAATGCAGCGTTAATACACGAATAAGTTTTTGGTGGTATACTTCCAGTGAGCCCGTAGCCCTTGAGTTACTTAATACTAATATTCTATTAGCCGTTCAGCTTCGACGTGATTAGAGGAGATACATTAAAACGGATTATTTTTAGAAAAATTAATCAATAACGCTTTATATTATGAAAATACAATCACTTAACACTCTGGTTATTGTTGGCATATAATATATTACGTCTTTTTTAAACCGTATTGTTGAAAGTATAAAATAAAAATATCGAATAATTATTTCACGAAAAAAAAACCGTATAAATATGTACAAATGAATGTTCAAAAATTAAGAAATATCCAATTTTGTTTGCAAAGTCGACAAAATATGCGGTTAAAAATTTTTATTTTCAAACACTCGTCATGGTGTAAAATGCTTCATGTGTAGCTTGGTCTCAGCTATAAATCGGAAGACCACGTAAAACTTCCGAGCCCCATAATTATTTATCATAATTAAATGGCGGAATTTAATGTAGGTACTAAAAAAAACATATAGAATATGCCTTATATTACGCCCTATAAAACACCGTTTTAAACTTATAAAATACTAGAGTATTGTGCCAAAATAATATAAGAATATAAGCTAAAAATAAAAATTTTTATTAAGTATTAGAACTGTTGAAAACATAAAAATAAATGTGGTGTACGTTTTTTTCTTTTTAAATTTTCAGTCGATTTAAATTTCCAGTTGACTTGAGATGAAAAGAAATTATATTAGCCGTTAAAATTATTTTTTCGTTTTTTTTTTTTTAATTAATATAAGACGTATTTAAACATACATAAGATATATTTATAAGACCACTCGCCCATTTTATTATATGAACCGATCGCTTCAGTTCGAGTACCTATATATTCAACGCCACTTCAACAGAGGCATTCCAATTGTGCGTCACGGCTCCCTGGACCGTCGTGTGAGTGTTGTCCACGGAGCCGTGCAGTGGCATAGAACAGAAAAACAAAATTAATATAATATTGCGATGATGGCAATAATGGGAACGATAATGAAATTTTAATACACTTTATCGGTTTATTTTATTCAAAATATAAAACATTTAATTTCTGTTTTTTTTTCCATTGTTTAATAATTATATGTTTTGCATACGCGATAAACAAATAGGTTTATACACTTACATATTATATAGACATTATCTTTTTTTGTCATTAATAATTTGGGAGCCGTCAAAATATCGCGAAGACGCACAATGCACAAATGAGCCGCGTGCAGGGATAAAGGAAGTTTGAATATCACTGCAGGTATACAACATTTTTATAAAATAAAAGAAAACTGATTAAATCTGGAGGACAGGTACGAATGTACGATGTACCGTTTTGATAGAGGTCTTATTCTAAAGCGCAGTTGGGCATATTTTTCGCAGTTGGAAAAGTTAGGACGCGCACTTGACCAACCGATTTTGCGCGTATATTTGAACTCGTGCGCGCGTGATTAATATTAAATGTATTATAGGTATCATCATCGTATCTCGCGGCAGTTGTAATTTAAAAAAAAAATATATTTTCTCTTATTATAGCTGCGAAACCTCGGACGCGTTCAGTATTTAATCAGTAAAAAAGTAATATTTCAAAATCAGTGACACGTCAAAGTTTGCAAGTAGAAAATGAATACGAATATTTGTTTATTCATTTTAACGCGTGTCGGACCGGCTTCAAAAAGCCCCGTCCGCGATTTTTCCAATAAGCCCCCAACCAAAATAGAATGAACTGTGTTGTAGTGGGAGTGGAATGGTAAGGAGAGGGAAGGGGTGTCACCAAAAAGTTAATAAGCAAAAAAAAAAAAGAGGTAATATTTTCTTTTACTAATTTGCCAATTTTTTTAAAAACCCAGCTCTCCTTCCTCTCGAGACATACTATAGTCTGTACACAATAGGGGGACATTATAATTACCAACTAATCTAATGGTCGGGTAGCGCGGTATACAATGTATCAACCCATATTCTTACGTTCGCGTGTAAGCTTGCTCGAATAATACATGGACGATTCGCACTTTATTTCCTTAATGTGTCCCTGAATTTTAAGAAAAACTTCGAATCAAGTGAAAAATGTAAAAAAATGATAATTTCCTAAATCATGAAATAATATACCGTAAATTTAAAAAAAAAAAAAAAAAGGTAACGAGCCGCGGAGTGTTGTGGATATCGCTTAAGTGAATTGCTTGGATAAAGCTGATTTTAGAGTTTTGTTTTTATTTTAAATTTGAAAGCAATGATAAGCCCATTTCGTTCGATAAAACGATTCTGAGCGGAGCTTACTTTTCTCGTAAATATAGTCTAAATAGTTACATATTTGGTGAAAATTTCAGGTTTCTATACGACCAGGGTCGGCCTGGCCATGGCCGCTAGGCCGCGAATGCGGCCGGGGACCCCTCTTTTTTTTTTTTATACCAATATTTTTGAACGCTATGTCTCCACCAGTTTTGAAATCTTTGCCTTGTATTATTATAATGTATTAAAAAAAATAATGTAAAAATTGATTTGAGAACAGCGTTTCGAACCGCGAACCGTACACGTAATATCGTGGTATTTATCCATTGGACTATTATAGTACGAGCCGAAAGACGGAAAAAATAAACCTATTAAAGAAACACGGTAAAATTGCCAAATTTCAAATTGTTTTAACTTAAAAACTAAATCCGACCACCAAATTCTAACTTCAACGTAGGCTCTTTTATTAACCTGTATTAACTTTACATAGAAACAGAAGGCGCTAATCCAAAAAAAAAAAAAAATTAATTTTTTTCATAAGTGGCCCGGAAAAATCTTATTTGCCCGGTAAGAATTTTAGAGTCACTCCGCCCTTGGATCTGGAACACCCTAAATAATGAATTGTTTTTTATTGGTATGTATTTTTTAACTTTATATTAAACCAAGGGGCAGGGGGCCCCAGAATAAAAAGATCCAGGGGCCTATGGTGTGCCAGGCCGACACTGTATACGACTAATTAGTTTCAAAATTACGAATGAAATAAACAACAATCGATCAAGACGAAATTGCGTTTTCAGCGTTTTTCAGTTATATTTTTTAGGTGCTTTTGAGAAAATCGAAAAATGACCGCTCTTATAAAGTATCGACTACAGACGCGAATTGCAGCCCCGGAAACGAACCGTGACCGAAGAGATCGGAGCACAATTTCTGGTCGGAAATCCGTAGTATACACGGGATGGAAAAAATAATAAACGCATCGTTGTAAAAAAAAACAACAGATTCGTCGTCGCTCCGCTCAGTATCTAAAATAATAATAATGAGCGTAAAAACGAAAGTGGTACTTTGGTGAAAAATCTATAAAATATGCGCGTTCAAATTTCGAATTCGATACATCGTGTTATCGAGAAATGAATTTATTTCGCACACTGTTTATTTTTTTTTAGAATAAACAACGAACGTATGCAAATGCCGAACCCTGCGGCATTTGAAATTCACTCCGCACGGCGGCAAAGCGGCTGTAAGTTTCGTCGCCGTGACGCACACGCGAGCACGACCCTCGCACCGGAACGGCCGGCGGCGCGCGCGGTGGTGGCGCCAGAGCCGACGACCGGGCGCGACCGCCGGCGACGGCGGGGACCGCGAATAATATTTCGAAGGCGCGCGACGGCGGCCGACCGACCGACGGCCGATCAGTGATCCCATACCGTCCGTTCGGTGTGTGTGTGCGCGCGTCCGGGTTTTATTTTGCTGTTTTTTCGCGTTTCGCCGTGTCGTACCGCCGGCGTGTCTTTCTTTTTTTTTTTTTTGCTTTTCCACACACTCGTTTAGTTTTATTCGTCCGTTACGGTAAAGAAATAAATCAAACGCCAGAAGATTACCAGAATTCGCCATGGGTTTAACGACGTACTTGCCGTACGCCAACTTCGCCGTGCACGTGGCCGGCGCCGTCATGTTCGTGTACTCCGTGTACTTCAACTACGTGTACGTCAACATTCCGCCCGAAGTGAATCCCATCGACGACGCGTTCGGCGGCAAATTCAAATATCTCACGTTTTTGGACGGGGTAAGATATACGTATACCCAGGCCTCCCCTCCCCACATGAATTTTTCAACTACGGTACTGTAAATAAATCCGGTATATTAACGTTTATAATCGTCTAATAATTATAAATTATTCTAACGTATAATTTGTTATTTTTTTTTACAAAAATCGCCTAATTACACGGCTTCTTTTGCTGTTACGTATAGGTGGTACACCTCTATAAAATGTCGGTTATTTTAGTTTAAAACACAAGTACATTAATTTACTACGGTTTAATATAAAAAATCAACATTTTTTTTTTTAAAAAGTATAATGAAATACAATGTAAATTATTCAAAATTAAAAATAGCGTTTGTACGTACAAAAATACAATTGTATTGTACATGTTTTGTGCATGTGCGTTTTGTGGGAATGCCCGAATACGAATACCTATTGACAAAATTGAATATATAAAACCCGTAATTATCTCATTTTCGACCAGCAAAAATAGTACTAAAAGGACAGGCGGCACAACATTAATATTTCTATAGCGGCGGACTAATTGCTCTTATCTTCCAGGATTTATTTCTCTATTATTTTTTCCGAGAAATGCTCGCGCCGCACGCACCACCCGCCTACACGTTTTGTTACAAAAAAATGATGTAGTGAGAAATCAAATTATTTGTATACCAATATTGTATAAAGATATGGTGACTAGGGTGGTATGACTAGGGTATGTCTCATTTTATTTTTCTAATTTAAATTAATAATATGTATAGGTATATTATGTTTTTTTCCCCGGGCCCCCAGAGAGCCCAGAGGCTCCGGGACCATAGTACTCACTGACCCCCCCCCTTTTGTGGGGGGGGCCCTGTACGTACCTACCAGGGCTTAAAATTGTGTGCAGTAGCAAATACCGAATGTGCAGTAGCAAATGGACAAGTGTGCAGTACATTTTTAGCCAATTATTTTAATTATTATATTGTTAAAAATAGAAGAAATTTAAATTTATTATATCTACAAATCTGTGTAAACTATGTCATAATGTTCCTACCTACTGAGCATTTATTATTTTTAATTTTTATATACTTTTAAATAATTTGAAATAATTTAGTAAAAATTGATCGTATACTGATTGATGCGTATGACATCAGAGTATCAGACGTATATTATAATATGTAGGTAGGTAGGTGTTTAATTCAATTAATATTTATAGTAGTTTTTTGAGGGGGTGTATAATAAAGAAAATATGTACCTACAATATGTGCAGTAGCAAAACACAAGAATCTTAGGCACTGCTACCTACTCTACACGGCTACACGTAATGTCGTCTCCATAGGCGGATCTACGGGGTGTGCCGGGTGTGCCAATGCTCACCCTAAAGAAAAAAAAAATATTATACAATTAGTATAATATAGTTTGTTTAGTAAACAAGTGTTGGATACTTAAAATATTTTGACTTTAGTGTATGGAAGAAAATTATGAGCTAAAAAAAACGCATAAAATGGGCGAATTTGTTTATAGCCTCCCCTCTCTATTACAAAAAAATAACTACAAAAAAGGCCGGGCACACTCAAACGTAAAACTCTGGGTTCGCCTATGGTCGTCTCGACGCGAGAGGTGCGGCGTGTCTCGGTGCACGAGCAGGATCACTCGAAAACACATTTGTTTTCCCTTTGGAATTTTCAAAGAGATTACAATATTAAAATCGCGTTATGTGCCCTCGCGTACGTTTCGACGTCGGAGATAATAAAAAAGAAAAACGACCTGTTACACACGCGATTTAAAACGAAAAAAATAAGCTTTCCCGCGGCGGCGTCTCCGCAAAAGTACGACATTTATAATAACTACGGTGAAATTACCGGTTTGTATGACGTCCGGATAGGACCTTGGAATTTTTATAGAACAGGAAATATAAAATATATTATATACGGTGGCGAAATCTCGCGCCCGATGTTATATTAATGCTGTTGTATTTTTCGTACTCGTATAGAAAAAAAAAAAAAATTAAACGAACCGCGAGAATCTGGATGGTCGAATGTAGATCGTTATCGTTTTTAATAATGGTCGAGCAGTCGCTAGACTCAAATTTATTTGCATTTTTTTCGTTTTCCTGTTATTAATAATAACTATATATATATGGCCAGGATTTATATGCATTGGCATATTTTTTTTCGCAACTTATGATCACTGCATTTGTTTGAAATGTCCACGAATCACGTCATGATAAAGCAAATAGTGGTTATTTTATTTCGCATGTTTTTGCGTAGGTACTTTGAATTAAATGCGTATTGTTGCATATTTCAACAATCAACACCACCTAAAATGCGTGTTTTATGGTACGTTTTAGAGCCGTGAATGGTTGGTAAAAGAAGAAAATAGAATATTATTAATAAAAAATAATACCCAAGTACATTTATACAGTGCTCGAATTGGTGGGAGTGGGGTGCGCAGGGGGACGGAGCTCCTCTTCAAATTTTTCATATTTCGAGAGCACCCCTTCAAATTATTTTCAATCAGAACGGAGGGGACGGAACGTGTTACTTTGTTAAAACAATAGTGATATTTTCATTTTGTATAGTCGCATTGAATAAGACAATAAAAAACTGTTTATCTTTATTATAATTTGTAATACAGGTAATTTATGGTGTGTCGGCGTTTGATAGTTTGTGAGCGAGACGTGAGACGTGACCAACAGTTGTGGAGAATTATTCAAAATTAATTAGGTACACTAAATTACGGAGAGTATCTACATTTTTATGTAATTATTAATTTTTTATGTTAACAAATAATAATTTGTAAAAAAAATATTCATCGTAAATTGTTAGTATATGTTATTGCATTGTAATAATTTGATGAAAATGAATGGTGGGAGGTGTGGGGAGGGGGCGGAGCCCCCCACGAGTCAGGTTGAGTCTAATCGTTGTAAAGGACGCTAATTTTTTTTAAAGTCTCGGAGTCCCCTTTCTTTAATTTCTCCAATTCGAGCACTGCCTATATAGAGATATATTAACTACGTATGTATAGTTATTTCATTTAGGTATATCTCATCTTAATTGTCATAAACTCGTTGCAACAGATTATTATTCAACAATTATAATATAGCATTTGAGTTGTCGTAGCCGTTGTTTGATGTCAACATAATTGCTTCATGTAATACTTTCGAATACAATTAATAGTTTATAATAATATTTTTAATATTTTAGAATCAAAAAATTTGGTTTTTGTATTTCGTGCCATATCTCTTCACATTTTTTGTGCCATATTTTTCACATTTTTTTGTTGCATATTTTTAATAAATCGAACGCATATTTTACCATTTTTTATTGCATATAAATCCTAGCCCTAATAATAACATTGTACGCTACTCGTAGAGAAATTTACTTTTTTTAGTTTTTAATCGATTTTTAAATTTGGGTTTTTTAAACACCCGCCCCACGTTCACAGCGCGATCACACTCGTCTTGTTAATCGAAATCCTTGGATTTTTTTTTAGAATTTTTATTTCCAAAAACTTACAAGTAGTCACAAAATTCTCATTACTTTTTTTTTTTTTAAATTTATAGAATAATTTACGATATGATTGCTGCGTATAACGCGACAACGAAATAAAAACCTGTCCGCACTATATTGATTACGGGTAATTAGTGAACGTTGTAATTTCATAAAACTACTGTATGTCGTATATATATAACACGTAAGGAAGCGAACGTTTTAAAATAAACACGTGGCGTGTTTTTTTTTTCGGGAAAATGTTGGTTTTTTTTTACTCTACAACAGTCTATAGGTACGACTGTCGAATATTTATTTTATAATACGTTTATGTTTAAAATTTAAAATATGAATTATATAATTTAATATATACGTCTTTTTTTTTTTTTTTGATTCTGAGCGGAGCGAGTAATCTATTGGTTTTACAATGATGCGTTTCTTTCTTTTTTTTTTTATTATTATTATTTTATGCCTGTACCAGTGGCGCACATTGAACTGCACATTGATGGGTCTAACAATATTTTGCACATCTGGCCACCACCCAATAGACAACCAGTAGACACCCAATGTCAACCTTGCATGCCCTATAGTATTAATTATGATTAAAAATATATTATTTAAATTTTTCGCTCCATAACACCAGTATCACCCCACCCACTCTTTTGAATAGGGTGGTCGATCGACCCCATTGACCCTTAACGTGTGCGCCACTGGCCTGTACCCGAAAATTCTACCAGAAGCAGTGCTCTTTACGTGTAGCACTATTTTCCGGTAGCAAATTGCGTCTAGTTGATACTTTAGAGGGGTCATTTTTCGTTTTTCTCAATACTTTTTTTTAAGCGTTAGAAAAAAAACTACCGAAAAATTACGTGAAAACGCGATTTCGTCAAAATCGATTATCGTTATTTCTTGGTAATTTTAAAACTAACGGACATAGAAGCCCGAAATTTTCATCAAATACGTAACTGCAGTATTACCGGGATAAATTTTTCCAAAGAATTTCTTTCAGTTTTGGGCTCTTTATAGAAATTGTAGATTTTGAGGTATTCGATTCACAGAAGAGGTAATTTTTGGTTGTTTACGGCTTAAAAACTTAAAACAGTATTAGACGTTTGTTACTTCACCTATATTCAAAAAATCTTGAAAATCGTTAGTCACAATTTCCATTTCAAATTTTTCGACAAAGTGTATTACACGGCCGAAGCTCCGCTCAGAAACGTTTTATCGAACGCAATTTATCATTGCTTTCAAATTTATAGTAATAACAAAATCTTTATCTATAAGTAATTCACCTAAGCGTCATCCACAACACCCCGCGGCTCGTTGCCTGTATTTTTATTATTATTATTATTATTCTATTATACTCGCAATGATGACATTAACATTATAAATTTAGGTCTAGGTCACACGTACATATTTATAGTCTTTATGATACTATAATTTTTAGTTTTTATCTTGTATATTTTTTATTCGATTTTTTTTATAATGTATAAATAATAAGTATATTAAATATGAATTGAATTTCGTTTGAATACATTTATTATTATTGTTATTGTTATTGTTATTATTATTATTATTATTATTATTATTATTATTATTATTATTATTATTATTATGTATATATGGTTTAATACAGTAAAGAATACAGTGAATGAGAACAATTAAATATTTAAGTATAAGTAAATAAATAACTAAATAAACGAAATTAATAATAAATAAATAAGTATATGTTTAATATACGACTAGAAAGTTGAGAACAGTCGGGTAGCTTTTGGTGTCGGTGGAAGTTTCTTCGTAGGCGGACGTCCAGATTTACCAGTCGTTCAATCGCGTTTCCTCCGCCTTCATAGATTCGTCTCACTTACCCGTCAAATTTTGTTAGAGGGCAGGTATGCCTTATCTCTTGCATTTGAATATCTCCACGGTCACAGAGAGGTGATTCAGTCAATTCCTATTTATGGAATAAGTGGCTACACCTATACTGCTCGGTTCTGATTCTGTTTATTGTTATCAATATTGAGCGAGGGATTTCATATCCTTGAGGTTTCTGAGTTGAGTTTTCAGTCAGCTCCGCGTTCCTTACTCCAACATCTATTCGCGACAGCTTTTCTATTGAATCTCTATGGCCGCTTTGGTTTCCAGGCCACACGGTGATTTTATACTTTAGCCTTTTATCTGGGTGTTAATAAATGTCCTCGTGTACTGGAGGAAGGCTTTAGGTTCATTTTTTTATTTTGTGCAACAAGAAGTGAGTGTCTGCTCGTCTTCTTAGATCTAACCGAGCAATATGTGTAAGCAGTGGCGTATTTATGGGCGAGATTAGGGAGATATTAGCTGTCTCTCTCGATCTTATATTTTTACATTTTTTTTATTCTTTTTAGTTTTTTCTTATTATACGAATTCAAATGCAGTGTTTAGTTCATTAATCGAAAAATTTGCTATTATTATTATAATTTCCATTGTTTTTTATGGTTTGAATAATTTAGAAGTACGTTTTATATAAATATATTAAATAATGTATAATAGTTTTCTATCGTTAAGTGAAAATCTGTTTAATAAATGACGAACTCTAGAATATTGTTTTGTGTACGTATGTACCTGAGTTCATTTTCAAAATCGATATCTTCCACTGTGAAAATATCTTAAATATGCCACTGTGTGCAAGGACTGGGAACCAGTGTTTTTTTTTGTAAGTACATTGAACGTATTACATATTGAGTATTTTAGTAATACGAGTGCATATATGTATAATGTATATATATATATATATATATTATTTGTTATTATTATTTCATATCCGCAATAAAATTAACTAATAAAATCAGCTCATTAGGACACCGACAATAATTAGTATTTATATTTATTATGGCAATACTTTCAATGTTAAATTTTTTTTTTTTTTAAATGTATTACTGTAATGGCTGATATCCAAATTTATTTGGATATTAAACAATTTATTATCAAAAAAAAAAAAATATTAAACATTTATATTTAAGACGTTTTCATAGGTTGATTTAATTATAATAATTAAAATATTTTTAAAAATGTTAACCAAAATTACGGAAATAATTAATCAAGGTTCGGGATTCAGCCGACCAGCTGTATACCTAATTCATTTTCAATGACAATTTGAACGTTTAAAATATGTTAATATGACATTATTTTTAACCCCGAATATACAATATACGAGTACATAATAATAGTGCACAAGTGTAATAATTTATTAACGCATATCTTTTTTTATAAGAAATTGTATACTTTTGTATCATTTAATCGCTGTATTATATTAACTAATACTATATAAAACTATATAGCATTTTATATACCGTATCTAAATAAATATTCAATCTCCATATATATATATATATATATATATATATATATATATATATATATATATATATATACACACATATTTCAAATATTAATTTACATAAAGTGACACGTGCTTATATTCTATATGTGTTTATATTATTCATTACAACAATATTGTTCATAATCTCTATGAGTATAGTAAAACAACTGCGAATATTGCCTATAATATTATGTACTTCTACATGTTATGACCTTTGACGACAGAACTTCCTGCATGGATTAATCAATAATAAAAATTGATTATTGAATTGATACAATCAGAATAAAATTGCATTTACTAAAAATGTAATCCATTTTTTTTCCTAATTCATAATTTATTTATTATTAAATATTTATAAAAATATTAATCAAAAAACAAGTGAGAAAAAGCCCTATTCAAGCGCATTAATATCTAGGTTTTTTTACGCTTTTTAAAATAATTACGCTAATGCCTATTTTTATATAGTATTTATAGTCTGTTCTATAGAAATGTGCTGTAATAAATAAACACATCAAATAACAAATAGCGAAAATATAAATATAAAACGTAATAATACAATTATCGGGACGGTTAGAGGAACGGAGTGGGCGTATAAGGATTTCTGATCATTGTATAGAAAAACCCTTAAAACTCCGATTTAATAATAAATTGAATTTATGTTTAAAATTAGAACAAAAAAGTTATTATAATTTATAGAAAATACTTAAATACACGCGTGGTAGATAATTATACCGCTATAGGTAATTGTAATTTGCATAATTTACAAACCAGTACCTAGTGTGTGTGGTAAAAACACTCCATATTAACTTGTTTTACCAAACCTTAAACAAGTATGACGAAATATATTTATTTTAAATACATTCGTTATTTTTCCGATTCATATTAAATCGCGAATTATTAGTAAAAATAAATTAATCCTTTTTAAAAATATTTGTATATTGTGTAATTTCTGATGCTAATAATAATAATAATAATAGTTATATAATATTGTGGTGTTAGCTACGTTATACAAGGTTATACAATATGTCGAGTAGTCGCAGTGATTTGAAAATAATGTTATGTCATCGAGAGGATCATAAAAATCATTCCAAATGAAGTACTCGATAACTTTTATCAAAAAAGAAGAATTTGACACTTAAATTTTAAAACATCCTAAAATTTGTTTAAATAATATATACGTTTATTTAAAATTATAGAAACTTTAAGAGATCAAAAGTACTATCTTGTTTTTACAGAATATATGTAGGTACATATACCTATATATACTTTTTTTTTACCATAGGTTATAACATGAAACAATATTGTGTCGGTCTCAGGATAATTCCCTAAAAACGTTATATATAATAAAATATTAATTGATCTCCCTTACTCACACACACACGTATTGCATACAGTATACAATATTGATATATTACAAAAATTCGTGATAAGAAATTAAAATTGTTTTCTGAATGCAATCAATCAACAGATACTTCAAGTTCAAAATTAATATTATGTGATACTCGTTGTTTGTTCTTGTAAAATGAACCGTTATGCAGTACAGTAATAGTAATTTTTTATCGCCATCATTAGAAAAACCATATGATCTTATAACTCCGAAAATAGTGTAGAAATAATACAACTCTTACATTTTAATCACGTTTCCGTGTGATGTTATTATGTTATATATTATTAATTTCACGAATACACATATTACAGTATTTATAGGTGTGTAATGTTTATATTACTCGCGTCCAAAATTTTAGCAAGAGTTCGGCCAAAAAGGATCTCAACTTATTTGCGTCCTTGTGCAGTACTTATTTTTAACCTAAATTGTTATATACATATATGGAGTTGCGTATTCATAAGAAAATATAAATTGATCGCATGTACCTATTGAAGTTTGTTTTAAACATATATTCGCAATAAATGGTAAATGTTATGAAGTAAATAATTTAAAAAATTTAGAAATACAAATTGTACGTGGATTATCCGTTTTTCATAAAAAATAATAATTCACATTGACAAAAAAAAATTATATAAAAGTTTCAAACTTTTATGTACCTGATTTTTATACTTTCGTCGACTTACTTATAGTTCTTAAATGTTTAATGATATCTGTGTATCTGTTTTTCGTTGATTTTTGTTTAAAAAAAAAAGCTATTCATTCTTAATCAAAAGTATATACACTATTTTTCTGTAATGAAAATAAAATTTCTGATATGAAAGTAAAATTTTCAAATCAGTAACATTGAAACATGGACGATTACTTAAGTGTTGAGTCTAATATTAATTTTTCAGTTAATGGTCGTGTCATTTATGTCATCGATCACTTTTTGTGATCGCTATTGTGCGTACAAATGTATTAGATACGTGTTATGCGTTACCGTATTGAGTATTCAATGTCTAGAAATTCAGACGTGAGTTACTCAATTGTTGAGTCCAACCCTGTCAACATCTGTTTTTCTGAGACGCAAGTAGTAATTTTATTGAATATAAAACTTAAATTTGAATTAATAAATTAATTATTGTGAACATAAAATCTTTGAAATCATATAGTTGTTAGACATACATGCAAAACGTTTATGAGTTCCGAACGTATGTTTAACACGTGAAGAAAATACATTCAGCATACTTACGTATTTTTATGGCTTAACACGTAATTCGCTAGGTGCAAGTTCTTCAACATTATATTTTTACGGTGCTCAACACTCGACAGTGTATATTATAATATTATGGCGTTTCGCAACAAACCACTTCATTTTTGAATTTACATACGCAATTCACGCGCACATTTATGATAAATATTATAGATAATAATAGTAGTATTATTATTGCTCGCGGATTATTATTAAAATGTATATGCCTCGGATTAAATTGTTATTAAATATGCAAATTACTGATTTAAATTCAGTTACAGTTTTTGTTCGTTTCTCTTTTTACAACGTTGTATAAAAACTTGTAAATATTTTGCTCCGCAGTAAACGTAAATCTTTGGGGCGGGTTTTAAAAATATATATATATTTTTTTTTTTAAAAACATGTATAATACATATATGTATATGTATATATATATTTACACGTTTACGTGTCGAGTATGGCCTACAGGATATGTTAACTGTTTATAAACATTTATCATTTTTCACTTCTCGTAATAACGGAATAGTAATTTGTGATATTGAATAACGGCAAAACGAGTAATACGACTATAAGGTGAAAGTAAGAATCTTCTACTCGCATTAATCGCCGAGTATTATTGATTTCGTCCGTGAAAACAACACTTGGCAATAAAAAGTAAACAAAATATTATACCTACGTAATAGGAGTATATATATATATATATATTTACTCGTATCCAGTGGCGTATTTACGGGGGGGGGGGGTCCAGGGGTACTGGACCCCCAGAACCAAAAAAAAAAAGATTATCCAAAGGTATTTTTTATTAAATACCTTATATCAATATATCCTGTTGGAATTTTCAAAAAAAAAAAAAAAAAATTTGGACCCCCCCCCCAGAAAAAAGTTGAAAATACGCCACTGCTCGTATCAGATTATATTTTGACAATATTTATTAATATTTTGCATTCGTGTCCCATTCCCATTCACGTCGCATTTGCGTTCATTGATAATCATCGATTAATAAATGAATTCTCTATCCAATATAAATACATGTTCGAGACAGGGCCTACGCCCAGGGCGCTTATTGAAAGGGGGTGGGGCGCCTCAATGATATAATGTTATAATTTAAAATAAAACGACTACTATTTATATGGGGAGGGGCGCGTATTTGTTTATTCGCCCAGGGCGCCAATGACCAGGGGCGCATTTAATGTTCAATATTTAGGGATGGGAGGGGGGCAAATATAATTTGCCGCCCCTAAATTTACAGTACAGATTAAAATTCCAACAGACTAAATCATAATTCCAAATGTCCACGATCGGTGTGCCGCCCCCTAAAAATTGCCACCCGGGGCAAATGCACCCTGCCAATGACTCTACTGTCGGCCCTGGTTCGAGAAGTAAGTGAAGGGAATTTAATAAATTTGGCATAACAAACCGTTATTTTCAACTCGTTAAGTATCGAATACGGCCTATAATACACTGACGAGTTTCCAACAACGAATTTCTGTAAGCCGTCAATATTATAGGTGTAAAACTCGTTTAGCACACGCCACGTTTTCATCTAAAAAATTGTTTTCTCAATTATTTATAATTTTTTTTAAAAAAATACGTATTATAAATGATTGATTTATGATTTTAAATTTTACATCGTCTTAAGATTTTATATTAAAATTAAAATAAAAAAATTGTATATTTCAGCGAGTTTTTACGCAGTAAAAATGTTTTGAAATAATGCATAAAAAAAAAATATCTAGTAATTTTTTTGAAACTAATTTTTAAACGATAAAATTATGATATTAACATACAAGTAGATGTGTACGACTATTTTTTATTATTATTATAACTCGATAACAAAAACGAATAGTAGTTGTGTATAGAATATATACTGTTACGATTAATATTATTTATCTCATATGCATTATGCAAATACCGATTTATTATAAATGCAATGATTAACTACAGTACAATTTTTAAAAAAATTATCACTTTTAAAAAAAGAAATAACATTAAAAATGCGATATTAAACGTATAATAGAAATTATATATAATATATATGTATAAATTAATCTCGTGGTTGACAATTTAATAATAATAATGAGTAATTAAAATTGATTTGCCGTTTATGAACTGCACGTATACTGCGCGTATTCATATTGAAGTGTATAATTGCTAATTATTTTTTTTCTTCGCTTCCAACAGTCAGTACTCAGGATAGACAATAATAATAATTGTTCACGAAACGTTATGATAAAGAAAATTGTTTTCAATTTCGCTCGGCGAAAACCTTGTAATACCGCGTTTTTCCTTTTCTATTCGCTTATCTTACAGTACATTGTATCTCAATATATTATAATAAGTAGGTACATATTACTTTTCGTGATACGTTTCGTTTTCTTTTACTCGTGCATACAGATATAAGTAAAATAATTTTGTTAATTATACATATTATTATGTTTAATATCTTATTATATGAGACTAGAAAATAGGTAACCGGTCGGCTCCCTTAGACCACTGTCCTATATTCAATATAGTTACATACGTGCATGTATATAGTTATTACAGATTTTATCCTTACAAGTCGTATACGTGTTCGTTACACAAGTATAATGTTATTCGTGACGAATGCGAAAACTAAATGAAAATAACAATATTCCATTCGTACTAATAATAATTCGACGGCGCGTTTTATAAATTATACACAAAAATAACGTAGGTATGTGTGTAATGTCTGCACTCTATTGTAATCTGATGTGTACGTTTCGAGTGACGGCAAGGAGAACGGCAATGCAGGCAAACGTATTTATATTATAAATGCGGTGTTACGGTTTTTTTTTTAAATACATCCATTCAAGGACACGCGATAATATCGCGGCGTCTATATTAGGTGAAGTAAACTATCGCTAAAAAAAAAAAAAAAAAATTACAGCTCTTAAAACTTTAATAACAGTATTTTATTATTGCTTTTACCGCCGATGTTTTCTATTATAGTACCTATGTGTATGGCCGATTAAAACAGCGTGCAATTTCAACTCGATGTGTGTTGAATTCGTTTTGTCGGAAACGGTTGACATATGGAATTTTTTTTTTGTCCTGTTGGTCAATAATCGTGTATTACACACGCGCGAGCGAACCAACTATATAACACTGTTGTTAAAAAAAAACGTAATGAAATAATAGAATTACAAAATAACATTCGAAAAAAATAAAAATAAATAATATTTTATATATGTATACGCGACTGAATTCGTCGTATATGGTCGTGTTGGAGTATATCGGATTCGTTACAGTTCAATCGTTTTTTTTTTTCCATTCGTAGAACAATAATAATACAACAGCAACTCGTACATGTGTACTCTGTCGATTGTACGCGTATAAATACATAGGAGGTAATGCGGCAGTCTAATATAAATATTGTGTAGAGAAGAAAAAAACGGTACAATAAAAGCGCTTAGAATTTATATATTTTAATATTTTTCGACGATAATACGATTTATTTGTTCTCCCGTTTTTGTTTTTTTTTTGTTTTCTATTCTGTACTGTATTAATACATCATATCATTAGACTTATTGACCTACATAATAGAATATAATACGTAACAACGACAACAAATTACAATAAAGTCGTCGGTTATTAAATATCTGTGGGTCGCAGTGCGTTTGGTGACAAGGTGTTATTATTATTACTGTTTTTATAATAAAATAGAGTGGTTTTGAAATTACATAAAAACGACTTTTTAGCAGCGGCGTATATACTGGGAGGTTGAAAGGAACTTTCGAAATAAAAATATTTCGCGTAATATTATTTATTAAGTCATTTTTGATGAAAGAAACCCATATATACTTGCAAAAACAAAATCAATTCGCCGATTGTTGTACAGTACGTACAAAACTTCTTCCTCTTTTTTTTTTTTTTTTTTTTTATTAGCTTTTATAGTCAAAATCTATTTTAACAACTTGTTCCTCATTATATTTCGTATACGGTTTTTATGAAGAGTAGATTTTTCATGAGATATTATGTTTGACTCGGTTTAAGAAACTACATCGGCTTTGCTCGTACAGAATTTAGTCGCGTGTTCTTTTATTATAAAATCGAAAATCAATATTTTTTTTGTCCATTATTTATATTCTGTATATACATTCACACACATATATTGTGATGCTCGAGACTTATTATTATAATAAGCACTGAAATTCGCTATTACTTCCACGATCAATTAAATACAATTTCAAAATTTTAAATAGCAAGAACAATTTTTTAGGGGGTTTAAGGGGGATGGAACCCACTTGAACCCTCCCCCCGCGTATCTACGCCACTGCTTTTTATAATTTCAATGTCACAGCAGTTCGCTACAATATTATAATATTAGAATATGTCACGGTGTATATATATTAATTATATATTATTTAATATATATATATTATTATAGTATTATAAATGTAATTCTATTTCAATTCCAACGATGGAATCGGGCGAAGAAAATATTTGCGAACATTATCATATTGTAGTAAAGTCATTCGTGGGCATTCAATAGGTGTATTAGTGAATAAAATCGATAAATACTGGAAGTAATTGAATATTATTTATAGTAATAATTTTTATGTATTTTGTTTGTACAGTGTTTTCAAGCGTTGTTTTTCGTATACGCTTTGATCGTGGACGTTTTCCCGTTGATTTTTTCGTCTCAATCGTCGATCCTGGAAACGCTGACTCAAGTGAAAAGCTTTTTCTTCGCCAGCATTGCTTTTCCATTAAGCATGGTAAGTACGATTGTAAAATATTATAACTTTAATATACTTCTGTAAATGTAATTAATATTTTTTTGGGCTCACCTCCTAAATACGTGTGTATACGTAATATTAAAAGATTAATTGCGAAAAATGTTGGGCCAATCAAACAAGGTTAACCCGTGCCGAATTTCGCTTGAGGTTTCAACTAATACAATTTTTCAATATTTATGAGAATATTTTACATTTTTCTAAATGTCTCGGAAACCGTTGAGCAAATCGAAATATTTTTACATTTCGAATATAATACAATTTTCTATAAATCGTATTCTATTACTCGAATTTCATAAAAAAACGAATGAATTTTATACTAAATTATATTAATGTTTTTTTCATTTTTCTTTTTTTTGTATATTTAATTTAGATACCTACATAATTAAACGACTAAAATAAAAACTTTGATTTAAAGTTTGTATTTGCAGTAATAACACGTGCAACTGTTTACAATAATTTGTTATACAACTATTATGCAAGTGATATAGCAGGTACTTTTTACGCGTTAATATATAAATGAGTATTAGTAGAAAAAAAATAACGTTGAAAAAAAGACGAATTTTAATGCCTATGTATAAATAAATCCGTCAAAACGTTTTTGACACGCAATTAGTGATTGCGTAGAAAAAACACGCTCTCAAATAAAAATGATCAATTACTTAGATTAAAATTATCAAAAAATAATTTACATTTTATAATTGCGTATTTAATTTTAATTGTATTTAACAGACATATCGTGTAAAATTAAATTAAATTAATTACCAACCTTCTTCGATTATCTCAGTTATTATGGTTATTGTATATAACATATTATTATATTAACTTTATCCTTGTATATAATGTAACGCAAACAGGATGGGGCGGGTTGTATGTGAAGTGTGATATTATCTGCGGAATAGATACGTCTTATATTCGATCAAAAATACAAGTTCGTTACACTATTATATTTATCGTTTAATTTAATCATTTTTTTTTTCACTAAAATACAATAATTACGCTTGCTAATAATTTTTGTTCCTAGGTATATTTATACACAATATATATATACAATTTTTTTGTACATATATATATTTCGTATTTTTTTTTTTTTGTGGACGGTTTTCATTGGCCTAGTGACATTGACTAGGTTAACCTATAACCTATTATGGTGCACAGCAAGATCTATAATAATTTCCAATTTATATTTGCAGTATTACGTTTAACTATATAAAATATGTCTATGCAATTAAGTCGAATAACCATATGTAGCACCGCAGATACAAAACTGTTTTTAATTTTTTTGTTTTGACTTTTTTTAAATTTTATATCTGTAATCAACTGATGGTACAATTAAAATGAATATTATAAAGTAACCTTGAGAGAAGTGCAACGGAGTATACGTGTTTTCGATACCGTGTTCTTTACTTATAATATTTTTAAATGTCAATAATTATCTAGAAAATCGTGTTTCGAATAGACCATTACAGCCGGGTGTACATGTATAATATCACGTGAATATATATATATATATATATATATATATATTATATTATTGTATATATTATTTGTATATATTATTTGTATATTATTGGTATGATATATCTTTAATAATATCGTTTTAAAATATTCAAATTTAAAACAAATATATTATACGCGTATATATTATTTCATCGATATCCTGAATTTTCAACACAACTTCGTCATATCGTTAAATATTGTTTGTCAATTAGTATTTTTATGTATTACACGAGTATATTCGTATATATTATATACCACAAAAATATACAATATGCCTATTTTAACGCAATCGATTTGTTTCATATTGATTACAATCGATCACGGACATAGTTTTCGAATATAAATATGCAATATCATCATGATCATTATATTTTAGGTCTTGACTTATGGTTGCTGAACGGATGTTAATAAGTAATCGTTTTTGGGAAAATTCTATAATAAATACATTAAACACGGAAAATATTAAAGTAAATTATTAAGTTACAAATTATAATAATAATAATAATAACAATTTTTTTTAAATATTTCCTTTCTTATTATTGTCGCAATGTTTTTGCCAAGTATTTTAAGTATGTATGTGTGTGTGTGTGTGTTTATATATATATATATATACATAATATGTTAAAATAAAAATTTCGAAAACAAGACGAAGTTGGCTCTGTTAAAATTATCGTAATGCTACGAGTAGAAATATAAGCCTAAGCATTGAAAAATGTATATATATATATATATATATATATATATATATATAACACACGCACATATAATTATGTCACGTTTAAAAATAAATCGAGGAGGCTGGTACTGTACCTAGTCGGTATTTTATTTTGTTCTCGTGCCAATGATGTGTACAAACAACCTCATGAAATTGTTTTCAAGATGTCATACTTGTATTTCGATAAACATTAAATCCTATAAATACTCCATCGCATATAAATAAATCGAAGTGGAATACGGTTTTGAAAAATAAATAAGTTTACGCGTATGCTTAGCATAATAAAAAAAATATTCAACTTCTCGTCATAACATAAATAATAATAATAATAATAAATTCTAATTTTTGATAAATGCTGTGAAATTATCACAAATTTCTTTTTTGCGTTATAAATCGAAATCGAATTTTCAATACAATATGAATTATATAAATTTATCGGTTGTATCACAAATAAAAGATTTGGATATATTGTTGGTAAATGATTTTTTTTAATTTCGAGCAGCATAATATTTAAAACGATGTGTAATAAAGCACTTCGAGTTTTTGGTTTCTTAAGGCGAATTCGTTCTGAATGTAATAGTTCTAATTGTTTCAAAATATTGTATTTCTCACTTGTTCGTTATATTTTCGAAAATGGTTCAGTTATTTGGAATCCTTATCGTTCTACCTTAATAACAAAAACTGTATGCATTTAATACCGATTTTTGCGTGTGTTAACTTTTAAGTCACGCAAAACAGGTTTTCCTCCCGAGCAGTTAGTTGGTGATTTTGGTATTGATAATCATTTGAAAGAAAAAGGACGTTTGATGATGTGTACTGGCTTAATAAATAATTTATTAATTATCAAATCGATATTATCCAGAATACCTATAAACGTTATTAATGTTAATACTCGTTCATCGCAGGTACGTTTTACACGCCTAACCACCGACAAAATTATAGTTTATTTGATCCGCTTAGTAAAACTCGTATAACAGCTATTGAGTAAAAAAAAAATTTTTATTTTTTTCAATGACGATTCGTCCAGTTTGAAATCATTGTTATAAATCATCAATGGTCATTATATGTTGTTATATACTTCATTTTGTTATTCCGGCTGATATCTATGATAAGTTTTTTATATATACGAGTATACAATATACTATACACAGGCCAATGTTTGTGCTTATACTAATAAAAATAAATAAAATTTATACTTATACCCCTTCATCAATGCGTTAATATAATTGTTTTTCCTTCTTGTCGTGATTTGTTTATTTCGTATTTATATCATTCAATAATTTATTGTAATTATAATAATAATTTATATTATATTATGTTTGTATTGTGTTTTAAGTATTAAGTCTGTACTCTTGCTTTTCGGAACTTGATTTCAAGTACGTAGCCTATGTCTTATTGGTATATGGTCGTTGTCAGACATTTTTAAGTATTTGAAAAATGTTTATATAAAATGCGTAAACGTAGATGATATCATATAATATTTAAATGAAAAGAATAATTTTAATTGCGTTTATAATATTGTATTCGTCATTACTCGTTCAAATACGTGTATATAGTACACTTACCTTTCGATATTTATGCTACACGTAATAATACAGTTTTAATTTTAGGCTTAGACGACTGTTACACATTTTAACGTCAACTGTAGGTATTCCGTTTGAAATGGATTTGCATAGGCTTTATTTTAGATACATTAGATGTGTCTGAAAACAGTAACGCCACAAAATTCCGGGTAAAGTACTTCATCGGTTCCATAAAAAAAAAGTTTCAAAACCAATTTTTATCGCGCTTATTATTTATTTATAATATATATATATATATATATATAATAATAATAATAATAATATGTTACGTGCTTAGTTCGGACGGGCAAACATTTAAATATTTGAATGAAAACCTATTCAGAATGTTCATTATATGTTTTCAGTTTGTGTCGACGACCTTTTGGAGCTTATGGTTTATCGACCGTAATTTGGTGATGCCTAAAGGCATTGACATGTATTTCCCGCACTGGCTGAACCACACGATGCATACGTTCGTGTTTGTATTCGCCTGCTTAGAAATGATCACCGTTTACCGACCGTATCCATCACGTGTTTTTGGAATGGCCACACACATTTGCCTGCAGTTATCTTATTTGATATGGTGAGTACGGTAAATTCCGTTACGAACGCGCAAATATACGACGAATTTATAATATAAAATGATGACAATAATAATAAAAAAAAAGGTAGCGAGCCGCGGGGTGTTGTAAGTGTCGCTTAAGTAAATTGGATAAAGATTTTAGGGTGTATTGTTATCACTATAAATTCGAAAGCAATGATAAATCATTGCATTCGATAAAGCGATTTTGAGAGGAGCTCCGGTGCAATATTTTGGGTATATAACAAAAACTAACCCTTTTTTTATGAATTAAATACCTCAAAACTTATAATTGCTATAAATATTCCAAAATTAAAAGAAAGTTTTTGACATTTTTTTCCCCCTAATATAATATAAAATTAGATATTTGATGAATATTTCAAGTTTCTGTACCCATTAGTTTCAAAATTACGAAGAAATAACGATAATCGATTTCGACGAAATCGCGTTTTTACCGTTTTTACATAAATTTTCGGTAGTTTTTCAGTTATATTTTTAAGCACTTTTAAGAAAATCGAAAAATGACCTCTTTAAAGTACCAACTCAGTGACGGTCAAATAATTTTCTCGTGGGGAGGGGGGATGAGGCTGATTTTCCAACATGAACTTTGATCATTGAAAACAAGTCATCATTTGAGGACATATATTTTTATTATTAATAAGTAGGTAAGAAACTAATAAACGGTATATTGTTAAAATATTACATAATAACAAAAAGGTTATGGAGGAATCTATCCTCCTCATCCCCACCGTTTAACCGCCATTGTATCAACTAGATGTAATTTGCTACCGGAATGAAACTATGACTGTAAAGATCGGAGCACTTTTTCTGATAGAATTTTTGGGTGCAGACATAAAAAAAAAACACATCATTGTAAAACCAATACATTTCTCGCTCCGCTCAGAATCTAATAATAATAATAAAACTATCAAAAGTCGTTATAAACCATAGTAATAGGAATAAAGTGAATTTTTAATAATTTTATGCGTTTAAAATATTGTATTTATTGCGTCTTATAATGTTAAGAAATAATTGAAATAACGAATGAAATATATTAATCGTTGACCACTATAAGCGTATAAGTAATTTTCTATTATAATTTTTTTTTTAATATATAATGACGTGTGTGAATAATAAGTTAAAGAATAAGTGAATAATAATAAAAGTTACATTAATTTTTCATCACAACATTTCTCATCATTCCGTTTTATGAATAAAACATATTCCTTAATTCTCAGCTTAAAATTACAAACTTTATTGAAAGTTGTATAAGTTATCGGGAAAATTCCATTTCAATTGTATTTACAATTTGCATATGTACGCTATTTGATTTTTTCATGGTCATTATAATTATTAATATACTACTACGACTTTATCTTATTTTAATATGTATTCATATTAATTGTTCGTATTATGTTAATTGTGTTTAATTAACCACGATGAATCAAGAAATGTGCAAATTAAAAAAAAAAAAAACCGAAAACCATTTTTTTTTAAAATTTTAATTGTCCACTCAAAAATAATTTATCATTATTTCAGTAAAAACTGACTTGGTTTAAAATGGTCGAATTGGTTTTAAGTAATAATTGTAATATTAATAATCGTTTAGACCAAGACCTAATATATTTTCTACGATTTTAACTAAATTATTACAAACCTACCGGTGTCAATATGTGTCAACTTTAAGATTTTTAAAGTTTACCGTGTTAATGTAGCGTATTATTTTTGATTTTATGTACGTTTTAATCTTAAAATTAAATCAAAAACTGTTTACCTACTGTTTTGTTATAAATTTTGATTGATCTACGTGAACGGGCTTTTTATGCTCTTTTAATACGCATACGTGTGTATTTAAATATTAATAAACGATTTATCATTTATATTACTTATACCAACTAGCGATTAGTGCGACGTCTTATTGTAAAATTTCGTAATATGTATATTTAAATGTTAATTTTCTTTTAATTTCAATAAATTCAACCTAAATTCACATATTATTATTATTATATATCTGTTTTATTTATATCCGTAAGATTAATTAAGTTATCACTTAACATTAATAATTGACCTCGTATAGTCGTATCGCATAACAAAATAATAAGTTTGAGTGAATAAATCACAGGATTAACAACCTTTGCGAGTGTTTTTTTTTTTTTTACACAATCATTGGTGATTGCATTTTTTACATTCTTACATTATTACCTATAAACGGACACGCATTTTCTACATGTATAATATATAAATTAAACATTTTAATATTATACGTATAGAATATTAAACACACGTATTATAATATTAATTATAAGAATAATTGTTGAACGTCCTCGTTCTCCATAAATACGCGTATCGTAAATATTTCGTATTATTATTTGCATAATCGTATTCACAGAATGTAACAATGTAACGTCATAATGCGTAAAATTTGTAAATTATATTCGATTTGTATAAGAGAAACGTGAAGTCGACATTGAATTTTACCGTCTCTGTTATTGTTATGTACCTATATGTAATAATAAACGTATATTTTTGTTTTGTTCAACAGGATCCATATTGTGTACAGCCAGTGTCACTTATGGGTGTATCCGATCCTTGCGCAGTTGAACTTACCGTTGAGATGTCTGTTTTTCCTGGGTACTTTCGTGTACACGTCCTGTTTGTACATAGTTGGCGAATATTTCAATAAATTCGTATGGGGCTATCAACCTCAAAAGGTACAAAACCAGTTCGATCCTTAGACACGAAGTCGAAAAGCTCTTTCCTCACTACATGATGACGATGATGATTATTATTATTATTATTATTTTATTATTATTACTATATTATTATTATGATTGTTTTTTTTTTTATTGGCTGACATTCAATAAAAAAACAAATTCGTTCGATCCAACGATGAGACTGTACAACGACGAATCTTAAAAAAAAAAAAAATTTAATTAGACAATGTGATTATTATTTTATATGGACTTGCGTTATATTATTTTTGATTATTATATACCATTATAATTGTCTTTTTAGTATTAATCTTTACATATTGTGTTTATGTGTGTGTGTGTGTGTGTGTTGTAAAATGTTCAGTGCGAGATATTGGATATAAAAATAGTATTATATAATATGTATTGTATTACATTTTACACGACGATTTTCTTTTCTTTTTTTGTTTTGCCTTACGTTTGTGTATTTAACTATTTATCAAGTTTAATAACATTTTGCCTACTCAATTATAACGAAATATTATCAAAAATACAACAAGTATTATTATTATATCACAAATATCATCAAAAACGTTTTCATTATTATTAACTATTTAACAACGGCTCAACGTCTTTTTTTTTTTTTAATATTCTAATGCCTAAAATGTTCTTCATATCTGTTCGCAGGTTCAAGACAAACGACAATAATATAAGATTTTTAACTACCAATTCCTTGGTATCGAAAAGTTAAATAGTACAACAATACCTACGCTTCTGCAGCGTTATAATATGGTTTTCGGTTATTTATTGTACATACATCAACCGCGCTCGGCTAATTGCTTATTATAATCGCTTTAAATGCATTTTATTTTTATACTGGTTTGACTACACTAATTCGATAATGCGCCCGTATGTTCGCGGCTAACTGTGTTATCATTACGATGAAATTTTGACTTGTATTTTTTAACATTATATTGCCTTGTGTATAATATATAGTTAAGGTTATCGTATTGTATATAAAGTAATTCCTTCTTCATTTATACTCGGCTGATCCTGAGCCGCCATGTATAGCGTATCACTATAGTAGATACATTAGCAGATCGATAGTGTTGTCTAGTCACAACACGTTTTGCTGTTTATAAATATGTATGTAACCTCTCCCAGCACGACGACAAATACGCAATATCGAACGCGTTTCGGTACACTTTGCCAGTATATTCACTTGATTGAAAACTTTTTAAATGTTGTAACAATACTCGTTGTGCGTACGAATCCAGTCATCAGTCGCAGTTACAGTGTAAATAACGTACACGTACATTTGTTATATGTGTTGTAAAGTGTTAACGAACACGCGAGACGTCGTGCAACGAACAAATTGACCAAAAATATACACATTTTTTCGCTGTTAACATTCATTGAAATAAGTAATGTGTAAGTAGAAAACTTTAAAAGTGCAAAGTGTCCACCAGGGGCTTATAGCTGGTATGAATGGGTGGAGTTTAAAAATTCAGTTACTTACTGAATACGTCTTGGAATAAGAATTTTAACAATTTGCGCAACATCGAAGAGTGCGTATCTATAAAATTTATATATTTTTTTAGTTTCACTGCAGTTACAAAAGGTTTAACTATTATAAGAATAAATTTAACCTATTTTTTTTTATTGTTTCTATAACGACGACTTCCCAATAAATATCCAAAAGGGCTAACGTCCTGCAGCAAGAAGACGTTCTTGCAGGCCCATAGTGTAACTTAAATTTTAAGTATGTCGTACACTAATGTCAAGTAAACGTTTTGTACAGTATTCAGTTAGATTAGGTTAGGTAGCAGAGTACACAATATATTATATTTCCTATAGCTGACATTTTGAGATCCGCGCAAAAAGTAAAGAGTGTGTTTTTAATATACTAATATGAATTTGCAACTAAATTTATAATATTTGATAATATAATTTGTATAATTATAGTAGAAAAAAGTCCGCTTTTTTTGTACATGGTGTGTTTATTTATATATATTATTTATGTATAAAAAATTATTCGATTTTATCTAGTGTAAAGTGTAATTTTTTTCCATTTTGTGTTTGATCAATGAAGGGTGTTCGAATTCGAACCCTAAAAGACCTCCCTTGAACAAGGTACGCCTGTAGTATACCCAGGGCCGTATTTAGGAATTTGTCTCCTTGGGGCAAAAAAAAAAAAATACGCCATATTATAATACAATACAAATTGAATGCAATATAAAAACGATTTTATTTTTAATTTACAATTAAAATTTAGCCGCCCCCTCATAATCAGCCGCCCGGGGCAACAGTCCCCTGTTGCCCCCCAAATACGGCCCTGGGCCCTGAGTATATCCACCGCGTATTACGCAGAAATTTAAGTACTGTATGGCGAAATGCATGTTATATGTTCTTCATAATAATTAAAATCATTTAGAATTTGTTGTATGTATATAAACAATAATAAACATTAATCGGAAACGGTCAATCAATGCAATTAGAGACGATAAACATATAATAAAACGCAATAAATATATTTGTTCGGTGCAAGTTCGTTTGATGCATCACTACAAATTACCAATTAGACTGTTTTTATTGACCTATTTAACACGTTAACGATCAATTATTATTAATCGACCGATAAAAAAAAAAATTGCAAAATGAACTTATCTACGTTTCCTTTATTGTCGATATGTTATATAGTCTAATATATCATTGTACATACCTACCTATTGAAATATTAAATGTTTCCATAGTTAAGCTGTTTTCCAAATTTTTATAAATGCGTGACACACTAATACGTGAGTAGCAGTGGCGTATTATTTACGGCCATATCCCCCCCGGGAGGTTATTTAAAACAATATTTTGATAATTGTATGAACGAAAATTAATGATATTAAATTCAATTTTGAAAAAATAAATAAATAAATCAAATTTTGTAGACAAATGACAAATGTTTGTTTACATACAACATGTATATGTGTATGTGTATAATGAATACAATAAAAATATCTGTTAAAATGTGTATATCCCCTCCCGTGGAAAAACCTTAGATATACTACTGATGGGTAGTATAGTGTACTCAAATGTTTTACAGAATTTTCATGGCACACCACATGTTAAATTTGAATACCTTCTATTTTTAAGCAGAAAAAGTAAATAAAGATTATAATAAACCGAGTTTAATACTATATATATTACACCGTATATTTCCTACTCTACGGAAATTAGTTCCATCGTTCTTTAATTTTTAAATATTCGCTAGTGCTGAAAAATATTTGAGCGATTATACCTAGTCATATCAGTGGTAATTATAAGGGGGGCAACAGGTGGATCGCCCCCATGGGATTTAATATTTTTTAATTTAGTATATCTGTGACCTAACAGCACCGACTTGTGTCATGTAAGTTGGTCCAATTATATTACAGTTATGTTTATTTTTTGCCACCCCCCGCCTTTAAACATCATGTATAAGGAATTAGTGCTCGAATACGCACTGATCATCGGTCGTGATCGAGCATTTAGTGCTTGGCTGACGACAAACTCGGTCGGTCGTGTACAGTGTAAACGTGTAAATGTGACTTGTGAGTGAACGAGTAAACGTGTAAATGAGTGTACAACTAGGAAAGATAAATACTTACATATATTCATTTCATTTCATTGAAATACGTGAAATAATATTATTATTAATAATAATAATGGTTGCATACGCACGTATGATCGGTCGCTCGGTCAGCGTCAAACTAAACAGTAAACACCCGCATATACCGACATAGCGCGTCAGCCAACCGTAATAAAACGGGAAAAGAAAGTAGTCACCAGATAGCGCTACGACACAACATACGAGGGCGTGGCAGAAAGGCGCTTATAAATAGCGGTCTGAAACTATCGGACCGCTCAGTGTAGTTACGGTGGTCAGGCGTGAACAACGTAGTTTGCGTCTGACTGCGGTGCCGGTGTGTGTATGTGTGTGCCACGCCCTCTATGTTGTATCGTAGCGCTATCTGGTGACTACTTTCTTTTCCCGTTTTATTGTTATTTCGTTTACGTTCCATGCACGTTGTTCTTCCTTTTTCTACATCTGCATTTTGTCTCGGTACATTAATAGATCTTTCTTCTTATATAGTTATTTATTACTCGTCGATGTGAATATTTCATTGGCAGAGGGGGTTAACTCCATTTTCACCCCCCATAAACATCATGTTTAACCGCTACTGAGTCATATCGTTTTTTCGGAATCACGCATAGACGTGCGCTAGTACGAGTCAACAAGCGTTTTAACTAACACTAATCGATTGCACGTTAAATCGTTCAAAATTAAAAAACTATATTGCGTAGTTTAACGATTTCAGTCGTATTCGATAAAAAAAAAATATATCAAACACTCGTTGCACATCGGTTGAAAACCACCGAGTACCGTGAAACAAAAAAATTGGTAATTTAACCACAAATCGATAAAACGTAAGTTTTTTTTCTCACGAATCTTTTTTTAGGAAGTTCGTGGGTTCAGTCCAAAACATGCGTTACGCGACCTGCCATGTACCTAACGCACTGCAAACAGCACTGTTGTCAACATGTTCGATTCCCGTGTACTATTCGCTTGTTTTATTATAACGGTAAGTTAGACGAATGAGTTAGACGCAGTCCCATAAGCGTACATTAATTTTGGTCCTAAAAATGTTCGATTTTCAACCATTATATGAATAATGTAGTGTAATGTATGTATTGGTATAATAATGATTAACGATTGTGAACGCGATATAAGAAAGCAGAAAGAAAAAAAATTATTTTATGCCCACTAATTACTTATTAATTGTATATATTATATGTACCTACCAATATAATATATAATAATATATGTACCTATATATTATATATATATGATATGCGGTTTAGTTGAAAAGTGTTCGAATATTATTTTATTCGTATCGATATTTGAATGTCATAAAACCCATTTGGAAAAAAACAAATGTTTATTTAAATACGGAACATACGTCGTTGTCTAATGTCCATTACATAGTATACACACTATGTAGGTATCTGCATAGACAATGGTGATTTGTTTTCACCAAAGTATTGTGTGGGAACTTTAAAACCTACCAACTATGTCCGAAGCAAACAATAGTCGTACCTAATGCTGTAAAACGTATTTGTTTATTTGAATAAACAGACGCAGACCTTTAATGTGACATTGTGACAGAATAATATGTATCGAAAACAATATTAGTGTATGTGCAATGTGCATATATTACAATAATTAATAGTATCATAAATATGTACAAAACTCATAAATATATATATATGTATATATATTAAAAACTCGATGCGCGGGTATTTGAAAATTAAACTGTAAATATTTATAATAATATAAAAAAGTGGTAAATGAAATCGAAATTTCAACCACGTTTAACACGAAAGCGTTAAAAGACACGCAGGATACCTAATTCTTAATATACGAGTAATATGTGACTTTTTTCTCGAAAAATAGAATGAGATAGTTCGGTAAGACGTAAGTATATTATTACATATATTATATATAAAAGAATTTATTTTGAGATTGATTAAAGATAGGAGTTCTGAGACGATATGTAGGTATAATGTATTAATGTGTATATATATATATATATATATATATATTATTTTTCTTTTATATTATATACTAATTTTAATATTTATATTGTTATTTTATAATATATTATTTTAATTTTTTATAAGAGTATTACGATTTTTTAATTATTAAATAATAGCCGAGACGAGTCTATTATACGACCAGAGCGTTTACTTGTTACTTTTGTTACTGATCTAAATCTAACTAAATAAACCAAATCGCGGCTACAGCTCGTACGCATAATCGCGTTCCTTGCCCTCGGACCGCGACACGGCACTTTTCTTATCTATGGCTATTGTACAATTATTATTATTATTTTTTAAATATTATATTAATCTTTAATACCGCAACAATACAATTCCTTTTATAAATTAGTCATTACAAAATATAAACTAAAAATACGTATAACTGGTATATATTACGTACTAAATATTTACATAATTATACCTATAACAATACTTACAAAATGTCAATTAAAAACGACAGAGCTCTTCAGCTTGCTTGCAATATATTATTGTTATTTGTATTTTTTTTTAATAATCGTTATGTGTGCTCCAAGCTAAAATTTTCGCAGATTCGTCGTCAATTTCCAATTGATTGTAATAGTTTTCCTTGCGTCAATTTTACTAAACTATACGTTACCTCGGCTAATTTTATTAAATATCTCTTCTATCCTAATGGCAATAGGTGCAGTGTTTATTTCAGACCTAATGTTCCGGTGGGGGAGGGGAGGGTACCAACAATTTTCGAGGAGGGGAGTCCTAAAAATTTACATAGATACACTATCTCGTGTACATTTTTCTCCGGAGGGTATTACCCCCCCCCCGGTCACCCCCTGAAATAAACACTGAATAGGTGCATTGCGTGCTTTTTTATCGTATTTTTAATTTTTCACGTATATATTTACTCATCGTGTCACTAATAATATTTAATTTTTAATACTTTTAAATCTGGTTTTATACGGACTCTTTAAATTTAATACATTTTACTGTAGTTGTACAACAAATGCCTATACCGAGCAAGCTGGCCTTTTACACACAATTATATGGGGTCAGATACCCTAGTCCAACACGTCCTCCTACCGACCTCCTGCTTCTCATTCGCTTACATCAACTATCCTCATATCACTCTGTAATCTATCTACCTACGATCCAACTCTTTTGCGGTGTTCATTTCCCTCACTTTTCTTCAGCGCTCATTTCCGTAACAAGTAACAACTCTCACTGCATTTGAATCATCTCTTATAACACGTTTAAACCATTTCAATATCTACTCACCTCATTTTCTCCACAATAGATGTCACTCCACACTACCTCTTATGTATTCACTTCTTATTGCATATTTTCTTCTCACTCCACACTCATTCTCATATACCTAAAAAAATTAACATCCTCTAAAAAGGAGTCGGCGAAACAGTGCATGGAATTCTCCATACTTTTCTCTGTCCATTACAAATATCATTCGTGTGACATTTCCACTTTTTTTAATAATAAATATTTAATAGCGGGACGTGTTTCCAAACACAAAAATGATGGAACACTCAACACCCATTCTATAAACTGCACTCGCTGAATTAAAGTGAACAACTGTCGGAGGCACTGCGACTACTGACCAGGTGTTATCGGCCGATGAGATCAGCCGACATCTGACGAAAATAATTAGGCGACCGACGTCGGTGCTACTGTGACCGTAGTCTAAGGTTTACATTATGTATCCCGCACATTGTGTTATAATTTATGAACATAATTAAAATTATTTTTTCACTTTTCTGAATGTATATAGGAGGCGCTTCCCATCGTACAAACCACGAGCCACCTCTGGACACTATATACTTACACGAATAATAAATCCCCATACTGTAAAAAATAAAAAATAACAACGAATTTTAAGTTTTTTATGTAAAAAAAATACGTTAAATAAATTTTAAGTCTTCGTCGCGCAATTTTCAATTAAATGGGTTTTTATCATTCACGTACGAAGTAATGGAAATTGTCCATCTAATATGCCTTGAAACCGATACATACAGGACCAAGACATGCGACATAATATTTTATACAAGAGAGTAATTAATAAATTTTATTTAATGCAAAATATAGGTAAATATGTAAACATGATTGTAATATTTAAATATGTATATATGATAATGTATTCAGTGTTTCTTTAGTGTCGGAGATTATTCTTCTACACTAGCACCTTTTCACCAGTCGACGGATCGATAATGTCTATAGCTCTGCTTTTCTTCTTTGTGATGACGTGCGGAAGTGACACGCACCAATTGTTGTACTTGGTCAATCCACCGGCAGTAGTGTACCAAGAACCCGCGCCTGTTCCGGTGTACTCAGTCAACCCACCGGTAGTGTACTGAGATCCCGCGCCTGTTCCGATGTACTCGGTCGAGTCACTCGGCGTCACGCCAGAGGCGTACAGCTGAGTGCCCACTCCGTCAGTGTACTCGGACATACCGTCGGTGTACTCGGACACGCCGTCGGTGTACTCATACGCTGCATCGGCGTACTCACACGCTCCGTCGGTGTACTCAGACACTCCGTCGGTGTACTCAGACACTCCGTCGGTGTACTGTAACTCTTCACTGTTCAAGGAAGATGAACTGTTTAACGGTAACGCATTGCAGTTGATCAGTGGCGGGTCACCACAGTCGTATGGAGTAGCATGGCTCATGCTGCTCGACGCTGCAACGTCGGTGACAGGTTTCTAAAACACGAGTCAAAGAAGTGTTGACGTTTTAATTTTTTTTTTTTGTAAGAACGTCAGCACATGTTAAAAGTTTATAGTTTGTCACGTGAACACAATTTAATATTGTAATAATAGTACAAAAAATAGTAAAAAAAGAAAAGGAGTTGGTTTGAATTATAACTATCGGATGAGTGGTACCTACTTCTCTTTTATTTGATTATTTTCATACTCTTATTTACGGAAGGGCAGTTCCGGGATCGTAAATCCAAAAATCGCTTAGAAAATCTTGTTAGAATAAGCAAAAATATAGCACGATAAGTTGTAAATTATTACCTGAGACTGAATATATTTTCAGTTCTTGAAGATCACAATTATTTGTTAATTTGTTGTTTCGATAGAAAAAAATATATAAATAGGTATAAAAAAAATTAATAAAATGTTGAATTACAGTCGTAATATAATTTAGAGACAATGAAAAGAATGTGAAATTCAATCTTGGATTTCTTGGTTTAAAACACTGATTGACTCACTTGTACAGAAAGCCGAAGAAAGGCTTCTGACGAATAGAAGTGATCGAAAGGTTCAAGTTTATGTCAGATTAATAACGAACGACGTGCACTTCTCATCAACGTCGAGATATCGTTAAACTTTTTCCGAGTCTGACCATAAGTATTTATCAATAATAATTACCACTTTTTTCTTTTTCGACCAACTACATGGGGTCGGCCACGCTCTACACCTCCGTAAAGCACGATCACTAAATATCTTGTACACTCAAAATAGGTATCTTTATATCACCCTCAAAATCACTTCTTCTTCTTTTCCCTTCTACATTCATTTCCATAACATTTCTCACAGCCTTTGAATCATACCTACGCATAACACATTGGGAACATCTTAACCTATTCTCTTTAACGGTTTGTCTTCACGGGACATCGACCACGTCTGAATATTTAAATGTTATAACATTATAATACAATATACTATAGTGTTCAGACAAAACGAAAATAACAGAACAATAACATAATATACGAGTATGTAAAGGTACATTTGTTAATTGTTATGCACAACGCTTAAATTTGGTATTGGTTGATATGTGATATGTGAGAAGTCAAATTAAGATTAAAAAAACGATTTTCTTTTGGAATGCAGTATAATAAACTAATTTAATTCTATGAGTAACAGCTGGCGCGTGTCTATTTAGACTTTAATATACATACGTAATTTGTTTTATTAAAATATTATTATTTTTGTGTTATAAAATATTCAAGTAGCATACCTCACGACCTACAACTACGTAGGGTTTAATGGTGAGAGAGTCGAATATTAGACTGTCCATCCAGTTGTCCAAACAAACTGTAAACAAAATCGAAAAAATTAATAAACAATCAGATTGCCTTAAAGTTTGTACCCATTGGAAGTGCGCACGACTCGCGTACCTACTTGGGCTTCATAACGCGTTAACGGTTTTTATTTCCCTTTAACTACGTTTTACGACACTGTTAATAACACATAATTTATACGAGCAATTTCTGCACACGACGGAAACGGTAGCCTAGAATCGGTCCAATATGGTGTCCCGTATGGGTATATAATGGGTACCTACACGTGTAGGAAGGAGGGTTAGGATTTAAATCCCCTCTCTAAATACCAATATGTGACGGGACATATAAAAAAAAAAATTGTAACTATCGAATCAATTCCTTTACAAATAAAAATTACATACCTATTAATGTGCTATATTATCTATGCATGTCCCGTACACCCGTCGTCGTACAAAATTTTCCATAGAGTATTGCGCGTCGGGTTCTACATGTTACGGAATTATAGTGATAATTGCGAAACGATACAGTTTTCAATTGTTTCGTTTTCCGTTTTTATGCGCGCGGTTTATAAGCAGACACAAAATGTTAGCTATGGTACACACACACACACACACACATAAGTACTGATATACCGTACCGTTAAGTAGATCCAATTGGCTTTTGACATCGACTTCGTACATTTTGGTGTAGGTTTTTGAAAAATAGGTACGCTTCGAATAAATGTTGTTCGGGCGACGATGAACGCGATACGTTTTCAGAAATATTACGGAGAGTAAACGAGAAAATTGTCGGCATAAATCATCAGTTCTTCGACTGGTTACGCGATCAACATTACAACGTATAATATACAGCAACGTCTTTAGAACAGCCAGTATAAATTGTTTACACTCGATAAACGTCACGCTTTTCGTTTCACACGTTTCCAAGCATGTTAAAAAGTCCGTTTTCAATAGAACAAACAGAGGACCACGGAGAGAAAAATCCAACGATGCATGAGCGCTGTCTACCGAGTAGCCTATACTGTTGTTTAACAACATTATTTCAGGAGTTGGAGAGCGATAATATTAATCTGAAAATCAACTATTACTTATAAAATAATTTTTGTAGAAATATTCATTGTTTTACAATGGTATTTTTTATTAATTTTGTCTACAAGCGCAATTTCGTATAGCGTAAGTGTTCCGAATTTCAATCGTGTACGACCTATACCCATTTCCGTTATCAAATCACGCACAAATTGTACTTATAATTCGACACGTTTTCCGATTTTCCCAGTAATTTTCTTAGTATTCGGGAAAAACTACCGAAATCGAATAAAACTTGTTACTGACACGTCAGGTTAAAAAGTACAAAATAGATAGGTATTCAATTTTTTTTTTTTTTAATTGAATATTCGTTTTTTGAAAGTTAATACACTTTCTCGTACCTACTAACTTAGAATTTTTAACAGTTTAATTGCGAGCGTACGGAAATTTGATCCCCTCAAAAAACTTCAGCCCTTGCAGGGGAATGCTCCTTTTATATCTGCTCCGCCGTCAAACTCAGACTAATGAAATAATGCATTGTAAAATTGTATAACGGGATTTTATCGCAAAATCACACAACTGCCTGCAAGTCGAACTTGTAGCTATAGATAAAACGTATTATTTACATTTTAATAGTACTTAATTATATCATCGATTTTCCGACGACTACTGTTTGTTTTCGAAGTCCGTCTCACTAGTATACTTTACAATTTTACGTAATATTTAATAATATTTCACGCAGTGGCATTTTTTTTACATTAAATTTTAAAAGTGTAATTTTTTTATTCTTACCTCGGAATTAGTTTCTACTGTTTCTAGTTAGTAGTTCCTCAACTTCAACGGTGGAGGATTTCCTCGCGATGATATCTTATTTTGTTGTAATATTTTCATTTCCAAAGAGAAGTCCTTCAAATATATTTTTTTGACACACGAAAATATGAGAGAAATAATTGCTCGTCGTCTTCTTGCTAATCGTCAAGTAATATGGGTGAAATAGTCTCCTCGTTTTTTAGTCTTTATCTCAAAGTAATGGATGCATCCAAAGAATATTTTTTTGTCTGGTTCTGCTATTTTTCTTTTTCATTAAGCAATAATCACTTGTCACGTCCACTACGAAACTGGTTTAGTATGGAATCGGGCACGCTCAATTCAATTAAAAAATGATTTGTCCGCAAAACATACCTGCAACGCAGCACGTTAGCATCAAAAATACATTGTCGCTGACGAAACGCAACTAAAAATCGCTAGGTACCGAGTGGTTCTTCGCATTAAAATTAAAATTAATGAAATAAAATTAGTATAATATACATATTCACTAATCGATTTCGGTTTTATTGTTGTCGTTATAAATTCGTACGTGTCCAATTATAACACTTATTATACTACGTTAAACGATTTCTGACTTCCATTTTGTCGCAAACATTTCCCTAATAAATAGTACACAATTCAATAAAAATTTATTTTAAATTACCAGCTATAGTACCTACCCTAATATAGTAACTCAGAAATGTTCTTTTTATCATATTTAATTGATTATAATTTATAATAAACTGAGTTTTGTTAAGAATCGTTTTTGAAAAACAAAATTTTGAAAGCTTATAAAAAAAAAATTGTCTGCAGCGATTTTTATGATATACTTTGAGATATTAATGTGGGAAAATAAATCACCAAGCATTTACTAAACTTTAGGTTATGAATATAAAAACTGTTCACGTTATACATCTTAATCAAAAATATTAAAACGCATAAAAAGAAAATTGTGTAAAATAAATAACAATCGTTTAAGATTTTTTTTACGTTTTAATAAAATAGATAATACTAAAACCTTCATACAAGAGCGTATTCAAGGCGGGCTACCATCGCTTCCTTCCTGCTTACTGATTTTTAAAACGCAATTCGAAATAATAAGAAAAACAAAAAACACGAATCTACAAATTTCATCAAAAATGTATAACACAATAATTATATTATTTCAATTTTCTTGAAAAATTTAAAACAATAACAGGAAATCAAAAACAGTACACACGTCAATATCTAAAATCATACTGACTCAATGAATGAAAAAATCATTTCGTTTTCCATTTATGTAAGTACCATACAACAATATAGTTGCCGAAAAAATGGAATAACTGCTACATGGAATTCTGAACAAATTTGCTGCAGACCCTCGGTAGTTGACATTGGTATTGATATAAACTATAATAATAAATAATGAAGTATTGAAGTCATACCTAAAATGATATTGTATTTGATTGTTTAAGCTTAATAGTTATGAAAATAATTTAAAATTTATAAAATAATAATAATTATACATTAATGTAGAAAAGTGAATATGAACTCATTCATTTAAGTATTCATACATGTAAAATTTATTTTTGTCTTATCTTAGAAAAAAATTTTGCCTCGCCCCTTAATTTAAAATCTAGCTACGCCCATGCCATCATAACACGCATTGTTTCACCCCAAATTATTTTAATTAACGGTTATTTATCTGACCTAGCTTTACATAATGTTTCTAAATAACAGTTATTTTGTTTTTTCTTTATGGCTCTTCAATAACTATTATAATATAGAAGTTGTACTTTACAGCCTATCATTAATTAATATGAAATTTGTTTAAAATTACTTTAAATAGTTCCACGACCCTGCAATAGGAAAAATTATGAATTTTTCCATAATATAGGGCAGGTCAATGATCAGGCACAGTAAATAGTTTTTGACTAGCACACTCTTAGCAGTCATATTTTACTGGAGTACCTATAGAAAATAATAAAAATAAAACATTTCAAAACAGTCTGAAAATATTGTTTAATTACATCAAATACATTTAATGGTAAACAATAAAAAATATAAAATACTTCATAACAAAAATAATAACATAATTAAACTAAATTTATGACATAAAACAATAATTCATAAACACTGAAATTTCTTTTAAAATTAAGATATTGTGCGAAGTAAATATTTGGTAAAGAAAAAACATAATTTGAATTGATTTGTCTTACTTAAAATATGTATACAATCTTGAATATATATTTGTATCAATATTATCTTAAGATATGGGATATATTAAAATATATATATTATATTATATATATATTATTTACATAACCACCATACCCTGATTTTTAATGATCCCATTTTCGTAACACGCAATTTTTTACCAGAAATTTTTTTTTTTACATTTTTGACAGTTTACAAATTTAGAGGATTGGGTTGTACTAATCCACCATTCTGACACATTTGTTTAGCAATATTACTCATTTTTGAAAAGTTATCCAAGTGCTTGCCAGATTTTAATTGCATCAAATTGGATGTTACCCTATCACTGGCCTAAAAATGAAAAAAATATTATATTATTACAGACAATTTAATGTTAGTATCAAATATTAAACCAATAATATGTTCATTAGGATTTAAAGTTTAAAAGAGTAAAAGACTAAAAAAGGATGATTTCCTTATAAATTTTTAATTCAAAATTAAATATTTAATACCTATACAAAAATTTTCAAACAAATATTTCTTGTTTGAATACATATCAAGTTAAAAATATAAGTTGTCATAAAAAAAAAAAAATCTCAAAAAATTAGTGTACTAATACATTATGTTATATGGATTATTCCCTATATATTATTATTTATACACATATACATATAATACAAAGCATGGAATGAGGAGTACAAACCTCAGAACAGTAGACTTGGGTTAACAACACTTCATAATCAGCTGTAGGCAAGCCTAAGTTGAGCGCCCGTGTCGCACGGGAAAGTACTACCGTCATAGTATAAGTATCAATAGCTGCTTGAGCTAATCTGTTTAAAAGGAACTGTTCCTCAATAATACCCTTGCCATATTTGATCAAAAGTGATTCTACAGCTGGTCCAAATAGACCGACACTCTAAAATAATATGAACGAAACATTATGCAAAATGTTATTATTCAAGCAAATAACAAGGCATATCTACTCACTTGACCCGCAAGATCGGCAGCATTTGATAATTTTGGATGTACCAAGTGCGTTAAAGATGGGGCTGAACTGAATCCAACAGAGGAAAGAGCTCGTTTTGTTACTTCTTCAAGAATCAATCCTAGATTTGCTGTTGGATTCTTAAATGCTTTTTGCAATTCTTTTAGATGACTTCCCGCAAATTGAATTCCAGTTAAGGCCACGAAAAGTCTTAAGATATCATTAGTGCCTTCGAATATTCTGAATATTCTTAAGTCGCGCATGACTTTTTCCAGACCTGTACCTTTCATGTATCCCATACCACCAAGGATTTGTATAGCTTCATCGCACACATACCATGCGGATTCGGATGCAAAGCACTGTTGACAAATTACATTTTCTATCAATTATATGTTTACTAAAATAATTATTTCCAAAATACCTTAGATATTGCTGCTTCCAAATGATAATCAACAGATCCAGAATCCATGTTACCAGATATCATATAAGCCATACTTTCAGTCACATACTGCAGCATAGCCATGCGAGCAAGTTTCTCTTGTATGCTTCCAAAAGTGTCTAAACGTTTACCAAACTGTATTCTAGTGGTAGCATGCTCTACAGCTTTAGCAGTAACTGATCTCATAGTTCCAGCTAGAGCAGCAGCCATACCAAACCGTCCATTGTTTAATATGTTCATAGCTACTTTAAAACCTTGGCCAACACCACCCAAAACATTTTCGACTGGTACCTTAACATCTTCGTAATTCACTTCAGCTGTGTTTGAAGCTTTGATACCCATTTTTTTTTCTGGCGGACTATTTGAAACTCCCCCAAATGCTCGTTCCACAATAAAGGCAGTCACTTTGTCAACTGTTTTACCAGTCTTCTCATCTGTCACTGGTGTTTGGGCAAACACTGTCATTATTTCTGCCATTCCTCCATTACTGATCCATATTTTATTTCCATTAAGTATGAAGTGTTTACCATCAGGAGATAATACTGCTCGAGTTCTAAAATAAAACAATACATTATAATATAATGAAAATTTGATTTTTAAGAAACGTACTTAATCGAACCAGCATCACTGCCAGATGATGGTTCAGTCAAACAAAATGCTGCAAATTCCTTATTGGATACTCTAGGAAGATATTTGGCTTTTTGTTCAGGTGTTCCAAATAATAATATTCCCTAAAAATGGTCAACATTTCGATTTACTTTCAGTGTAAGTTAAATATTTTGAATTTTACTGTTTTCTTTTTTAACTACTATAGTTGTGATTTTTATTTTATAATTTAAATATCATTTACATTTCAAATTAAGATCAGGGTTGGAAATTTTATTATGTATATTAATAAACAGTAAAATATTATTTTATTCAAATTTGGTAATTCGTGTTTTAACTCTAAATTCAACCAGAATATGACAATTTAAATTATACGTAATGTTATTTTAGATAGATGGAAATAATAAAAGCGAGTGTGGCATCATCTTATTAATACAAAATAAATTTTAAACTTTATATTACGTTTGATATTATTATTATATACACTAAGTCTGATACACAATATTTTTAAATACAATTATACACATTTATATCACAGAAATATATAATGAAAAGGAACAAAATTATGAAAATATGAAAAACTTTTAAGAAAAACCTTTTCATCTATTTTTAAGTTAATAAAGAAACTAAATAAATGTTATAATAATAATAATAAAATGAATGATTTACTGTTGTTATTCACATACAAATATATTTATATTTGGGATTTATAAATTATCTAAATGCCTATATGAGTCAAACACTATTAATCAAATAATTTTAATTATAATATAATTAATATAATAACTATATAATGTAAAAATATATGTAATCAATATTTTTCCATAAGTAACCTTTGAACAGTTTAAATGATTCATAAACTAATAATAATTGCACCATCACTAAAAACTTTTTTAATCAATACAATTACAACATACAGGAACTAGGTGAATTTATAGAAATAAAATATTTAAAACTAAACAGTCTTGTTATCATTAATATTGTTATTATTTGAAGTACTTAAATCCATACAATATTAAATATGTAATACATATAAATTCTATATATTTAAAATATACCTAAACGTCATTTTAATTAAATTTATTTCTATTAATCTTCTAGGATGTCATTTAAATTTTATAAACAATAAAAATAAATATTTAATTAATAAATTGTTATTAAAATATATTTGTATTTGCCATTTAATTATAAATCAAAAAATGTAGGTATATTAATTGTAGAATAAGTTATACTTACTTTGAATCCAATGGACTGATGTGCTCCTAAAACTATACCCACAGCCAAATCATGAGCACCAACTATTTCCACCATTCTAGCATACTGGGTATTACTAAGACCTAAGCCACCTAAATCTTGAGGTACTTGTAGAGAGAAGGCGCCCATATCCCACAATCCTTCAAGGGTATTAGGTTCTACTGTTTCAATTTCATCGTTCTTAAGTGGATTGTTGACTTCCTTTAAAAGATTTTAAATACTGACATTTAAAAACACTAAATATTAAGTTAAATTTAAAAATATAATTTATACTTTGAAAAACTTTGTAACAGGATCAACTAGACTGGTCAATGTTTCAATTTGTTCATCGTTTAACACATTAGGATATGGGAAAACCTGTGAAGTTTGCAACTGACCACGAAATAGGTTCATTGTAAATGATTTTGATTGTTTGACATCTTTTTTTGAATCTGAAGTTGATGTGGCTGAGTGTGAAGCAGTTGTTGATAACCATCTGTAAAAAAATTATTTAATTAATATAGAAATGATTAAAATTAAATATATAAAACAAACAAATTTTAAACTTCATTTATTGTTTAATTTAGTGGATGTTAATTAGTTCACAAGTCAATTTATGTGTTTATGTAAGATAGTATCGCAAAACAAAAAATAAAACTTAAATTTAAAATTTTTTATTTTAATTTATAAATTAGTAATATTGTTTTTTATTTTATTTTTTTTTTACTATACTGCCTTTTTGACTTTTGGCATTATGTATAACTAATAAAGTATGAATTTTATATATATATATATAATTAATAGTTATATTACACAGTAAATTTTAGACATTTTACATAATGTCTAAGCATTATACAAAATACTGGTAACATATACACATTATGTATTATTTAAAATAATGGAAAAATAAATAAAGTAGGATTTAATAAAATAGAAAAAGTACTTTAAAGAAAACTACTAGACCAATTTATTTTAAACAGTAGTTAAGAGGGTTGACCACCTTTACATAAAATATTAAATAGATTAAATGAAATAATAAGAAAACTGCTACAAATACAATATAATGACAAATTTAAAATAAGAAAAGAATTCAATCATTTAATTTCTTACATAAGATTTTATAAAATGTTACATAACTCATTTCTAGACCATGTCTACTAAAAATATATTTTCCATGTTAAAATTTAAAACATAAATTATTATTATTTTTAATTATTAATTATTATTATTATTATTTATTATAAATTATGATATTACAAATAGGTGATATACATCAAACATACAAGAACATTCTCAATAAATAATTAAGTACTTATATAGGCAATAAAAAAATGTATGTGGAAATACTTGTATAATAAGTTATAAGCTAACCTATCATAATATCATTGAAACTCAGAACTTGGGAAAAATGTAAAATATTTTTAAAAGTATTTGGAATACATATTTTGAATTCTTCGGAAAAAAAGTACTTAGAATATTTATTTGAATACTTTATGACAATATTATACACTAAGTATTTTGAATACTTAACAAAAGTACTTTGCTAAAAGTACTCCACTTTGTTTTTTACTAGTTTTCAGTAATACTGAATATCATAAATAGTAATTATATTATTTTATCATTTAATTAAATATAAACAATCATCAATATGTAGGAGGGGTTAATATTTTTTTAATTCTATGTTTATAAATAAACACAATAGCTAATAAGTAAATTGATAATACCAATTAGTTATAAAATATAACACAATAATAATAATAATAATAATAATAATAATAATAATAATAATAATAATAATAATAATAATAATAATAATAATAATAATAATAATAATAATAATAATAAAATAATAATAATAATAATAATAATAATAATAATAATAATAACACAGTGTCATAAAATATACTTGATTATTTGAATAAGGCTGGATTCAAACAGCAAATATACCAAGATTATTGATAAAATAATTGACAGTGTTCTAAATACCTATTACTCTACGAGTTGTTACTCACATTTTTTTCTGGAATAATTATTTTTTACGTTTAAGTAATAAGTTATTACTTTTATGTAAGTACAAGGTCCTATTTAAAATATTATTGAGCTTTAGAAAATATTCTAAATACAGTACTCGGAATACTACCCAAGTCTGTTGAAACTAATTATTTAGCTTATATGTATACATTTTTAGATTTTATTAAATTTATGTATGTAGTCAATAAAAATATTTATTATACTACTTTCATTTGAAATCACTAAGTATAAACACAATTTTGTATATACCTATTCAAAAGGAATTTAATAATTTAATAGTTATTGTGATAAAATATGTTTAGTAAATATTATTCTATATACATACAATAATATAAATTCATTTAGATACCCATCTTGTTTTTAATAATAATAATAATAATAATAATAATTTCAAAAAACGTAATTGTCCTAAAAAATGTTTTTATAGAATATAAATAATTTTACTCTACTTCCTGATTCATTGTCAATATTATTTAATTGGCATTGCTGATCTATTTTTAGTTCATTTAGATACATCAAAGCCAAATGCATTAATACAATTTTTTTTAGAACAAGTACAAAGGACAACATTACCAATTAAGTAACAGAATTTTTATTTTTAATGAAGCTGATAAAAATATTTCGAATTTTAGATCAATGTCGTAGCAATTATATATATATATTATAACTTGAATTTTAAGCAATAATCATATCAACAGCAGCTATAACAATAGTTTTCATTATTATTAGGAAATTAGTAACTCTTTCTATTGCGTTTTAGTTATCTTTGCACTATTTACTATATATATATAAAATAATGCAACACTTGCCACTCCTATTTGATCGTCCCTCTACTCAATAACAGTCATAGCCTTCTACCGTCTATTTTTCTCCCGATATCAAACTTTTCTTTAAATGCTAGGTCTCGTACAATAATCTATTTTCTCATAACCCATATCTACAATGCTAATTCGTTTTTAATTTAATCAACTAATTTACTTATATTTACCAAAATAAAATACCAAAAACACAATCAAAGTTTAACATATTTTTAATATTTACAAAGATAAATTGGCTGCATAGGTAGGTAGATACCTACAATTATGCGACAAACAACTGATAATTATAATATTATTTTAAATACGTATATATAAGTATATGAATTTGTTCAACTGATAACATTACGATGAAAAATAAAAATACAAAAATTAATAAGATTAAATAATTTTTAATATAATCATTATTTAAAAAGTGGAAGGTCTACCTCAATATTTTTATACGGGTTTTATAATTGAAAGTGACAGTATTGTGAACTGGCTACCTACATATTTAATATTGTAATTATGTATTGAATTCCTAAATTATTATTATTAATTGTAATAACAAGCCATAGCCCACATGAGCATATATATCACTAAACCATATTACATTTGATAATGTTAATTAGGTATTAGTTTTTAATTAATAAAAACATTATTTATTGTTCATTTACCGCTTACCAATGCTCTTACTAATTAAATAATACGTTTACAAATTAAAATCTTATACTGAAAATCGAAATTTATATTAAAGACGCGTACGTATAAAAATATTATGCGAAACGACATAAACATGAGATTTGTTGTTTCGATATATCTTTCGACCTTCGTCGTGTAACGTATTTACTACGATCATAGTAGTGTTTGAAAATATGCAAAAAGAAAAAAAAACACATACCTTCTGGTTTTTTGAATTGTTCTACACTCTTCTTGGGCTTTTAATAGGTTACGGTTTAATTTATTATACACTTTGAGCATTTTGAACAAAAGACAGTGGAACGTTACCAAACGATTACAACGAGGAAGTACAACTGACTGGCTGTGAATAAAACTTAAATTATGCTGATAAATCGTTCATGGACTATGCACCTACAGTCAACACTACACACTGCTAAGTGCCAACAGAAAACATTAGAACGAATAATAAAAAAAAAACGAGTTTTTTTTTTTATCGAACAAGGACGAACGAGTAATAACAAAAAAATTGTAATAATAAAAACAATATTAAATAACACTAATAAGAGTTCTACCGTAATCACGGTTTCACACAGTCCATACCATGGATACCGTGGTATAGAATAAGAATATTCCCCTTCACGGTTTTCATAATCACGAGCGTCTAGGTCATAGACATATAAAGACATATCTTTATTGGTCTATGGTCTGGGTTTTAAGACCGTGGTCTATAATATGCCATTGATTCTATGGTCTATGGTCTAGAATTCTACCGACATGAGAATCCGAATGGCTGCAAAATGCCCTACCGCGATATCATATCACAGAATAGATGAAAGAAAAAAGTATAATAGATGAAAAATATGATTTCACCTGTTCTATGATCATATGTTCCTTATCATTAAATAAAAAATAGTATAGATATTAGCAGAGAACATTACTAGATATTATTAGATAATATTGTAAAGATTCGTTGAACTGATATTTCAAAATTTTAAAGTAGTTTAGTGCAAAAAAAAGAAAAAAAGAAATCAAATAAAAGTGCTGTAATCAGAGCCGTCTTAAAGTTATGTGAGGCCCAAGGGCCCAGAATATTTTATATTGTATTGTATTGTAAAACAAAAAATAGTCTCTAGACCTAGTGGTTTAGGTTGTGCGTTGATCGATATATCAAACTTTTAACCCTTTTTCAACCTTTTAGGGGTGGAATTTTGAAAAATCCTTTCTTAGTGTTCGTCTACGATATAGAAGGAACTTGTGTGCAAAATTTCAAGTGTCTAGATCCAGCGGTTTAGGCTGTGCGTTGATGAATCAGTCAGTCAGGACAAGTCATTTTATATATATAGATAATTTCAAAATGTCAATGTTTTAAAATTAAAATATTTTTTTTATCATTTGGGATTTATTTATTTTTTAAAATAAGTATCTAAGTAAAAAAAAAATTATATATGTTATTTTGTAAATAAATTGGAGGCCCTTAGAATTTGGGGGCCCCGGTTCGGGCCCTTCAGGCCCATGCCTCAAGACGGCACTGGCTGTAATTTTTACTTGTACTCATTTACCACATAAATATTATATACATTTAATTTGCTAGATTTTTTTTTTAGTAATATTCATAACCATCAAGGCCTTAAATACATATTATATCCGATTTCTGGATACACATTTTTTTTTTTTAAATTCAGTTGTCAGCGTTAATAAATTTCCATAGCAAAAACACTCCGTGGGGGGCTCTGCTCTCACATCCCCTTTTATACACATATTATGCAAAGTCATAAAAATTTAGAATAAAAAAATTTCAAAACAAAATAAATATAAGTAAAAGTTCAAAGTTTGTTCACGCTTAAAACCAGTGCTGTAGTTTTTTTTTCTAAGTAGGTCCCGGAACCGACATGTTTTGGCGGGAAAGACTACCCACCAATAAACATTTTCGATATCAATATCTTGTTAATAAAAAACCGAATCATTGAATTCAAAACGAATGATATACATATATATTCAATTTAATAAAACAATATCGACTGAAGTGTAATTTTAAACATAAAATATAAATTAATTTCATCGTTTGACCCTAAGAAAAAATAATAAACTCCCAAAACTCAGATAAAAGTATAAAATAATAAGAAAATACATAACAAAAATGGTTAACGTGTACAAAGTATTTTCAAAGAGTAAAAATATTACTTTTAATATAACATACTAATAAATATTGTTTGAAAGTTTGGTCATATTATATAGATGTCGCCTTTATTTTGTAGTTCAGCGAAAACGGTAATACTCGTACAACAATACTAAATTCAAATTTAGTAGATATTAAATTGAGGTATACAAGAAGACCGTCGGACACCGTAGGGAACAGTTGTCCATTCCACGACAAATATTTTCTAAAAAAAACATCCCCTTCCTTTCTAAACTAGACTACATTATTAATTATTATACGTTTCGCATAAATTGGCTCGACGCGTATTTTTGTTTGAATAATACACGCATAATATGTGTATATTATTAATTATTATATATTACACAGTGTTACAGTTGTAAGAGGATAACAGTGCGTCAGTCCGTTGATCATCATCACCGAGTACGAGAAAGTAAATAACTTTTAAATTGTTAAAATACAAAACATTTTAAAATATTCAAGTCGACAACAGTATAATATACTAATTAGTAATACGTAAACAGAAAAAAGATTACACATATAATTAAATACTATTATACTTTTACGCTGCATTAATTTCAAACAACAAACGGTGATTTTGTATCGATAATTCCTTCGTCTACTCTTACAACGTAGTAAATACTAAAGAAATAAAATATTTTTGATAAAAAAATTTAAAAACAGTCAATAGAATTAAAATCGATATTTTATTGAATTATCGAACGCGCGTTATTACCAATAAACATTACATATCGAACGACCCATCGGCTACAACGTTTCTGGTATAAGTACGAGCGACAAATGACCAAAGTCAAAAACCAGTTTTAAATTTGCAAACGCGCACTGTAACGTCCGTGGACCTATTCTGTGCTACAATTCTGCATGTAATTCGTGATAACGGATACTGATAATGTATACCGCTTATGACGTTACACCTTATTATCTACTACGAGTACATGACAATAATGAAGCCGTCGCGACGACTCCGCATTGCGTTCCGGTATATTATGATGATATTCGGATTTGAAAAAATTTACTTTATTCAGTAGGTAGTTTTCCAAAGGGGTCGCCCGTAATACACTCGCGCGTACTTGAACGCGCCGTGGCCGACGACGACTGAACGACGGCACCGCAATACGTACGTCGCGTGCGGTGTACACCGCGGCTCAATCGAATAAATATTACGTGTGATTTAGAGGATGGCCTGTGACGACGATGACTTCATTCGGAGTATATTCTGCCCTCGTGTAGCCGTTTTGTGTTCGAGCAACGCGCAAGAGATATGTCGCAAAAACGATCTGAGCTTCTGCGATTTACTTAAACCGTTTGCTCGGCTAAACGACGGTAAGGATACGAAATTCTGCAACGGTTGCAAGTAAATACTCCCAATATGTGACTTGTGTGTTTAGTTAGTTTTAAAGACGCCAATGGCGGTACAGTGAATGTGCCCAGCTTACGGATAGCGTTTTCTAACATGAACGGCCAGCCCTTACCGGTCACCAAGGAAAGGAGTCTTTTGTACAATTCCGTTAATGTCGCCACCCAACCAAATGACGTCGTCGTTAAAATAGGTAACGCGTTGGATCGTATTGTCTTATTTTATTTTATTTTTTGAACCTTGTAATACAAATCTGCTCGCCAGGTACACAAGAACTCACGATACCTGAAAACACGCCGTGGTTCACAAAGTGGAGGACGACGTTTTTACAAATTCAAAACGTTTCCGATCACGAATATACCAGACATTTTTAGGATGTATCCTTTTAAACATTTAGTTTATTGGTTAATGCGTTTGTTTGGTATAAATAATTTCCTTAACTTATTATATGAATCAGGTGTAATGGTAATAAGCTCTTCTGACGAAGAACAAATCGCAATATTAACGCAACAAGTGCAACAATCCATTCTACCTAATCAAAATCAAACGTGTAAATGGTTTCAAACCACAGTACTGAGATATTATGTTGTTTTACACGAAAGTTTAAATTCTGACCTCAGCGTGTTAGTTATTACGTTTTATTATACGCATTAAATATTTCAATATATATATATATATATATACGATATTATAAAATAATACTAATAGAAATTATTTTTATTTTAGAGCCAATAAAATTATTGAAACATTACAATCAACATATGGTCATAGCAGTTGCTATCTCCTTAGGTTGAACTCGTGTAAGGATCCCAAGACCGAGTTAACTGACGGATTATGGAATTATTTGAACGATTTGTATGTCCCTGACGATAATACTGACACTCGCGATGAATTTGAAAACGGTTTAAATACGGTAGATGATTCGCTATTGCATCCATTAAGTCCACAAGAATATAGCAAAAACTTGAATGGTGATTTGAAAACGGATCATCAAAAATTGTACGGTGCTTATTTGGATGAAAATGATTATAACAATATACGAGAGTTTATCAAACATTTTGTATCAAGATCACTAATACCATATGTCGAATCTCAAATACAATCATTAAATGAATCGGTAATCAATAAAAATATTTTTAAATATTATAAATATTATACCACAAACATACACGTATATATATTTTTTTTTTTTTGTTTTAGGTTACAAACAAAAAAGGTGTAAGTCGGTCACTTTTGAGTGCTACCAAAAGATGGTTTAGCACAAATAAACCTACTTCAGCAACTGGTCCAGCTACAGTAGTGTGAGTAAAACGTAACATATTTGTGATACACAATTGTAATTTTTTTAACAATGTATTATTGTTTATTTAGCTATACTAGTGATTCGCCAGAACTTCAGACTCGACGTTTAGCCGATTTATACATGATTTTAGGTGCTTGGTCTCTTGCTTTTCCTTTGTATCAGACCGCAAAAAGAGATTTCAGTGCTGACAATGCTTGGTTGTTGTACAGTGGTGCAATCGAAATGGCAGCTATTTGCGCTTTAATCTGTCCTAGCGTGTGTGATAACCGAAAAGCCATGGAATATGCCAATGAGAGTGTGCTAACATATTTAAACACTTGCAGGTTCAAAGTATAATAAAATGCTTGTGTTTATATCTTTTAAATAATGAATTGGTTGTTTTTATTTTACAGGGCTCCTCAACTCGCCACTAGAGCCACGTTACTGTTATGCGAATTGCTTGTTAGCCGGGAAATGTATGGTGAGGCTGCAAAAATGTTTATTCAGATGACAAATGAAGACTCAGATTTACGAAGTGCTTTACTTCTAGAACAGGCGGCATATGCTTTCCTGAAATCACAAAAACCACCAATGCTAAGGAAATATGCTTTTCATTTGGTATTAGCTGGCCATCGGTATTCAAAAGCAGCACAAAGAAAACAGTCACTTAACTGTTATCAACAAGCTTATCAGGTGTAGATTTATTTCATAAATTAAGTAAATTTTATGACTAGATTTTTAAGCAAATTACCAATTAGAATTACGTTTTTCTAATATTATTGGTGTCGAAATAATAATAATAGTAGTTTTATTTTGTTCTTGTTACCGTAGGTCTTTGGAGGTACTCATTGGACGTTAGCAGAAGACCATATACAAACAGCTATTGGTAGACAGGCGACTATTTTGAAACATATTAAACAAGCCTCTGAAGCATATTCCAAATTATTAGCCAGAGCTTCAAGTCAACCACCAGAACAACAATCTACTATTCTAAGAGATTATTTAAATATAAAACTGGTATAATATCTGGTGTTTTCCACATTTACATTATCTCAGACGGATTAACGTTTATAGGAATATGCAGCTGAGAAAAACGACTCGTCAGCTATTGATTTAGCCTTACCTCTCATAGATCAGAAAAAAATCAAAGTATTGTTGAATGCAGATAGTATTATAACCAAGGAGCATAGTTTTGATGACGACTTGTTAGATCCCAGGTGGTATAAAATGGAAGAAGACTTGATTACAGAAGTTAGAGGAGTACCTCCATTGATATTTAAACCAACATTTGCTTTTTACGGTAGCAATGATACCATAAAACCATCGTTATATGAAAATGGTAAGAAAAGTATTTTTATGTTTCAAATAGAAATTTTTTTTACTAAAAACGTACTATACTAATATTAATTATATATTTATATATATTATACATTTTTTTTCTCGTGTAAACAGAATTAGTGCAAGTACAAATGACATTATCAAATCCATTGAATATATCATTATGTCTCGAAAACCTATCGCTAACATATTCCTTCGATAAAGAGTTATCTTCAGTAGAACCTCAAGTGCTAGATGAATTACTGTTAGCACCTTCTAGTACAACACAAGTAATTTACACATTTTAATAATAATTTATGGAAATAATTGTTTTTAATAACAATTTGTCATTTTTATTATTTATGCATTCACAGGTTATTCTTGGTTTGAAAGCTAAAAGTATTGGGATTTTAAGCATAACAGGTGTTAAATTTAGCCTATTAATTCCAACAATTATGAGTGACAACATAGTCAAGCGAGTGATAAACGGTTGGCAATGTTTTGAGATGTTAAGTTCTATACAATTCAATGTCCAGTCATCGACTTCGTTATTGAAGGTAAAATATTAATTGTTTAAGGAATGCATTTATCTCAGCAGCATATTAAACCTTTTTTTTTTTTGTTGATAAATTCAATAAATGTAGCTTTCATCCAAACAATGAGACACACTACTTATGCATTTTACAGGAAAAGCAATTAAATATCTCCTAGGTGTTGGTTAGACTCGAATTGTGATAACCAATATCTCCTTGTAACATTAATATTAGATCAGGGCTGGCACTAAGAAATATTTCTAGGAAAGAATCGGAATAATTTTACGGACTCATTTTCCAAAAATAGAGGTGATAAGCAAAAAAATATAAAACCGAGATTAAATAAGCCAGACACGCAACAGTAATAACATGCCGTAAAATTCACTTGTGTCTTGTTGTTCCACTAATATTACATTTACTTAATCATCATTTACCTTAAAAGATATCTTGATGAAATTGATATCACATCCGTTTAAAGACTACCGTACCTCGAAGTCCCACTAAAAAACTCTACTTGTCTTGTTCTTCGGCTGAAGGCTTCTAATAATTATTATACTCATTGTATGTAAAATATAAGTATGATCAAAAAAAATATTACTGCATAATATATTAAAAACATTAAAAACATGAAAAATTATGGAAATTTCCAAATCGAACACAGTATACGAGTATAAATTGACAATTACATTATAATAATTATATTAATTACATTGTAATGACAAGTGTATACAAATATAGAATTTAAAAAAACATTGATTGAAACAAATATTTTTTAGAAGTATACAAGATATATTTATTTATAATCTTTTCTTTTAAGTAAATTTAAAAAAATACACATATTTGGCACTGTTTTTTTTTTTTTTTACAAAATATAAATAGCAGATTTGTAATTGAAGAAAAAGCTATTGAAAATTGCAATTGATTTCCTTTTTTAATTTAACACAGGAAAATAGTCTTAATGTAATTAATTTTTAAAAATATTTAATCACTTTAAGAAGTGACCTGAATAACAACCATTTTTTTTTTGGTCAGTTGACATCAAATGTTACCACTATCACCCCAGGATAGGTTAGGTAACAATGTTACACAAGTCATTTGCTCAGGTCACTTCTTAAAATGGAAAATGATATAATGTGTATATTTTTTAAAACGCCTTATAGATTATTAGAATTTTGATATGAATTGTATTTCTCTGTATGTTTAAAAAATATATTTGGATTTACTTTTATCATAAATATTATGTAAGTGAAAACGATGGTAGTCAGCCCATTCTAAATTGTAAAATATTACATGACAATCAATACTATGCAAACTAACTTTTTTGATTTTAGGTTGATTTTGTGGGAAATCAAGTGAATACATTGATCGGTGAAATGAACGTTATACGATTAACATTAGAAAATGATGGCACGCTACCATTGCATAAAATTTTTGTTTCAACTTCGATCGAAGATTCTTTTTTCTCAGAGTCAAATCATTTTTGCAAGAACAAAAACATTCGTAATTTATCATTTCAATTGCTTCCAAATTCCAGAAAGTCTGTAGACTTTTGTTTCAATAGTCCAGACACAGAAACATTTACACTTGACTTGTTATTTTATTATGAATCTCAAATCGAAACGAAAAAACAAGAGTACAAGTTATGTAGAGCTAGTTGGCTGATGACGGCAAAACCTTGTGTTAGATTATCTGCATCAGCATTACTTTCAAATCAAAATAGCGAAACACTTAATCTCAAAACAGTTGTTCATAATTTATATAAAGTAATACACATATATTTTTTAAATGTTTTTAATTTTGGATTAATTTCATTTTCAAACGCTTTGTAATTTCAGGGAAATGAGGTAGAGCAAGTGAAATTGAAGCAAATATTTTTATATAGTCCAGAATGGACTTTGTCTAAAAAAATATACCCTCAAGGAAGTATAAAAGATTTAGACCAACAGCAGTCTTGTCATTTATCCTTACAAGCTTGTCGAACAAACAAAAGCGGTATCTCTAAAATAAATTTTGATAACGAATTGTTTGCACAAACTGACATGTGCGAAAAATTTGTTTCGATAACCAAATCGTTGTCAAACAAAAAAAAAATACCAAAGTTTGACAGGCATAAAGTTCAAACAGAGGTGCTAAAATGTATTGATCTCGTTTTGGCCATTCTATGGCAGGTAATGATTTTTAACTACATTTTATTAGCTCTATATAATAATCATTGCCGTTCTTATTCTGTTTTCAGGTGATAATCAAAGATCATTCAAATCAGTTAAGAAGTATTTGTGGCATTCACAGGGTTTGTTTGACCAAATTAAATTCAAGTGTTGTATGGCCCGAATTTGGTTCCTTAGATTCATCAAAAAATATTGCCAAGCCTGTAGGAAGATTAAAAATATTTGGACCTGATCGGAATATACATCCGTATGATGGGACGCCCCTGCTTAATGACACATTAGGATCTTTAGAATCGCCCATGAATCGGTTGCTCAATGTTGCTTTTTCACATCCTAGTACTGTTACACATTCCTTTATCGATAAAAAGTAATTTTATATATATATATGTATAATTCTTAGAACATAACTTAATTATAAATCAACTGCATACATTTTTCAGAATGTGTATTGTATCTGTGTTCATAATACTTAAAAACTGTGTTGAGCATAAAATTGAAGTTAAAATCAATGTAGACACTGCCAGTTCAAAGTATGTATATTTATTATTTGGTATATTTTGATTCATCTAAATTAATATCACTTCTTTCAGCTATTGTTCAATTTTATTGTATTTATGTTAAAAATTACTTTTTGGATCATTTATACATTTCTAGAGTACATAGTTGCACATTCTTTATTTTATAAAACAAAAAATATCTCTTGATTTGTGTGGAAAATCGTATAGTTATTATTATTATTATTTTTTTTTAATGACAGAAATGTTGACATTTTTAATTTCTGTAATCACCATAACCAATAAGTCCATTTATTTAATTGTCTTATGGTAACGTAAAGTGAACAATATAATAAATAATAATTGATGTAAAATATGTTTATGAGTATACACACCTTTAACGCAACTAACTACATAATATTTGAATATAATTTGTAGGCAGATATTTTTAATTATCAATGAGTTACAAATTAATCTTTAATAAAATATACTTTTCAGATCAGATGTAGATAACCAATATTTCTGTTGGACTGGGCTGACCAACCCAAAACCATTTTTGTTGCCGGTATCAGCAACACGCACCGTTTGTCTTAATGCTGCAGTTGCTTCTCAAGGATGCTATAAAACAACAGCCAAACTCAACATACTAGCACGACCACATCCGCCTGCTCAACATGCATTCCTAACACAAATTGTTTCTTCCTCTTCATTATTAGTTGTTAAAGATCATAAGTCTGAAGTAACTAGTTAATCGTTACTACTTCACTTAGATAATATTGTTCTATGTTTTATTTTAAAAAAAAAAAGTATATATATATATATATATAGGTATATATGTAAAAAAACATATATTATATCCAAAGAAAAATATAATAATTATAACGTGATAGATAATATTATTATTATTACGAGTATTAATTTCCCATTATGCTGTCTATCATGTCTTTGATCAAACCAAATTTCGGACGGTTGGCCGGATTGGAATGCCAGCACATGAGCATTACTTCGTATAAGCTATGACAGCACAATGGAGGTCTGGGCATACGGTATCCTTCGCTCAGCACATCGTATATACGAGAAGAACTTATTGTCGGGTATGGACAACCGCCCAGCATCATGATTTCCCACAGAAGTACTCCGAACGACCACACGTCACTTTGGGACGTGTATACCCGGTACTTGAGGGACTCCAGTGCCATCCACTTGATGGGCAGTGGATCACCGCGGTTTGACTTCTGATAGAGGTTCTGTTCGTAAATGTCGCGGCTAAGGCCAAAATCACATATCTTTATCGTGTGGTGATCACTGAGCAACACGTTTCGGGCAGCCAAGTCTCGATGCACTATGCGGTTCTTTTCCAAAAACATCTATATAATAATATAATGTGAACAAAATTAATCTTAGTCCGTCGTTCCTGGTGCATTCAATGTTTATGATAATCGTGTATTCTGATTCTGATAGGAAAACGTGTGTTTTGTACAAATCAAAACATTTTAAAGCGTTAAAATGTAATAAAACATTTTTTTTAAATTAACTTTTTTTTTTCTCATCAATTTCTATTGACTTTATTTTAAATTATGACAGTAAAAGTTTTACATCATTAATAATGAAAATATTTTTAATTCCCCCCAATGCACATTACAATGTAAGTACCACTGCAGTATATTATATCAACTAAGGAGCCAGTACATATCGTAATGTGTATTAAAATACCTCGTAACCGGATTGTCGTTATATCTTATTTTAGATGTTTGACAAAAGAAAATGTAAGTAAAAGAAAAAAAAATATATACACACTTAATTTGGAAGTGAAAGAGATATTTTATCATTAGTGAATACTGTTGTATGATGAAAAGAACGTTCCTATTATTATTGTGAACATTATCGCAATTAATATACTAAAAATAATGTGCAATAGAAATGACAATATTGCATTATTATTAATGAGCACCATTTGTTGTATAGCTGTCGTTATCACGGTTCACTGCATTATATTTTCCAGTTCGAGCACTGACAGTTCCATAATACAGAATATCGTTTAAGTTGATAAGCTGACTGTTGGGCGAAAAGGAGGAGGAGGGTATGATTTACCATTACATAATACATTAAAACCCTTGTAAAATCTTAAATACAGTAGAAATCACTACAACGAGCACTGGTTAGAACGAGATATTGCTTAAAAGGAGCAAAACGCTAAGTCCTGGCACAAGCCCATATGGTTGTATGTTAAAATATACATTTACAACGATAGTATGATTATAACTAGTAAAATAAAACGAACTTGACTAACGACCTTCCGGTTACTACGAACAGGTACCTGCAAGATAAGAACTTTTGGTCATTATTTAGGTCGATTAATCATTGACATCTTTAGTTGTGTAGATATGGATTACTTAAATAAACATGATTCCTACAAATTCTAGTGTTTTCAAGTTGATAAAAATTACAAATAGCGTCAGTTGTGTGAAGACGTCCACCATGTCGCGTCGTCAGTTTACGTTAGACGAAAAAATCGGAATAATCGGGCGTTTAGGAAATGGTGAGAAAAACAGCGTAATCGCAAAAGAATTTGGCATCTCTTCGTCGACGATTTCAACCATATGGAAGAATCGGGATACGTTGAAAAATATGTTTCAAACCACGTAACTTAAAGCAAAACGACTGCGCACTGCACAGCATAAGGACCTTGAAGAAGCTGTACTAGTATGGTTCAAACAACAACGGTTATTGAATGTGCCTATAAGTGGTCCTATTTTGCAAGCAAAAACTGACCAACTGGCTGAAAAAATGAAAATAGAAAATTTCAAATGCTCTGCATCTTGGATTCAGCGTTTCCGACAGCGGCACAACACTGGTTTCGGCAAGATCTCAGGTGAGTCATCTGCAGTTAATACTGAAATGTGTTCTAATTGGCTGGCTAACGTCTGGCCATCCCTTCGAGCAGGTTACTGTGATGATGAAATTTATAATGCCGATGAAGCTGGCCTTTTTTTCAAATTAACTCCCGATAAAACTCTTCGCTTCAAGGGGGAAAAATGTTCGGGTGGAAAATTATCCAAAGACAGAATAACAGTTTTAGTGGCAGCCAACATGACCGGAACTGATAAAAGAAAACTCTTTGTTAATTGTTATTGGGAAGTCGAAAAGCCCTCGGTGTTTTAAAGGAGTTTCATCACTTCCAGTATTTTATGAAAATAACACCAAAGATTGGATGACCTCAGCAATTTTGAAAAACTCTTAATTATTGAGATGATGAGTTACGCCGTAAGAAAAAAAAATTCTACTGTTGGTGGACAACTGTCCAGCACACCCATCACTGCTTATGAAATTGATTAAACTCGTATTTTTGCCCGCCAACACTACTGCTGTACTTCAACCGATGGACCAGGGCGTTATAAGGAACCTGAAAGCTCATTATCGGAATCAGTTGGTACTCAAAATGATTGAGGATATTTAAAATCAAGTAGAATCAAAAACAACTGTTTTGGATGCCATAATAATGCTGGATAAAGCTTGGCGTAATGTAACATCGACGGGGATTGCTAATTGCTTTCGGCATGCAGGTTTTTGTGACGTTTCGACCGATACTACACAGCTACAAGCAGACAGTGGATTGATCAATGACATCGATGAGCACTACGTCCAGATTGATGACGACCTCATAAAGTCAGAAATTTCAACGGATGAAGATATAGTCAAAAATGTCATAGCCAGCCAACAAGTTGAGCCAGATAATGATACTGATATCGATGAGCTTGATGATGAGTTTGAAACTGTGCCGTCAATATCCGAAGCTCGTGCTGCACTGAGGACACTAGAAACATTTTATTACACAAAATATGAAGGTACAGATGCTGAAAGAAAAGCGTTGTCTTTATTAGAAACATCGATCAACACTAAATACACGAAGCAAAGTTCGATCAAAGATTATTTTAAGAAATTAAATTCAAGTGTTTTATAATTATGTTTAAGTAATATGTATTGATAAATAAAGTATTAAATCTCCGATTATAATAATTAATAATAATAGTAAATAATAAATGTATATAAATTCAGTATTAATCTCGATTATAAGTAGGTAAAATAAAAAAAGTCGTCGGTTTTATTTTTGTATTTCTCGCTTTTAACCGGTTACGACGAATGCTCGTTCTAACCGCAAATGACGAGCTACCGGTTATAACGAGAAAAACTGGCTGGCCCTTAAAACTCGTCATAACCGATTTCTACTGTATACGTATATTACATTACGTTTGCGTGTGTATAAACAACTATATGTATTGGCCTTACCATTCCATTGGCTGCTTGGCTGGCGAAACGCATCAAGTCGTCCACAGTAAGGAACACGTTTTCTTCGCCATGGTACAAGTAACAGTTGTTGAACACCATCGAAGGCGGTGCGTCGGGGGCAGGCGGCGGCGACGGCGGATTCCCGTCGACTTCCTTGCTGCGGTCCGTCTCACCCGTTACGGTAGTCAGCTCGGACGGTTCATTTGTCCGGTTCACGTAAAAGTCATTGGCGTACCACGATTTTATGCTTACCTATAAATTTGTGTATACTTAATATTACAAATAATATTATGTATACTATAGCTGAATATTGTCCACCAACATTTCTACTGCGGGTTTAATTAATAATTACATATATTTACATTACACTATAATAATGTAATTTACACTATTAGGCATGGGCGTACTCACGGGGGAGGGGAGTTCATGGGGTCTAAAGCCCCTCTCCCCATTGGCCGTGTTTTTTCTTTTTTTTTTGCAACCAATTCGTATTGTATTTGTAAGGGATATACATATATGAATATTCATTGTCTTAATGTCCTATTGTATACTTTATATTTAAAATAATTACAGTCTTATTGTAATATATGTGTAATAGAGTATTGTAGTCCGAAGTCCCCAAAACAGAATTTTTTTTTTTTTTTTGGGACGAAAAAATAACGCGTACCTATTATTTTATCCAAGGCGTCTCTCCGAGTCCGTTTTACCATCTACTATAAATACCGGCCGGGGTATGAGTGATGCTTAAAAATGCGTTTTCGTTATTATTAGGTAGTTACTATTATTGTTACTGAACGTTATTATAAAAGTAGACCCGGCTCAGTGGACTTTACAATGTTAGCGATTCATGGACGAGTTCCATTAACAGCTGAGAAAGTGGCAGATGATCTGGCAAAAAAGCCAAGAAAATTAGATTTTGTATTATAAAAAATAAAAATTGTATTGAATATTGTACTATTACTGTTTTTTTATATTGAAATTATTAAAAAATAATATTAAATATGGTGGTGTGGGCCCAGAGCTCCCGCACACATATTTTTCTAGAAATTATCCCACCCGCCCTTTGAAAATTTCTGAGAACGTCACTGTTATTACGTATAGTGTATTTTATGTATACGTACACTCGCATTATTGTTAATCGGTACAATTAAAATTTTATTAACAGAAAACAAAATTAATGAGATTTATTATATATATATATAGATAAACATGTATTCGATTCTGGGCGAGGCGAAAAAGCTAATGGTTTTAACAACGACGTTTATTTTATTTTTTTTTTTGTGTGTACAAATTTTCTCAATAATTTTCGAACGCGGTACAAAAAAATTACCAAAATAAATGGCCTTGAAATTCACACCGAATATGCTCAACGCTGAGCGCTATAATTTTTGAGCTATTATTATAGCAATGATTATATGTTGAGTCATAAACGAGATAATTTTTGGTTATAAGGGCTGAAAATTGTATACAACATAGGTCCTACGTTATTTCAACTATATCTAAACAATTTTCGATAATCCCAAGTCATAATTTTTTTTCTTATTACCACTTTAAATTTTCCGACAAAGTGTGTTGCGCCGGAGCTTAATCGTTTTATTGAACGCAACGAAACCCTAAAACTTTATCTAAGTAATTCACTTAAGCGACATTCACAACATCCGCTTTTCGCTAGGTATGTACCCTTTTTTTTCTTAAAAATAAATTGACGACCGAGACATAAAAACATCAGCAACGCAATCACGATAAAAAATGTGTATAAAACGCATGTTTTTCGTAGGAGGAAAAGCTGCGTCCTGCAGTCGCTCTTGGTGTGCGTGCTTATGGTCACACTATCTATTCACACGTTTGCTGAAGTTGTCTTTTTCTGTCCACGCGTATAATAAACAAGATTACTTACATAAAAGTTTTTTTATTTTTTATTTAAAGAATATAGATTACTCCATATTCCTGAAACTCTGAAGAATTATACTGACAAAACTACAAGCGAGAACGTCTGCAGCCACAGGTAAGAAAATTGTTATTGTTTGATTAAAAAAATATATTATTGCGTAGCGCATTGAATCGGAATTCACGACTCTTTATAATCATTGTAAAATAAATTTAGAAATTTAATTATCCGGTCTTTTTTTAATCTTATCATAAGGGTATCAGTTTATTTATTAATATATTTGTTAACGTTCGGCGTTGCCCAAATTATGATATATCCTAAACGTATATACTTAAACATAACATATTTATGATAAAAATAATTATTGTAGTCTGGGTTGGGCGTTGAACAGAAATTGAAATCCTACAGGATTTCCAGGGTACACACCTCTTTGGCCGTTCCGCTCCTTAAAGGCCGAATTTTGGAAAATAATTTCTTAGCGAGCATCTACGTCATTAAAGAAATATTCTCTGGAAATTTCAGATTTCTACGATTAGTATAGTTTGGACTGGGCGTTGTTGAGTCAGTCATCTGCAGGATTTGGATAGGTATTGGTTTTTCATAGATATGCTGTGCCCGGTTTAAGAAATGTCAATAGGTGTGAAATGTAATATTATCAAATATAAATAAATATTAAAATATACCAACATTTTTGATTCTATTATATGGTTTTGTAAACCCGTCACTTGTAACGTGGTGCCATTACAAAGACTTAGCTGGGGATTCATGTTTTTTAATCCGCAAATAAATAAATGAAGCTTTTTTTTTCACTTAGAAATGATGCCGTGGGATTCCAGATAAATTCAAATTACTGAGGAACATTTGAAGATAATTGACAGCCTCGTCTATATAATTTCCGTCTCTCACTCCCCGGATCATAATAATATTACATTTCTCTCTATACACGCATAATCAGCGCTAGCGATCATCCGATCCAAACGGTTGTAACACACAATATGTATCTTACTTTTCTCAGGTAAGTCTGCAAGTCGCCCAGCGGACAGTACTCGACGACCAACATGCATCGGTTGTTCGCGTCCAGACAACAGCCGATCATGGACACGATGTTCGGGTGTTTGCCGACCTTTTGCATTAGCAGTATCTCGCCACGAAATTCCTCTAGGTCCCGGCTGCTAGGTCGGTCCCGCAACGATTTCACGGCCACCGGACACTCGCCGTCGCCCCTCAGCAACACGCCTTTCTTGACCACGCCGAAATGGCCGTGTCCCAGGAACACGTCGGACACGGTCACGTCCTCGCGCTTCAGCAGCATGTCCACGTCGTCCAGGCTCTTGAGAACCGCCATGTCGTATCGTCCGGCGTATGCCGCGCCCGCGCCACCGCCGTTGACCGCCGGCAACCACCGGCGCACGTGTCTGCTGACCGCCAGGACCGTGCAGAACGCCGACACCGTCAGCACGGCCATCCACACGTAGAAATAGTAATTATGGTTCTCGCCGTGACCGTTCGATTCCGCGTAATCGAGTCGCCGGTGTTGCCATACGACCGTCTCTTTGCTCTGGCCGGCGGGCGAGAAGGCCTGCACGCTGGCCAAGTAATGGTCGTCCAGGTGCACGTTTCTGAAGTACGCTTCATTGGTGGTGCTCGTCACGTTCACCGCTTCATCGTGCAACTTCACCCGGAAGTATCCGACTCCCCGGCCGTCCGGGTTCGGGCTCTTCCAGTCGATCTTGGCGTCGTACCTGCCCTCGCCCCACGCCGCTGTCTCCGTCACAATAACATCGTACGGATCTTCCGGAGCTATATTTATAAAACGATCACAGTGCTAGGGCGTTTATTTTCGAAATTATCGAGTGGGTGGTGTGTAAATCTCCACAACGGGAAAATTAAATATTTATCTTAAAAAAGACAAATATTTATCTTAATTAAATATTTACCTATAAACAAACATTTGGTAAACTTATATAATATATATATATATATATAGGTACGTTTTAAAATTGTATAATATTTTTTTGTTTTTCTTCGTGATTTCTTAAATGATATTTTCTTAAACCTTCGACATTAATATTGTTTATAAATTATATTGCCCTATAGGTTTGGACGACGCGTTACAGTTAATTACACAATCCATTCCAATATTTATGTATTGAGTTAATATATATATATATATATATCTTTTATTTATAGTAATTCCCTTCATGATATTATGTTATTAAATAAAAAACACAAAACTAGGGCCATCCTAAGGGTGGACTATACGCCTGCTTCACGTCGTCAAGTAATGAAAATATGATTTTATTTTCAATGTATAACGGACGTAATTAGAAATACTAAAATTATAAATACTAAAATTATAAGGGTCCCTGCTTTTATCGCGTGCGAAGTACTGATTTGTTTTATAATTGTACAGGACGACCCTGTACAAAACTGCGCAGACAGTGGAGCAGTAGTATTCATGTCATAATACGGATAACTTTAATTCTAAACTCGTTTGGAATCGTTTATTTACGTAACAGTCATAATTACTCTGCAAATAACAATAACAATATAGTTTTCTGTTTAAAAAATAGGAAATATTTTTGTGTCCCCCAAAGTGAAAAAAAAATAAACGAGTCAAGCGACTGTACTGGATTCGGCATTGTTATTGTCTTATTGATATATATATATATATATATATATATATATTATTTTAATTTGTAATAAGACGTAGTTAGTAACGATTAAGTTTAAAAAAAGATGTACCAACGATTAAATTTAGATTCAGTAACAGATAAATTTGTTATGAATTCAGAATACTTATTTTTATTAGAAAAAATGATTGTTCAACAATAGTAATTGTGCGAATTTTTTTATTATTATTATTATGATTATTTAACATTATAAATGGCTTGGGAAGAAACTATACATTGGCGGTGTATTTTTTATATACATACATTTATTTAACAATACGTTTTTTCGTTTTAAATTCAGAATTAGGTTAAAAGGTAATTAGGTAAAAGTTAAATTTTGAATTGATAAAATAATTAATGAATAATACACGTAAAACTATAAGTAACTTTGTTGTTTGATTACATATTTGTTAAATATATATTACATATCTGTTAAATATATATATATATATATATATATAAAAAAAGCGACCATTGGCAATGGGATTGTAACACCTGCACTTCCTTTCGGCGCTTAAACCACGTCTCATCGAATCAGGAGATGCATGTTTCTGGAAAACTAAAAACTTTTAGCGCATGAAAAAATTAAAAATTAAGAGATTTTATCTACATATTTAGCTAGGGGTTTTTTTTGATAATGTTATAACGGACCAAGTTATAGTGACCTGAATTTCTTAACTTTTTTATTACTTAATAGATATTATAATATATCCTAGAAACTGCCTATAAACGCGTATTACCTCTTAATAAATATAAATGATGTGACGCTCTTTTAATATGTTCTTATTCTAGTACGCTTTATGATTACTTTAAGACGCAAAATAAATTGCCATTTTGTGAAGAATATACTTGATTATAAAATCTGCTTCTTAGAAAACTTCATGTCACCACTAATTATATAATTATATGTTATATGTATTATGTATATGCTTACGAGTTCTAAGTCACGACTTACCACACGAGTTCCAGTCGTAATGTTTGACGACTAGACAGGTTGGCGTAGAAAAATTCAATTTCGTCTTATTGCTCGTCTTAACGGGCAAAGTATTTTCATAATACGACTGCACCACCGCCGTGTAAACAGAGTCCGTCTTCAGATCGAGAAATGTGACACTGTACGACCTTGTTTCGGCATAATCCACAATATACTCTTTCGGAAACGCTGAATAGTCCAAGTGTTCAGTCTGTAGAATGCTCAGAATTTTATAGTGGCAATTCATGTCTGTAATTTTAATATTTCATTACTTCAATACACCTATTGGCCATTTGTGAATAAAATTTCAATAAACAGCGATGTATTTTGAAAATGTTTTCAAGTGATGCTCATTAAAAAAAAAAACAATTATCTTCACCACTTACCATTAAATACTTAAATGTTTAATTTATAAGATACCTATATGGTATTATAGAGAAAATCGAAATAAAACATATATAAAGTGTATTGTAATTAGGTTTTTTTTAAACTAAATTGGCAATCTGAATATGTTTAAGCACATTTCATAAATTATATCGGTATTGTAACAAAGTGGAATAATATATTTTTTTTTTTATATTAATTTCATAGGTTTTATAACTCGAAAATATTTTTTATTAATTTTTCAGGTGCGAAGAGGAAAGTATATTATATAGTGTACAGGATTAGGCAGTGAAACGCATTTTAGACACCATTCATAAAACAAACATTTTATCGGTCTCTAAATCAATAATATCGTATATTATTATGTCCTATTTGCTTTTCTACAAAGTGGAAACTTGCAGTAATAAATAGTTCTGTTTTTTAGTTCTTCTGAGAACAATCACAATTTCACGGTTTTACTATATTTGTAACATATATTTATAACACACACATATATATTTATATATTATATGTCAAATACCTTTGGACGGTGTCCATTCAAGTGAAATTTTTAGAAGAGAGGAGTCATTGCTCATCAGTTCGAAATCAGAAACCAATCGGACCGTGTGCACTGGGTCCGGTTTGCGGACATTGTCCAGTGTCATCTCAACCGGCGCGTCCGTTGTATGATCCGCAATTCCGTCGATCAGCGTCCGAAATCTAGCTACGTACTCGGTGTTCGGCTGTAGATTGTCGAAACGGATGTACGATGAATTCGTCTGGTTTACCTTTAATATATATATATATATATCGTTTCATACGAGAAGAGACATAATATTTAAGTCCATTTTTTGGCGTATATGTTATTATATAACAATTTATTATGTTTATTGTGGTTTCATCGTTTTGTGCAAAAGCAACGCATTTATACAAAGCAACAGGTATACTGAGCCAAACAGAGGCACCTCGTTTTTGTAGTTTATGAGGAAAATTACCTAAATCTTGGACTTAAGAGGTTTATTATTATTATTTATTTTCAAAAGAAATCCAAAAACTATTCCTATATAAAATACAATACAACTACAAGTATTCCTCAAGTGCACATGTCGAGAGTTTTTTTTAATGCAGGCCGCCAATTATTTAACAAGAGACGTGGGTCTATGTGCGACAGCAATATTTGAAATTACTTTATTATTGAAATTTAATAAATACTTTAAATAATCACTACTTGTATATTAATTTTTTTATATTAATTAATATTGTATCATATGTAATCACGTTTATATTATTTTATTTCTTATTTTGTTACATTATGTGTTCTGATATTCTCATTGATTATTCAAAAAATTAAGGTTAATGCTTGAAACAATTTTCGGTCAATTATACCTACTTAATCATCATCAATAACTTTAATTACATAATATTATTAATTATTAATTTAATGTATTCAATACACAATATTTGAACGAATGGCTTTTTAAATTTACATTTTAAATTATAAAAAAAAACTAACTTCTAACTTAAGTTAATTTTTTCACTAACTAACTTATATTCTGGCTTTACTACTTTTTATATTAAAGTAACTGAACTTAAACTAGTTGAAAAAAATTACTAATTTGCTCAGCTTTGTACCTCCCTAGTACAATATTGTGCAGCGTAATATTCGCAAAAATTAACGTGCATATTTGATTTTAGAATTGCCAAAAAAAAAAAAAATCAAATACCTCCATTATCAAATGTATGTCCGTCGTATTGTAAGACATAAATTCCACGACAATTGTAACGTCGAGGTCGGTCGCGTTTTCAGTATTATAATCATTCCAAGCATATGTCAGTGAATCGAATTCACGACATAAGAGTCGCACGTTATTCAACACATTTATATCGTCTGAAATAGATATTTTTTTTAAAAATAATATTATATATTAATTAATATTTTAAAAAAAATGCAACTTTAGTATTGTTTTTAAATTAAAACGGTGAGTATATATATATATAAATACGTATGCTTAACAATTCGTTATATTATTTTAATTTATACATTTTATATCGTCGTACATATCATATATTTTGTGTATATTATTATTAGGGCTAAGATTTCGGATTTATACGTGTTTGCAAATAAAATATATTTCATAATTTTTTTTAAATAAAACAATTGCTACCCATACGTTTTCGAGAGAAAAAGAACGATTATAATAATAATTATTATTAAAAAATATTCATTTTTTATTGCAAGCATTACATAATAATAGATACCTTTATGCCCAAAATTTCCATAAGTATATAATATATATTCTTAACGATACAGTTCTAAAAATGACTAAATTCCAATTAAAATTCGTTTGATTAAATAAAATATGTTTAACGTCCATAATGTACACATTAATTATATATAAATTTATATTCGTACCTGTTTTCGGTTGTGAATTGTTAAAATGAACGCAGGTGATATTCGGCTGAAAAAAATTATACTATTCATTAATTCGCGATTTATAAATAACTTTGCATTTGAAATTTGTACGGATCATAGTAATAATCACTATAAAACGCTTAAAAATATATTTACACGACGCGTGCGTATAAATACCTAAGTAAAAGTAAGTATATGTTTATAAATAAATAAAACCGCTAATGAGTATATTATATTATTATATTGTCATTGTATTGAATTGGTTATATAGTATTAGAATTTAATTTGTTGTTATTATTATTATTTACACAAATTGTTGTATTTAAATATTATGAAAATTGAATTACATCACATATTTTGTGCGTACTGCGTACGTATACTACCTATATATAGGTATATATACGAATAACAATTTTTTCGGTGAATCAATATTATGGTCTGGTACTCTGGTGCGTACAGTGGCGTACATACGGGGGGTTCGGGTTCAAACACCCCCAGGACCAAAAAAAAAAAATTGTGATATTATTATAAGGCCCGTTGCGCGTTATAACATGTTTTAATTTTTACACTCTACAACGGTGCACAGGTATTGTGTGCACTATCGGCTCCTACTCATAAATTCCTTCATGCGCCGTTTAAAGGGATGGTTTTAGTGTTGGTTATTTTTTAAACCCCCAGAACAAATTTGAATGTACGCCACTGGGTGCGTATATAATAAATTAAGATTTCGATAACTTATAAACGCAGTCACGGTGTTTGCAAGGAACTCGTTCATGTAGGAATATACTCGTTTCTTTGACATGTGGAACACTACAATTCTATTTGTGCGTGAAGTAACATATATTTATATATATATATATATGTATATATATATTTCATTCATTTTTAAGAGGGCCCTGAACGTTTTTTTTATCGTTCCTCTTTTTGCGCATATCAATCAATACGAACTTATCATGAATTCGTTTCCATTGACACCTTTCGCATATTATAATAGGACAGTCATTACGACTCCCAGTGCACAATAGAAAGATCTTTCGGCACATTGAGAAGAGTAAAAAAGAAAAAGTGCGGGTTTCGTTCGATTACAGGTGACCCTCATAGCACAGGGAGTCCTGTGGGAATTCCCCAAGACTCCTAAAAGAAGTCCTTATAAGAGTTTCCTCATAAGCTCCTTATGTCCGCGACTTTAATACTCTCATTAGGAGTGACCCGGATTGTTAGGAAGCCTAACATAGCTCTTTATAGGACTCCTAATATAGAATTTTTCTTAAAAGTTCCCAATAAAAGTCTTGAATACACTTTTTAAGACTCCTAAATGGGCCGGACTCCTATATAGGAGATTGTTGGGACACTCCTGGTTTATTCCTGGGACTCCCTGTGCTATGAGGGGAAGATCGTTTAAATGGTTCGTGTATGACGAGAGTTCATTGTGAAAGGGTGAGCAGCACGCACAAGGATAATTTCATTTTGGAAGTGTTAAAATATTATATGTTTTGGAACGAAACGGAGAAATTTCAGTTCTCATAATATATTTACCGAATAATAATTTCGATTACCTATATTTTATTTTTTGCTGTTCTTATTAAATTAAATTCATGAAATAACATTAAACCTTTATCTAGGTAATTTAAATTTTGAAAATTTTGTTTGCCCCCCTATAACTTTTTCTATGAGCGCCCATGCGTATAGGTAGGTTCAAGGAAACTATATTTCTATATATATTTTTTCTGTATATTATAATAAATAATAATATACGACATTTACACCTCGGGTCGAAATTCGCAGTATATGTAAAAAATAAAAAAATCGAATCTGTAGGCCGAGGGATTTCGACATAATATGGATATTATTATTATTATTATTATTATAATACATTACATATATATATATATATATATATTGTATACGTGCAGTTCGCGGTATGTTTCGAAATACCGAAACAACAACAGAGTAAACGTACCAATCGTATGTGCACTTATAGAATAATATACGAATAACGTTGAGCGCAGTTGCGTAATGATTGTAGATATAATAATAATAATAATATGTTCTCGCGTGTATGTACAGATGTGAATTTTAAACCGTATATAATATTTTTATTTGAAATTTAAATGTACGCTCAACACGAGCCGAACCAATAATCAAATTGCATTTACATTTTTTTTCCATTTTTTTTTAGATATAAAAAGTACGATAAACCTCGAGAACGTATAATATATACCTCTATATATATATATATATAAAAAAAATACACCGTACGCGCGTGCAGTAGGTACCTACCTATACACGTACTTATATATTCTTTGTATCCGCACAACTGTGTACGCATAACATATATATATATATATATAATGTATCTATTCGCATATTTCGTTAGAATTTATAAACGCGCCACTTAAGAAAAAAAAAAAAAAATTCTAAAAGCATAACGCAGTTTATAGTTTATGATTTGACTGCGACGCGCACAATTTTTTTTTTCTTCTCAATAATACACCTACTATATAGGTACACCCGAGGTCGACCAATTTCTTATTTATTTTTTCAGCATTATAATAACAGTAGATTTTTTTTTACACCTATAAATAAACATTATAATATATTATAAGAGAACGCGCGAGAGCCTATTTATCGCGCGGTACCTATATAATTTAAACGACTTCAGCCCGAAAGTTTATATTTAGGTATATTATTATTATGCCGGTGAATTAGTAAAATGTTCAGACCTATTATATATAATACGAACATTTTTATACAGGTACATAAAAAATATGTATACGTATATATATCAATATATGTATCAATTTATGGTTTTATTTTTTTTCTATTTTATTGTTACGGAGTATGTAATGAAATATAATAAATAATAGTAATAATAGTGCAGGTTATATTTTGTATTTTAAACACATAACCGAATCACAGCGTTTAAGAGTTGGTCGAAACAAACTGCAAATTAATATTACGTTATAATATTATGTGAAATATAATAAAAAAATAAAAAAATATATATATATATTTGTTTAATTGTTTATGACACGCAATGTGTGTGTGTGTGTTTATGATCAGTTAAAAAAAATTATTTTTTTTATTATTTTGTAACAAAATCTAACACTATAAATATAATAAAATTGTTAAAAGTATCAATTACGGTTTGAAACCGAATACGCCAATTTCGTTTCAAAAATTGCATACCCGTAATTTTATTGAAACGATTGGGTACTTGAGTAGACACAAAATATTATAACATACGCCCGGCCTGCCGTCCACAATATTGTCTTCCATATAATATTTAACGTTAAAACGTAGTCGACGCGTACAGAAGTATGTATAAGGTTTTAAGTAGTAGTGACTTACATGTCTTGTAAAAACACCGGTAGAACTTTGTTCAGCATGCTTGAAGTTGAGTTTTTTGCAAAATTCATCTTCGCTCCAAAAAAATTGAACTGCGACAGCCGCACATACGGCTACGCAGAGCAAGTACAGACGCACCAATGCATACATACCGAATGCAAGACCAGATACAAAATAAACCCGACCGCGCCTATAATCTCTCATATTATGTAAATCGAACGATATTCAAATTCGAGTGTACAATAATAGTGAATAATATACACGAGAAATAATTTAAAGCAATGGATACACATTAAGGGTAAATGTTTTCGGTTTATGGAAATAGGAAACTCAACGTCCGTTGAAATACCATATTATGTATAAGATTGAATATATGATATATGGTTGGTGTGTGTGTGTGTGTGTGTGTGTACTGTGTAAATAAACAAAACGAAACAAAATATGTAGATACCTTCAAAACAATATATTCAACATTTTATTTACAATATTTTATTAGTACATAACATAATTTTGTACTTGTGAGTACAATATTGTTGTTTTATTAATATTACAAAAAGAAATAAATAACATCCATCAAAAAGTTCACTACATTACAATATTATCCTGTACAAAATTTGACAATAAAAATAACTTAGGAACAAAAAAATGCTGCAAAAAATTGCAATAATAATCATAAAAAAAAAATTTAAATACTTAATAATAAATAATAAAGAAATTATTTAAAATTTAAATTTGAACACTTTTAACGAGTGGCAGTTTGAAAAATTGATTATAAAAAGATGTTTGAAAAAAGTCTAAGTTCCCCCATTTGAAAAAAATAAAAAATAAATAAATAAATAAATAAAAAAATTGATGATCTAATTTTTAACTACTATACACATAATAATGGGGGCCTCCACATGAAGGCAGTGATGAGCTATACGGGAACAGAAATGAGAAGCTGTAAAGGAGACATTACGAGTTAATTATAAAAAAGAACTTAGTAAAAAAAAAAAAAACCTTAATACTATATAATAACAATAGTATTTATAAAAATAAACAATAAAGAGAACACATTATTTCTATGGTATTTGGGATGTTTAATATTTTTAATTACTGTACACGCATTTTTAAAATATTTTTTTTACAACGTTAAGTACTAAATTCCTATTCCAAGGTATATTTTATTGAATTTTATCTATTCAATAAAATTACGACATTAATTATATTACTTATTTGATTACTTATTATTCTAAAATCAATGAATAGGATATAACAAACAAAAAGTAATAATAAAATATACTAACAATAATTAAACAATTGGTGAACAAATCAAAACTAAGGCAGTTAAAGATATTGCTTAAAAATTAAACTCATTCAGAGTGTAATTACAATTTAATTATTTAAAATAATAATGTGTACTGTTGAAAAACACAATAACAAGGAACCTGTATTTTTTTTTATTTATTAAAAAAAAAACCTATATTACTGAATACAAGTTAATAATAAAAATTGAGTGAATTATCTTTTAATTCGGAATTTTGTAATTTTTAAATAATAATAATAAAAAAAAATTTAAACGTCGATAATTAATTGTTACAGGTATCCAAAAAATGTTTAAAATTCAAACTAATAATGGTGTTGAGATGTTATAATTATATATATAAAAAAGAAATAAAAACATTTAGCTTAAAAAAAATTGTTTGTGTTTTGGATTTCGGCGTCCATCCATTTAGCAGCCCATGTTTTTACCTTAGGACCAGTGGATCGATATTTATCACGAAAAGACTTCTTTTTGTGACTAGTGTGACGTTGATATCTCAATGGTATGTTTGGAGCAGTTACAGTAGGAGCGGGTACTGGGCTGTATGGTCCGTCCAGTGGTGCTGGTGAGAACGGTGGTGATGGTGATGGCGGTGGCTGTAAGGCGGGCGGTGGATCACCATGGCCGATACCACTATCTGGACTGGTATTGGCACCAGCTGCGTCTGAACTATTACGCCGACGTTTATCCAATTCTAACGATGCAAATGTTACCAAGCTATCAAATCGTTCACGAATACGATCATTCCATTTTTCATCTAAAAATACACACATTTACTTAATACTACATTTACCAAATTATGTAATAAGTATTTGACACCTTACTACTACTTTTGATTAGTAGTAATCAATCAATTTACTATTATTATTATTATTATTATTACTATTAAAACGTTTAGATTATTTTATCCAGACAAGTAACTGGTTATTTTAATATACATATATATATATATATATATTTTTTTTTATTATTAAATTAATATTATGCTAAATATGGTCAGTACAATATTTAAACAATCAAAATAGAATGCTCCTTACAGATTAAGACGGACTATAGCCATAGACATGCAGAGAAATGAAATAATCAATTTTTTTTTTGATTCTTTTTACTAACACGTGAGAACAATGTTTTATCATGATGAAGTAGTGATGTAGCGAATAAAAAAATAATGTCCATCGAGTTATAATAAAATATTGATCTTTTTTTTTATAACCTATATGTTAATCAAGACTAGTTTAAGGTAACATTAAAATAAAAATTCTTTGATATTCAGATGACAACTCAATTTTTCATTTATAATTTATCATTAATGTACCTTTAAAAAAAAGAATGTTGTTATTCCACCACAAACAATTGTTTTATATACCGTTTTTATATTTGTAGGAAATATGACTCAATTTATTTTAAAAAGTCAGTGTAGTTAGTTACCAGACGTAAACATTGTATAATTATTTTTAGATCAATTAATTTTTCAGATAGATAATGTATTATGTAAAAAATGTAGACAGCATTAAAAACTGCATTAAAACAGCATTAAATATAATTAAAATGTATTACGTAAGATAATGTATTGATACAAGAATTGAAATATAACACAAAATAATTTATATTCATAGAACACTAAATTTCTCAAAGATTAATGTTTTTACATTATATATGTAGCTAACAATTTTATATGTCTTTTTAAATAGTTCTAATAATTTCATAAATATATATGTTTATTAAGATGGTCCTTATTTTTCGACTTTCTAAAAGTTAAAGGTCAACCAACAAAAAACGACGTATGCACAATTTTAGTTCAATCAAACAACTGCAAGACGACTCTCACTAACTACGAAGTTTTGAAACTTTTACTCTGAAAGTCATTTTTTCACGAAATTTAGTTTTTCATTTCAAATTATTTCAAATTTCTTTGTGCATTTTTTGTTTAAATGAATATTTACTAGTATACTTGCGTCAGACTGATAATACGCATCTTTAATATTGCTTCAGAAAAGGAATTTAAAGAAGAGGAACATACACAATTTAATTTGAACGACCTCCAAGAATTAGTGAGATGAAAAGCTGCTCCTGACACTCACGAGTGTTGGAAGTCCCTGAAATCCCAACATCTACAAGAGATCAATCTATTGTCGTTTATGAGTCAATGGAGAAGTGGGGTATACCTGACAAAATGTATGAACTTTGCTGTGATACGACAGCAAGTAGCATAGGCCAAATAAATAGCGCCTCTATAAATCTAGAAAATTTGTTTGTGACCTGTTTTACCTCCCTTACCGTCATCACATTTTTGAGTTAGTTTTGGAGAGCTGTTTCAATTCACTGATGGGTCAAATTTCTAATCTAGACATTTTTCAAAACAGAAACTTGGACACAATTTTTACATGCATCCTTATCATGAATTCCTATTCATGCATAAACGGATAAATTATCAGGATATTGATTCAAAAATAAATAAGGCCATGGCAAAAATCATTTTCCAACCATCTCTGGTATTTAATTCCCGAGACTGTAACTCTATCCTTATTTGATGACAATGTTCCAACAGTGGTTAAGATAAATGGAAGCAGACTAAGGTAAAAAAAAAAGAGGAAGAAAAAAATCAACTGTATACTCTAAAGTCTAAACATACAAGTTTTTATCATTTGTAATCCCTTGTACAAAAAAATTTCTTCATGAGATTTTCTCTCAGTACCGATTTTCTAGACAAACATAGAAGGATGATTCTGACCACCAAAGTGGATTTGAAAAACTTCAGAAGAGAACTTGTATGAAAATGTGTCAAAACTCATTCAAAATTATAATAACATTCTCTCAGAAGATGAAACTGAGAAACAACTATTTGTTTTGCAGATCATTGCCGAAGACTAAAAAATACCTTACTACTACCAAGTTCCTCTCTTAGGTAAAGATAATATTCACATTAAGTTTTTCAAAAATTATTGCTATAAATAAAAATATGTTTCACTTGTAAGAGTTGTATGCGTTATTAATAAAAAACAAATGCATCTTAAATTTGTTTCAGAATTTATCGAATTAACTTTTAAAAAATTTGATTCCGAATAATGTTTTTACAATACAATTACTAAAGTTGCTTGGATATGTCCACATAAATATCTTCAAAAAGAAAAAAGGAAAATGGTCAAAATAGGGACACGTATACTGCTTTTGAACGGAATTGCTGTCTATATTATGTTACAAATTTCAAAGTGTTTGAAGGTCGACTAGTAGTTGTCCAATTGTGCACAGCCCGTTTTTTTGTTGATTGGAACAGGAAAATGAGGCAGGAGTAGTAAAATTATAACTTTTGGAAAATAACCTGTAGCTAAGGATTATTACCCCAGTTGTATATACATATATATATGCTTTATAATGTACATTGAATTATTACTGTACATGCGCCAAACCAAAAAAAGAAAAGATTTTTTAAATAAAATTATTTGTTTAAAACACAAAAAAAACATGCCGAAACATACAGATATAATAGTGTATTGTACAACGCAATGCAGTGCACTCACCTTAATATTTTACAATGTATTCCAAATCCATTAGGCCAGCTAAGGTCTCTATTTACACAGCTAAATAATACTTCTTGCGACATACTTTAGTGTACGAGTATTAAATCCTAAAATAGAAATTAATAAGCGTGACAAGCAACAAAAAACCAGCAAAACATGCGATGAGTATAAATAAATATTATTCATTAAGACACTGTATGAATCATTATATTTTGGCTAATTTTTTTTTTTTTTAACTGACAGTAGTAATTGAAAATAATAACAAGACATATATTAATATATTAGATAAAACTATTTTAATCACAATCATTGTTACTAGTTTTTACAGTAAGATTGACCAATAGTATTTACAAAACTATAATTTATAACAGTCTACAATAATAATAAATATATTTGGAGCATTTAAAATAAAAAGGATAGTGAATTTATGTTTGGTAATTTTAGTCAAGAAAAAAACTCGCGGGTTTATATATTTCATAAGTATATTATATAACAAATAACAGCAAAAGTCATAGTAATAGTAATAAAACAATAACAGTATAAAATAATGAAAATCAACAATTTGTACGTTTTAAAAAGAAGTAAATTAAACATTTTATACATATGGCCACCACCAGTGTTTAATACTATAAAACATAAAAAAAAAAAAAAACTATTTACTAGACTATAATTACATCTGTGAATGTATTTAAGTTTAGATTAAGCCAAGCTAAATACGACATTATAACAATCAGGCGATTGTATGATAGAAAAATAAAAACAAATCTATTTGAAAGTTGAATGTGAAAATGAATTCAAATTACACGCCAAAACCAAAATCAAAAGTGTGGACAATATACTTAAATATAATTCAAATACCTTCTTCAGAGGGCAGTCTTTCAGACATAGGTGTCATTCTTTTGGCGTTTAGTTGGCAAGGCGATTCAGAACTGCGTTTGAGTGTTCTATGTGGTGATTGAGTGTCGGATTCAGTCTTTTCTTCTTTAAGTGACAAGCCTTCATCACCATTACTGTCATCTCCATCATTATCTAGAAGTCGATCGTGCAGTGATGCAGCTAATCTATAAGATAGCAGCATATATTTTAGAAACCATAAGATACATATTAAATACATTTTAATTGTTATTTAATAAATACCCTTCAACAGGTTCCTCTTTGAGAGTGGTTAAATGTGGAGGAGGAGCATCATCACTGAATAACGATTCTTGGTATGGTTTGAGCTCTGCTTTTGGTAATGGTATGTACATAAATGAACGTTTTTCCGAAGGTAATGGTTGGTTAATAGCTTGAATAACTGGCTCTTTGGTTCTATTATGCATGGATAGTGGCACAACAGCATTAATTATTGATTGATTACTAATTTCTAAAGTTCGATTATGTCTGTCTATTTCCAAACATCTTTCAATTTCATTATTTAATACATCTCCAATTGTTCTAGTTATGACATTTTGTTGTTGTACTGGTAGATTGGGTGAAATTTTTTCCTAAAAAAGTTACAAATAAAGAAAGTTAATAAATTTAAATCATATAAAATACAGTTGTTTAAAAATAATGTTACAATCCATTATTAAGTATTTTTACCTGTGATAGATGCCTCCGTAAGGCAACTTTAGCAGGTGATGCAATCGTATAATCTGGTCCTTTTGATGATGGTTCATTTAAAGCATTTGTAATGAGATCTTTGACATGTTCATCATAGAAAGGCACTTTAAGTGGAGTATCTGATGAGTTTCTACTATATATTTTATTTGAGCGTTGATACCGTGTTGTCAATTCAACTTGACGACCATTTTCAATTATTTTCCTGGCTTCAATTTGTCTTCCAGTTTCCAGTATTTTTTGCGCCAAAATCTCTGGGTTCTTTTCATCAATTCTTGCTATATCTGGCACATCGGGCCAATCTTGTGAGCGTACTCTAGATTTTTTATTATTACACATTTGATTCACTAAAGTATTATTGTATTTATTTGTATTTTGTTTTTCTAAGGTGTCAATTTCACTTCTGATAACTTCAATAGTTGAAGACAAATTATGTTTTCTTCTTCGATTAACCATAAGTTCTGTCATTAATAAACGCTGAGTGTTAATTTCTTGATCTGTTGTTGAATTATCAGTTTGATGTACTAATAAATTTTGTCCAGGAATTCCAACAGCATTCACCTCGGCAGCTCTCTTAGAGTATAAGTCCCAATACTGATTTTCCAATACACTTGTCTAAAAAATATAAGGACAAATAAATACAACTTGATGAGATTAAACAGATTTTTATAAATATATGTTAAAAGATAACTCACTTCACTCTTCACTTTTGCCACTTTACTCTGTAAATCTTTATGTCGCAATACTATTACTTTAGCTGCTGTCAAAACATCTCCTGTAGTATTAGTAGGATAAATATCAAGTTCTTTCATTCGTATCTTTAAAAGACTACAGCTATCCTTAATTAAATGGTCAACTTGTTTTTTAATTTGATTGATTTTCATATTTAAGTTTTGCTTTTTTTCCTGAAATAATTGTTAATTTATAGGCACATGATAATAATAATTAATAATAATGGTTGACCTGACAATTGAACGCGACTATCAATTATATTCTCGAGACTAAATAAATTATTCATAAATACGAACAACTTGTTCTTAGGTCGACTTATTGATGAATTAGTTACTTATGAGTTTATTATCTTCTTCCGTGTATATGGTACACATATTTATTTTTGGTCGAACTTCTTATCACTCGGTAAGAACGCGTCTGTGTCAACTTATTAAGCAAGGCCAACAATTTGCTGATGTCACACTTCCTAGTTTTTATGTGCACAGTCGACAATTCGCTATTTATTTAATTTTTAAACTGTTAGAAATAAATTTTAGAAAGAGAAAATTAATATGTCACTTTTGCTACAATATTTTGGGAGACATATGAATAGTTTAAATTAGTATAACAAATATGAAGGAATCCAGTTATCAATACGAATTTATGATTTAATTAAGTGCCATATCAAGAACTAATAAATAATAATATTATATAAGGATGGCAAAATGAATTTAAATTTATAATTTTATAATAAAATACTATGCATTCATCTATTTGCCATTTTTTTGATGTCTTAAAGCAGAAAAGTTCTTGAAAAGGTTTCTTAAAAGTTAAAATATTTAGCTTTTATTACTTTATTCTATTTATTACTATTAGTTTTATAACATTATTTGTTATTATTATACCAACAACATGCGACCTTAATATATTTTAAAATTATTATTATATGCTAATGAAATATATACATTTTATAACTAAATATTGAAAAGTTAATGAATAATAAAATTTTATTTTCCTTGCGCAGTGTCTAATTGTCGTGCGCTCAATTGTCATAAATCCAACAAAATGATATAATATTATTTTTCTTACATTCTCTACTTTTATTTGAGCCTCAACATCTTCACGGAATTTATGAGTTTTGAACATATTAATCATGTTTAAAAATCCTTCTTTATAATCATCGAGAAGTAATTGTAGAGAGTAAGGTATATCTCCAGTGGGTGGAGGAAGTTCAGTATGGGTAGCAGCATATCCAGCTCCAACTCCAGTAATGGTAGTCAAAGTATGATCAACACAACCTTTTGGCGGTTCTTTGATACTCATCGATACTTCAGGTAATGTACTTAATACTGTTTTACTATGTAACAAATTTAAAGATGCTGATATTTTAACATTACGTTTAGGTGCTTTTCGTTTAGATTTCTGTTTTCTTGTTGTAGAAATAGCACGTTTTCCTTTTGTAATTTTTTCTACAATCTTTTTCTCAGCAACAACTACTACCTCAGAATGTGATCGGTTATGCAATGCGGTTGGATTTATTTTAAAACTACGACTGCGACGTGGTGTGTTACGTTTCATCACTTTTCGAGTAGTTCTACTTAGATTATCTACAAACATTAATAACATAAATTAAAATTTAACAAATGATTTCTGACAGCACAAAAAAAAAAAAAATACCTGCGTTATTTTCATTTTCTTCTTCACTATTTTGTCCACCTAGATCAGACCAAGCACGGCGTCCATTGTTATTTGTTTTAATTTTGTCATTTGTTAATCCAGTTGTAGTAGTACTTCCATCTACACTATCCCCATTTAATGTACTTAACAAAGAATCTGTATCATCAGATGAACTAACTGTATTGTTGACACCCGGGGTTGTTATAGTTTTTAGTTTTTCTCCATTGACCTAAAAGTAATAATAATAATATATTAATATAAAGTACAAACAGAACTTACTGCAAGTCCTTTTTGTTCATAAGTGGACACTTTATGCAGATTAGAATAAAAAAATGAGTAAAAGTAATGTTTTATTATTATAAGAATATAAATATATAAACATTGATTTTACTCCATAGATATACTGTGTTTTAATTACCCTTGATTTTGAAATGGGAGGCTTATTCTGGGTAAAATACCGCTCGAGCTGTAGACATTAATTAAAACATTATTCTTTAATTTATACAATTGCTTACAATATGCAAAAAATAAAAATAAATAAATAATAAATAAAACACCTGTTTATAATTTCTGTATTTAAAAAATAAAAATGTACACACACATATACATAATGTTACGAACTCATAATTAGAAATATCTGAATGCCAAACACAAAAAAATTTCTGTTTAAATCAGGGGCGTATACAAAGGGGGTATATGGGGGTCAGATCCTTCCCATGATCTTTTTTTTTATAAGGTTTCATGGGTTAAATAAGAGAGTATAATATTTGAGTGAAGCACACTTTTAAGACAATAAAATTATGATTTGCGTTATTGATTCCACCCCACGACAATTGAAAAATCATGTATACGCCACTGGTTTGAATATTAAACCAAATTTGTCAAAAAACAATGGTATATATATATATATATATATATATATATATATATATATATATATATAAAATTTTTAAATAAACGAAGTATAGTTCATTACATTTTTAGGATTGAAAATAATTATTTTCCACAATCTTCAGTATTCGGTATGTAATAATACTATGGGTTTTTATATAAAGTAAAAAAAAAAAAATATGGACAAAAATCAATAAATTTTTGAGTTTCGAGTTTTACTGAATAAATTTTAGTCAACTGGGGAAAACAATTAATAGATGATTGTTTTCAAAAACTTTGGATTTTGATTTTTTAAAAATGGTCTTCAAGATGTCGAATTATTTAGTTTATGAATTAATAATTAATGATTTGGATTCGTACAATTAGAATAATATTGGTTCGACCGTAAACATCTGGATTCGTAACATTAATACATGATGTTAAATTATTTTATAATCTAGAAAATACATTACTTTTTCTAAATAATTATGTTTTTAAATTCAAAATTGGTTGGATTACATTTTTCTAACCAAGTGTGTGTGTGTGTGTGTGTGTGTGTGTGTGTGTGTGTGTGTGTGTGTGTGTGTGTGTGTGTGTGTGTGTGTGTGTGTGTGTGTGTGTGTGTGTGTGTGTGTGTGTGTGTGTGTGTGTGTGTGTGTGTGTGTGTGTGTGTGTGTGTGTGTGTGTGTGTGTGTGTGTGTGTGTGTGTGTGTGTGTGTGTGTGTGTGTGTGTGTGTGTGTGTGTGTGTGTGTGTGTGTGTGTGTGTGTGTGTGTGTGTGTGTGTGTGTGTGTGTGTGTGTGTGTGTGTGTGTGTGTGTGTGTGTGTGTGTGTGTGTGTGTGTGTGTGTGTGTGTGTGTAATAAACTACTCTATTTTTGGAGAGCAAAAATATTTGTCAATTGTAATATAATAATTTCATTACTTGTGGTAAACTTATGGAGAAAAAAATAAGTAAAATCTAATGTAGGTAATCATTGAGAATTCAGTTAAAATACTGAAATTTGAAAAAATACAATAATTGAATAATTGATAACTGGATTACCAAAAAGTTAGGGGATAGGAAAATGAATGTCCTTGTATAAAATATAAAATACGAATGATTGGGTAATTATTTAACTGAATACATAAGTATTAAATATTAGATAAATGAACTAACTTGTATACAAATTTTAAATAAACACTAAATAATATGAAATAAACTGTATCAAATGAATCAATAATATCCATATGAACGAAATTTGATTTTGATTATTTTATTAAGAAGTCGATATTAATTATCATTTAAACAATTATCTCATTGAAAAAAGAATACTCATAAAGAAACTATTATAATATTAATTTAAAGTTTATCATATTGAAATACTGTATTGGCATTAAAAAAACTATACTATAGTATTCAAATATATCTTGTAATATGAATCCAAATCAAACAATTTATGATTGCAGTTTAAAATAATAATTACCTTTGTTCTATCAATAACATGTAGGTAATACTTTACAGGATTACAAGTCCAAGACACTGAACCAGTAATAGGTTCCATTGCTGATACATGCATTATAGTTCCAATATCTAATAAAATAACAATTAAAATGTAAATTAATTATATTACGTAAGAATAAGAAAAAAAAAAAATTACCACTTAGATTGCGTTCAGACATTCGAAAATTAAGCGGACAAAAAGACCTCGATGAAACTATTCTGGCACCATCCTTGAGATCAGCAAATAATTGTTTTAACATGTGGTCTACTTGTGGTCCAAACGCATAATTGTTCACAAATACAATTGTAGCATTAGTTATCTTTTCCCTATGTTCTTCACTTAAAAAATCTCCCTTCACAAGTTGATACTGGCCATATTGTTTTCCATACCAAGACATCCATTTTTGAAAATTAGTATGCATATACTTAAAAAAAAACCCAAATATTAGGTAAAAAATAAATACATCATCCAAAAAAAATGGTTAAGATAACATACCTGTGAGTATGATGAAGGCACGTCGGCTTTTTCAACCCCCCAGCAGATTTTACATTGAGTTGTAGCAGCCATTTGTAAAACTATCTGCCCTACACCAGATCCAAGATCAATAAATATGTCCTCTTCTGTGATGTTAATTAGATCAATCATTTGGCAAATGAGGTCAAACGATGTTTCTCCATACACCTAAAAAAGGTAATAACAATGAATATATTTTATTTTACATCACATATTATGAGTTTTGCATGTTACATACTTCAGGTGAAAACGGTTCGTATTGATTTAATTTATCGGGATCAGTGACCGAAACATTGTATACTTGTTGTATTATATGACGGAGAAGACCTTTAGATGCCTTTTTACTGAATTTTTGTAAAGAAGTTCCCTTATTCTGGAAATAAGAAAAAAAAATTATTACATATTAAAAAAATATTAATTTCCATATGATAGGTAGTATTATATTTTTCACAATCATATTTGGATGCCTTAATTTTGGTAATATTAGATATTATAGACAATAATATTTATTATGTAGTAAAATCGTCAAACTATGAGTGGTTACTTCGCTTACACTACCCCTCACACATTACTCCTCTGTCATCGTAGAGTTAAAGTATCGTTTAGTCGTGTCCTTTTCTGTACTTCCGTTTATTGCAAATTGTATTGTTAATTGAGTAGTGTAATTATATATATATAAAATATATATATGCTTTAAGAACTAATTATTGTGTTATTGTTTTATTGACCCGGATTGTAATAACTGTATCATTTAAATTTTTGTTCAACTGTATTAAAGATTCCAGACATATCTATATTTCAATCACGTTACACATTTATATATTTGGCTATTCTTGTTCTAATTAAACCATTACAATTATTTTTAAATCATTTGTTTAAAAATTTTTTTAAATAGATATTATATTAATAATAAACTTTAAGGAACCAAAAAAAAAAACAAAGAATGAATAAACTATTCATTTTAAGATTACAAATACAAAATAATATTATTTACTTGTACATAGACATAAATATAACATATTATATATATATAATACTACTATATACATAATACGGACAAAAATATAAATACTGATATGTCTAACGTACATCTGGCCAAAGCAGGTGGTAACGCGAAATACGCAGGTTGTAAATTACATTACTTTAGGGTACAAGAGGGTACGTCTGGAGATGTAACACGGAAGGGGGACGGGCATTTAGCAGCTGCTGCTTTTCATCGTGATGGTATATTTTATTCATTTTAAATATCTCATCCTGTTATTTTATGAGCAAAAAGATCCAATAATAATAATAATAATAATCAAATAAATAATAAGTAATTACAACTTATCGGGAACTGTTAAAACTGGACGCAAAGGGATATAATAATAGATTAGCTACAATACATCTGTCGCGCGGTGTAAGAAACAATGGCGTGACATTATAGTTTACGAGAATAGAAATTGTAAATTTTTTTTTTATTTTGAAAATATGGCTACACTGTGAATATTGCACGACGACGACGACGAATAATCGCCATTGAGATTCTCCTCCAGTAGCCTAGTACACGAGTATTGACTATCGAGTAACCGATGACGAGGATAAAAGGTCACGTAGGCATTTTCGACGCACCCTCTCTATTTTATTATTGTCACCCCAACAAAAGGCACCCATTTAAAATACAACCCTTTGAATTCAAATTAGAGCGGGAAAAAAAATCGATATTTTTTTTTCATCAATAAAATAATATTCAACTTACCAACTGCACCATGCTGTCGATGGCCTTGTTGAACCTGTCACACAGAGACTTCATGCTGTCGTATCTACAACAACAACGGAACAAACATAAATTCACGATTCGATTTAGACGGTAACGGTTTCGAGCACACGAATACAACGATAAGAAGAAAAAGAAAACTTACGATTTCATGTCGAAGTCGCATAATACGTTGTTTTCTAAAGGAATCTTCATGTCGGGAAAATCGTCGCAAACCCATCTGAAAAATAAAATTTGTGTTACGTTACATTGACATAGATGGATACATGTAGGTGGTCATAGGCGGATATCGGTGGGGACTTCGCAATCAAACCACACCAGACGTCAAAATAAAAAATTGTGTGTTTCAATATAAATAAAAAAAAAATGTTAAGCCCCCCACGGATGTGACCAAATATCCGCCTATGTAGGTGGTATAGAGACGGAACACCAACGGCCAAGCAATAAAAATCATAAATTTTACACACTATACTGTTATATCGTATACGAGTTACAACAACAACTACAATATTATTCAAATAGGTGGTTTTTTAAACTAATAAAGATTTTATTGTACGCAACCCATTTATTTATTTATAATAACGTGTGCGGATAACGTCAAATACGCGAATGTCATCAATATTAGAGAGTACGGAGTAACCGTATTATTTCCAATTTTACAATTCACTGCAATTTGTGAACTTGATGCACAAAATGCATAATAACAAACAACGAGGAATTGAGGCCAAGGTTAGTTGGAGAATAAAGTTTTTTCCTCTTTCCACAATACCAGCAGCAAAATAATATTATGGACGTCGATAACGTTTACAGTCGTCCTTGTCACTGTCGCGGTTTGCTCACACCAACCATTTACGCTATATTTTAAACAATATTATATTGAATTGTCGTCATTAAAAACCGAGTATAACCACAAGCGAGTAAGATTTTTTTTTTCAAACGCGCGTGTAGTTCATTATTTTACAAAACACGCATAGAAGAACAAAAATGTAAGTAAATACCACTTGAACAAATAATACGAAAATCCAAAATAGCATCGAAATAACACTTGTAGAAATGTAAAAAAAAAACACATATGTGCCGTAAAAGCTAGAACATTTAAAACGTTCTAATTATGAATTAAGATTAATTATTATAGACAGGATATTACCAGCACCATCGATTACAAAATATACTATTTATAATCAATAGCGTTACGTTATATATAATTATCGTTAACTATAGGTAATTTAGACATAAAAAATATAGTACTTAAAATAATATTAGATACCACTATTATGCGACTTGAACGAATTAGATATTTAGTAATTTTAAGAACACGGGGTGGGAGGGCTTAATTAGTAACATATTATTAAATCATAAACTTATAAAATAAACAATAAGCACCGTGCCTACCTAATAATAAATCGATATTCTCACAAGACATTTTTATCCAGCCGCGAACCGCAGCAACAGGTGTGTTAAACACGTGACATTGAAACAAATAATATATTAAAAACCCGGAAGACATAGCCTGCTATACCAGCTACTACTGTTTTGCGTGCTAAGCACACACTATACAAAAACAGTAAAACGCACGGCATGTAACAACAATTTTTAAAAAATATTTTAATTGTACCGAAAACACCTATTTCGAAAGAATGAAATGTTAAGTATACGTACAACATATTGGGTACTTACAACTTACCTTAACTTAGTTATTATTTTGAAAATTACAACACATTTACACTAATTATACTATTAAGTATAAAATGCCAATTTTTTTTTTTTAATCTTTAAATTATTGGTACGTTTTAACAGAGGTAAGAAAATAAATTTTAAAATGTCTGTACCTTCGGCAGTACTTTACAATATACGAGTATATTACAACGTATGTATATTACGACGATTTAGGATACAAGACACGTTTGTAATAATATCTTCATTAATTATTAATTATAATAAAACGATTTATTACCACTAATATTCAATATTTATTATAAATTATAATACTGGTAAAAATTTAGGTACTATAAATACAGCTACTCAGGTGTTTGAACTGCATTGAATTACGAAATCTAGTTCGCCTTGTATTTGCAATCGTATTCATATATACACCTACTGGGAAAAAAATAGTTGTTTTATCCAAATAATAGCTCGCAACCGTAAATGTAATACACAATATGGTTATTAAATCTTTACATAATGGAAAAATTAACTATTTTTACTTCTTTTCGTATCATGAAGTGTATAGTATCTATAGCAGCAGTGTACGAGTATATATCTCATTAAGTGATAATATAATAATTATAATTCTAGCTATACGTGTATATATATATATATACACACACACACACACACACATTATAGAAACAACTATTATGTCTACTTCAAGGTTTAATCCTATAATGCGATATAACTAAATGGAAATGTGTTTAGCATACATTTACTGCAATAACATAACCGAGAAACAGCCTTTTACAATCGTATTTCCGTGTTTCATTAGTCGAATAGTAATTGAGATATTAAGAACAGCTTCTTAGAAAATTGAATTTTATCTATAAATTTATTATTATTAGAACCAAACTGAGATCGATTTAAATAGTACCCGTTAATTACGCAAAAATTCTTATAGATTGGCGCCGGGTATTTGAAAACAATAATAATTAGAGATAAACTTTTGGAATTATCGACCAGTGTATTTAATACGTCCGAACAAAATCGTGTGTAGTGTGACCTACGTAATATAAAACGGCCTAAAGTTTGACCACACATTCAGTGCCGGATTTACTGGGGGTGCAATGCACCCGGGCCTCGAACAAGAAGGTTAAACGGAGGCCTCACATTTTTATCGGTAGGGTTGACAAAATGTACACACTTTTAGCCAAAATAAAAACTAAATACATCCTATTTATGCACATAATATAGTTATTATAAGTAAATGATTTGTTAAAAATTAATAAAACTATTTCAAATTTTTTTATAAAAGTAATTATTTAAAAAAAATTGCCAATACACAACTCCTTAAATTATAGGCGTCACCAATTCCCAATATCACCAATATTTTTGTTTGTTTTTAATACAAGGGGCCTACCAATTAATGCTGCACCCGGGCCTCTAAAAACATAGATCCAGCACTGCACACACTATACAGTGTTCGGTGTTGTAAAAGGTCTGCGGCGTTCGTTTCTGGTGTTCGAATTAAACCGAAGACTAACTTAACGAAGAATAATTGTAACGACGTGTTTGGTTATAACGGTGTTACGTTGTACTAAAACGGACGATTTTGTTCCCATACGCCAAGAAACAAGACTAATTATTGTGTGTGGCCACCTGAAGGTTAGCGATATGTATTGCTGATAATACGTGTATGCGCAGTATGTCCCATTACAAAAATATTGTTGTTTTTCCAGAGGTTAGTTATTATTGACAGCGATTAACGAGTGGAGGTAAGCAAGTATTCCCAGTTCATCCATACCAATTTTATAATATTTAAAAAAAAAAGAAAATTTTCGCAGAATATTTCGCTTACGGGAGAATATTAATATTTATAATGCAATTAAGAAGTATTAAAATATTAATACAATAATATGAAAAACAACAAAGTTAAAAATAGAACATTCCTTTTCTCTCTTCAAAATTCCATCCAATTTCGTGGAAATAATTTTTTTTAAAAGAGCGAATTTTGAAGTGTTTTAAATTTAAAAGTTCAGACCCCAGTTAAAACACATCAGATACATGTGTACATAGAAAATTAAACATTTTCTTGACGATTTCAATATTAGAAAGTACAGATATTTCACATATAGGTACATGAAATATATTATACCAAAATATACTCGGCGAACACAATTTTTTTTAAAATTTATTCGCAGCATTATTATTCACGTATTATCGTTTCGTATGGATACACAGCTCATTAAACGTTAAAATCGCACATTCTTACGATAAATATACTTATCTAATAATGATAGCCCCTGCTCGATTGGTTGATTTCAAATATTATAAAGACTTAACGAACCTTTCGTGCTTTCATTTTAATGATGCTCGTTACTGGCAAACTGGGCATGAACCGAGTGGTGGAGGCCGGGAAAGCTCATTTTATATTTTAATATTAAATTTTTTGATGAGGGATATACCTACAGTAAATCAACCAAAAATGGTTCCGTCGTAGACCCCCCGAATATATGTACAAACACACAACTGAAGGTCTATGGAGAATTCTCTAAAATAGAGTATACGATATTAAAATAAACGGAGCTTCGTCATTATTGTAATCAGATAGGCGACTTATAGAAGAATGGGTGGAGATCACAAACCAAGATGCCACACCATTTGACGACTTCTTAGCACATACGAAGAATAACATTTTCATTAAAAGACGAGAAATATAATATAACGATAAGTAGTCATATGCGATTTCATATCGAATAATTAACGTTCGGAAGTGACACGAAAGTCGCACGCAAGACCTCAAAAGTGTTGGTAGGTCGCACGTCACCAACTGCAGACCGGCGGCTTAGACTTTATATAAAGTTAAATGTTTTACACAAAAACATATGTGAAAAAAAAACGGATTTAGTCGTTTAAAACATTCGTCTCTGGTAATATTATTATGCCGGGACCACACACAACACAGAAACAAAACAAACACAAACAAAACTCCACACTAAGCCGAGTGAAAATTCAACAAAATATGAACAAATTCGAACATTATGTTCGCGCTGTTTTTTTCGCTAGTCTATAACCAAACGAGTTTGTTTTGAAATCGTATGACTTACATTTTGTTTTCACCGACCACACGTATTCCAGTTATTATAATATGTCATTCAATCAGTCACTGAAGTTCAAGCAATTCGGATACATTCGGTATTTCGGTTGTTTATTTCTACAATTTTCTTTGTAGCAGATAAACACAAATAAAATGCGGAAAACGAGAAGATGTACTAAACACGATGAATATTTATTTAAGAAAAAAAAAAAAGGAACGTACAAGAGAGTAGATGATATTTTTATAAATTGCCTTATAGCGTTACTCACGAAAACCCGAAACACTATGGCCCGTTGGATATTTTTAAAACGCTGTCCACGATGCTCACCATCAACACCGTTCGCGGGACACAACAACCTTGTTCTTAACAAAACTCTGTACAATTTATTTGAAAAAAAAAACACGATAATTGTTCAAAAAAAAAAAAAACGTTTCGATTTTGTCGAAAACCCGTATTTAATTTCACCGTCTGTGTGCACCCGGCATAATAACACGACGCTGTTGTATGACGACATTATGTATATGTAGGTGAATCGCATTGTTTCATAATACAATCAATGAACGAGTGGGTTATGATAATGAGAGTAAGAGGGGAGAGGGAGTTCAACGATTACACGGACGTGGGTTGACCGTGGCGTTTCTTCTACACATTCTACACGCACGATTATTATTAATTATTTCCCGATATCGTCTTTCTCGGTACTATGTGTGTATAACATTATCACATAATGCGCGACCGCGGTATACGAGTTTACGATAAGTCAGTTAATACAACGCGTCTAATATTATTATTAGCGAGTCGTCGACGCAAGTTATATAATAATTTAACCGTGTACGTATCGCCAAGGTCCTATCTAATACATAATATTCCTATAATTCCTCGCGTTTAAATGTGTTTTTTAAGAGCGCCGCAGCACACGTGATCATCAACGACAGACGACGAACACGAGTAAAAAGACAACACGTACTATTGTATCGGCGGCGTCGCGAACTTGAAAAAAAAAAAAACTAAACAAGCGAACAATGTACACTAATGACCCGTCCTACCAATTTTTTAGTTTTACAATGATGTTTTTTCCACGTAGACAATTTTTTCCGACAGAAATAGTGTTCCAATTTTTACAAGTTAATATATACCCGTTTTCCGGTAGCAAACGTTCCACACACACTACACTTTGAGAGGACCACAAAACAACAATTCTGTCAAAACTTCGTGCACAAAATCGAGAATAACCAACAGTAGACGGGGGAGGGGAAGGGAAGCAAAATCGGGAAATTTGTAGTATTTGTCTCGTATCAGGGGCGAACGAACGTAGGAAAAAATTTCGAGGTGGGTTTTTGAAAAAAATGTAAAATTATTAGGTAGGTACTATATTATATACTCTTACATATAATACGTCGCAGCTTAACTTTCAAATTTCTCAGACATTTCATTTTTTAAACCTCCAAAACCTGTGTTCGCCTCTGTCTCGTTACAAGTACTCTATAGCGTACTGATACGAGAGACTCGATTTTTTTTTTTACACAACCGCTCAGGATCCATCCAGTTAAAATCCAGAAGAGTAATTTTTTCTTAAAAAACACGGTTCACTACGTCACCGTGTACTATAATATTTGATGTTGTTTATGTGTGCGTTATACCGTCTACGGAAAATATATAATACACACACACACACTTTCCCTGCGATTCGGCGGATGTGAAAGAAAGAAAGAAAAAAAAACAAACAAACAACGCGTGCAAAACGTTCGTCACTTGGCGAAACAACAACGACGAGAGTAAGTACTACGCCCGGAAAGACGGGGGAAAAAAAATTCATCAACCCTCCTCAACGACGAGGAAATATTACACACACACACACACATGACGTCATCGGAGAATGCGGCCACGGCGCACACGACACGAACACGTCCGTGGTGAGGGGGTGGAGGTGCCCGGTGGCGGTGGTGGACAAGAACACTTCCGAGCGCGCGGGAGAGGTCGAGGGCCTCGCCGCCGCCGTGCCGATCGATAATGTGTAATCGGGACGACGCGCACGACGGACGCGGCGGCGGATTCTCGTTACTGTCGGGCGGCGGCACTGCTGTGGTTCGTCCACACGCAAAACACACACACACACACACACACACACACACACACACACACACCGTCGCCGCAAGCTCGGCGGCGCGCGTGACCTCGTGATTTCCTTTCTCTCAGCGGCGGCGCGCAATATTGGTTTCACTATTTCCTCTGTATGTATATATCCGCGCGCCATGACAAAGACGATAATAATAAACTGCGCGTATATACCGAAAAAAAAAAGCCTACGGAGGTGTGCGCGCGCGCGCGACCTGTACAGCAACACAGCAGATTTTGTCGTCGTTCTCTATTTCTCACCGCAACGCAATAATAATAATAATAATTTTCTATATACCGCAGCAGTACACGAGCGCGTAAAATTATATACATATCGTGGTGCAGGCGGCGGTACTCTTCTGGAGGCGGACGAGTATTATCATTATTATTATTATTATTATACTATCATTAGTAAACACATATATTATTATACTGCGACCACGAACCGTTATGTAACGTAGAAAAAAAAAAAACCGGTTCAGGCTCGCGCGCGCAGAACTCCGTGGCTTTAGCGGCCGCCGTCGTGCAGGTGCCACTGCACTCTCTCGTAGTGTACTCTCTCATAGTACGTAATACACACACACACACATATATATATAGTTATGGTGTGTAGTGGTCGCAACGCGCGCGCGCGCACACAGTAAAATAAGAAAAAAAACCGTTATGACTACGGCGGAAAGAAGTTTTCTAGGACATTTCACCGACAACAAATAACAAACAACAACAATAATTCGCAACAGTCACAATCGAGCGGCGGCAGGCCTATTATATATTATTATTATATTATATACCGACGGTTATTAGTAGTACGCGAAATCGGCGAAGTAACGTTTTTTTTCCGCCGTGAAAACTCTGCTGTACGGTATAAAAATGTGGTATCGATTTTATTATAAATACGACGACGACACGATTTCTTCTAAACCGCGCTGAAAACGGTTCGATAATATGTCATATTAATCGACTGGAAATTGCGACGCAAAATAGTATTTTTTTTTTTCCATTTCGATACAAATCGAACCGTGCGAGGAGTTCGTTGGTTCGACTGGTTTTCGAATTCGATATTATATCAGAGTTTATTTATTATACACAGATTGGAAAATAAATAATTGTATCGGCCGGGTTAAACGACGAAAAGCGGTCTCGCGTCGTCGTGGTGGTGGTGGTGACCACCTAACCGGTTCTATAACTACTACTATATTGTAGTTAAATACACGTTTTAAGTAATTAAACGTTTTTTTTCTTTCTTAGAGTGTAACCAGTTTTTTTTTTTTAAACGTCGACTACCGTAATAATATTATATGCAATAATAACAGTTCGTAGAACTTGGAAAACCCGGTACACGTGCGATCACCGCGAATGACGCGACGTGTATCGTAACGAAATCAAAAACGGTACAATATAATATTACGAAATATTTATTAGCAGAGACGAAAATACACGTCTTTAGGAATAACTAAAAAAAAAAAAAAAAGCGGAATGATGTGTCAGACCAGAGCGATATTATTTTATACTCGTTTATATATTATATATATATATTTGCGACCAATGTTACACAAATTAATGAAGAGGTTAGTTGGTTAATTAATTATAATAATAACGTTCGGGACATTTCGGGATTCTCGATTTAAATGGAACATTAAAAAAAAAAAAATTACATAAAGTAAATTGTACACTCACGGTAGACGATAATAATATAACGAGTGTAATATTATTCGCTTTTTAATAATGACTGAAATACGAGTATAATTAAATAAACTATAATACACAATATAATTAGATAATATCGAAGGATTCGATCGATTTATAATACATTATATTATACAACGCGGAATATTTTATTATCCAATTCATATACATATTATATCTGTAGTACATAAACTCGTACGTATACATGACCTACTAATAATGTTATGATAAACAGTAATGGTTACGGGTTTAACAATGAAATTATTCCATTTGTTTATTGTTTGTACAGTTGGTATAAGAAAAAAAAAACTATTATTTGAATAAGAGGAATGCGACTAGTAAGTAGAGGAGGGAGAGCGGTGAGAACTATCGAAAATCAATTATCGATTGTTGGCAAAAACATTTATAAATTATAATTAAATAAACGAGCACACTCTATACGCTACCCGCGAGTTCCTAACGATTTTTTTAAAATTTTTTATTTCTATCGACGGCTTAACAATAACAATTGCGATAGTTAGAACATTTAAATATTATATACATATACATAAAGCCAAAGTATAAAATTTTAATTAATTGTATTGAAGTTGTGTCGGATTTATATAGTTTTTTTTTTACGAAGTAATACTATCGATTATCACTATTTATGATCGCAGGTAATATACACACTTTAATCAAAGGATTTATAATTTTTATTAGTTAAATATACTGATTATAATATAGTATTCATTTATAATCGATGGTTATACAGTCTCATATTTAGTGTACCATAATTACGTGTGTCTTTGTGAAATATATTTTATTTTTAATCGTACACGATTCTGAATGTAAAAGTACGTCGTTTTAAATATTTACACAATACCATTTGAGTATATCGGTATCGATGTTTGCAGTATCATATACAAATATAACGATGTGTTATATACAAATATAACGATACAGTACTTGCAGCAATAGTGAAATATAGCATTTTTTTTTTTTTTTTTAATCGCAATTATATTTACCGACAAGAAAACAGGTGGTCCGTTGAAACACACGACACGATATTTATAAGGAAATTATTTATTCGTATCGTCACGAATGTGGCAATTTGTACCATTACAATAAAACTTCGTATAATCCGTCAAATTTTTTTTTATCATCATTAACATTGAATTATATATAATACGATTAAAATGCCATTTCTACGATTTAAAACGATAGGCGAAAATACAAAATAGGCCGGTGGTAAGTTCTATGATGTAACATTTTAGGAATAATTATTGTATTACGACGCGATTGCAACGTTGTCGACACTATAATATTCATCGACTTTATATGAGTTACTAATGAGAAACGATTTATAAAAACATACAGTTATTCTTAGAAAAAAAAAAAACAGACGAGTATACAAGAACACTTCATTAATATACATTGAATATTTAATAAAACAAGAATAAACCTAATTAAGTACAAAAACAAAAAAAATCACGTAGGTGGTAGCCGAGACGAGGTTGTTTGTGATAATTACGCGGTCGAACTGCGTGTGTAGTATAGGTTATAATAATATAGTAATAGCAAAAGGAAATGTCTCGTATTTAATGTGCGCTCGCGTAACTGAAACCAGATATATATTATATATATATTTTTTTACATTTTTAGCCCGCGTATAGTCAATAAACGCTTATCTGAAAAAAAAACGACATTCGCCGTTCTTTTAAAAACAATCGCGAAATATATATATATATATTTTGGTGCGTTTCGTTAGTGAAAACGATAATTTCTGAACGTTTAAAAAATAAAATATAACAACAACAATGTAACGTTATACGGTATAATATATTATATTACACACGAGTGAGCAACTACGACGGCGTCGTACGCGTTTGAAAGAGGATTGAAAGCGGGCATTTTCTCTCTCTTCGTCTTACACACACGGAACGTGGCGAAATAGACGTTTTCTACTTCCAACGTACCGATCCGTCTGGTGATACGATAAGGATTTTGAAAACAGATTCGAATTCCTCGTGCATTTTACCATAGAACGACTTTCCTATTTTTTTTTTTTGTATATCTTAAAACCTTCAAAAATTGATTATTAGCATTTTTTTTTTAAGATTGGTTCAATTGATTTCTTAACGATTTATGAAAACAGAAATTATAGAAATGTGGGAAAGTCGATTTCAAGTAGTCTTCACGACGAATTCAAAGTTCTTATCGCGCCATTAAATCGATCGGTACGTGTTGCGAGTAGGAAACGTGTGAGAGAAAATGCCCGCCGCTTTCAATCGCCTTAACACCACACACTCGCGGTTCGTTCTGGTCTATAGTGTGTGCGCATGTGATGGTGCCCGCCAAAAAAATAAAACAAAAAAAAACCGGTCAAAACGCAAAACCGCCCACGGTCATGGTTTATTTTTTAATGGTATAATAATATTATATATATTTATATTATCGGTACGTAATACATTATGTTTGTCGATCAGACAATAGGAATCTCGTTTTTTTTTATTATTCACGAATCCGGTTGTTCTGCGGGGAGGGAGAGGGCGGGGGTTACCCCGCCAAACCGTGTCCTTGAAAGATGCCAGCCGTGTTATTGGCCCCGAGCGACCACGGTCATCGCTCTCCCCTGCCGTCCGTCCGGTCGGTAAACCGAACGGGTGGCGCGCGCTCGCAACAAGACGACGACGACGACGAGTTTGTCTCGGGGTAAAATCTATTTGAAAACTCGAAAAAAAAAAAAACCAACAACAATTTACCGGTTAAAAAAAAGCGACCGACGACCCGATCGTGGCACCGTAGCAGATGAGTAAAAACGCACCGGTTGTTTTCCGACCAAGGTTTTTCTCTCTCTCTCTCTCTCCTCTTTGTTACGCCGAATAATGCACACGCCGTGTTACACACGTCGCTGCTATTGTTGCGCGTCTCCTCTTCTTTTCACAATATTATTTTCTTTTCTTCGCCCGCGCGCTCGCGGAACACACGGCGGCGGCGGCGGCGGCGTGTCCGCCGGGCACGTCGTGTACAACAATTTTTGGTACCCCGCCCGTGTACGTTTTATATTTATGGTACATAATAAAACGTACACGCTATTCCTTCTAAAATTTATTTCTTTCAGACAGCCGTGCGATAATATTTTATACGGGGTCGTGGCGTATATAAAATATAGGTAAACACACACACACCGATTGGAATACTTCGGATCAAGTATTACCACCACCGGACGACGACGACGACGACGGGTGTCTGGTAAATGTAACAACGAAACGTATGGCGGACGAGGGGCGAAGGGCCGGCGGTGGTCGTCGCGTATCGTCGAAAAGATCCCGAGGGCTCGGATAATGTGTTTTTAAACGCGTTTTACCACGTACACCAACCCCGATGAAATACCGGCAGAAAATATGGTCCGAATATCGCGCGATTAAAAAAAAAACAATCGCATAACATTATCGCGTTTAGCGACGCGCGCGCGCGTAAGAATGATGGCTCGTCATCGTCGTCGTCGTATTATTATAGCGACAGTGGCAGAGTTCGTTAAACCGATGATACAACCGGTTTGTGGCCTCCTAAACTGCTAGCCTGTGTCTGTTATAAATCGGTAATGATCTCCTTCTCTTTCGCCGCCGCCGCCACCACCACCACCGTGGTGTTCCTAGACAATTATTACACACACACACACCCGATGCGCGCCGTCTTTGACGGACGTGTGCAAGTATATATATAATAAATAAACGCGCGTGCCTATAGTCTTCTGACGAATCGCTTGTATACCGTCGTACCTCGGTGACGACAGGTATCGCCGCGATTACACGAAAACGATTTTTGGCAGATAAGTACACGCGTACATTTATATGAAAAAGTGTCCAAGGTCAACGTATTGAAAATTTATGAACGTTCCCGTATTACCCACAGTCGGTTTATTGAAATGAAATTTTTCTCTATATACAATCGTCGTCAAAAATCGATGCAACCGTTTTCGTGGATTTCGCGCAGAAAATAACGATGGAAACACAGGGAGCGTTTCAATTCTTAAAAAAACAACCACCGACAAACACCAAACTAATTCAAACACTTATGCTAAAATGATAAAGCCTCGATACTCGTATAATTTGGGATGAAATAACGTGACGTTTAAATTCTAATGCAGGCAGTGACACGTCAAAAATTGTGCAGCGCGTAAATGAAGCGTTGACTTCACACGTCATAACAGCGTTTCGAAACGGATTTCGTTAACCGCTAGGGAACACTTCATCTCTCGTACAAATAACCCCCACAAAGTAACCAGCAGCAAACGCCACTGAAAATTGCAACCGCACACGTTTCATGAAAACTTCTCTATCGATTATTCGCCGAGAAAAAAAAAACCGGGCATTTTTACTTTTTTTTTTTTTTTTCAAACACGGTATTTACTACTATTCAGCGGGTTGGTGTATTCGCGTGAAACGTTCCAAATGTAATAACTCGAGGTGTGCAACAGAGTGAACACAAAACAAAAACGTTTAATTATAATAACACAATACGTTTTACGAATAATTGTTTTATTTATTTTTTTTTATAACGCACATATGCCAACCCAATTGTAAAAATATGTTTACTTATGAAGGATGTACAACAGGCGATTGAAATGTAAACTATCGCGTTTCAAAAACTAGAAAGAGTAAACGCGATTTTCTTTTTTTTCGTCCACTTACTTTATTGTTTCGATAATTCCAAGTGCACCGTCGTGTTTGTCCTAAAATAAAAAAATTAAAATCGTCGTTAATTTCAAACCTTAATTATTACGGTATTATATTGGGTTTTTTTTTTGGTACGTTAATGAGATACGTTACATTACACTACGGAAAGACTGTCCCCCTCCCCCACAACGAAAACCGCGCGTTCGATCGTTCATCATCGCGTATTCGATATACTTGTTATGCCATTCTACTATACATAACGACACCAGTGATTTAACGCAAAACGCAACATCGTAATATATATCACCTAGTATTGTATTACGCTCGCAACGAGCATTCGCTATTTATTTTGCAAACGGTAAAAAAGAGGAGGGGAGGGAGGGAAATCGCGTTTTACGCGACAATCCATAAATCGGTGAGCATCGTTGTCTATATAATACGATGGCTGGCAATAATTTTTGCGCTTCCCCCAACGGACAGGTAGGTACCATCAGCCAAATATTCAATTACTATCGTTTGGTCGCGAACGGTACGGTCGGGGAAAAAAACAGGAATCAATAACCGCGCAAGTACACTGAACGAATACGTAATTATACCGGTGAATCGCGATGAGCGCGCACGTTGCCACCGCGTTTAATAGGTATTGCGCGCGTACAAGAAACGTAATAGTAGTACTCGGCCGGAGTTCATTGAACCGTGGTCATCGTCCGCAACACAACACCGAGACATTATCACAGGGATCGATCGCTCGTTTTCGTCACGAAAACGCGTCCACGTTAAGCTGCTCATCCCTCCCCCCAACTTACATCACAACCCGAGGAAAGCGGACGACTACGATCGTTTTCGCGCCCAACAAAACCCAACACGCGCCATTACTACTACCCGTAGTACTAGTACGGTATAAAAATACTGTCGTGGTCAGTGGTCACACACACACTTACCGAGCCTCTTCCAATGATCATCGGCCATTTGTACACGACAGGATCGGCGCCCACGGGACTGTGTAATCGCAATTCCATTTCGGCGGAACACAACGGGCACACGACGCGCGCGCGCCAACACTACTCTAACGCCTCTTCCTACTACACACACACACACACGAGCGCGCGCGCGCGATTATTATGCGACTAACGACGACGACGATGGTCGGCACACACACACACCGGACGCGGCGACGAAACGCACACGACGCGCGGTATATTATTTATTTGAAACGACGGGACGACGACGGCACCAACGAACGGACGGTCGCACGCGGACCAACGGTCAACAAACCGATCGAAACGGTAATCGGATCGCGGACGGCACAGTCATTTTTCTCGGGAGGGTCGATATCGGGAATTAATTGTATTGTTGTAATAAATCCTACGCACGAACGTGAATAACGGGGACACGAGACGTGGAGAAAAAAACTAACAGCAAAAAAAAAAAAAAACAAAAACTATTTATACACGTGCGACCCCGCGTCGGTGCATCGACTGTGTGGTCCGGCGGAGACGATTTTTTCACTACGCTACTACTTTCCCGAACGCTTCCGCCACCATCACGACGTCCGAATCCGTCACGTACGTACGCACGGTCCAACGCAAATAAACGCACTTCTGCCATAAGATGGCGTCTCGGTCTGGCCCGTGTACCGTGTACCGTGCGTGTGCGTGCGCGCGAGCACGTCGACCGCGGCGCGACCAACCGTCGTCGTCCGCGGTGATCGCCGCATGGAAGAAACGAAACGCATCGATCGCGCGGTCCCCGTCGCCCGTCGAGACGGTACGTTCCTTCCGCGGGCTCGACGGTCGCAACGCCGGGGGGAATTTTCGCGCTCTCCCGGTCGTTCGCACTGCGCGTCAACAGTCGCGTATTATCGCCGAACCGCGTTACCGTCGCCGTTCGTGTTCTGGCGTTTTGGTTTTTTTCTCGTCTCTCTCTCTGTGGTTGATATCGGGAATCGACGACGGGTTTCGACATTTTTCTTCCGCACATTCCCATCCGGAGCAAGACGCAGCAATGGCCGGAGAATTCTATTTGCGTTACTATATCGGCCACAAAGGTACGTACACGAGCCACTCGGCGGAACGTTTTGAAGTTTTTCGTTCGGACGTGTCCCGTCGCACCGAAATCAAAACTCCTTAAATTTCCCTTTATTGTTCGTTGCTGCCGTACGGATTCGAGTATTCTCCAACGTTCCATTGAAAACAATTTAATGCACGCGGTAATTGGACGTTTATCGGCCGCTGTTGTACCGTCGATACGTTTTGGAAATATTGCCGCCGCCGCCGCCGCCGGTTCGATAACGTTAAAACGCCATTGGTCATTCGCAATGGAAACGAACGCGTTCCACTTGTAAAAAGCGTGCTCCGTTAGATCCCGTAACGTTTTCAATCGCATTATTTTTTAGCATTAATAATCTCTACCGTCTTACGTACATGTAGGGAGTTTGAAAAAATATAATTTTGCACGGCACTACGTACCTGGTGTCCTTTTGATATTGAAAACGCTCGCATCGTAATTTATGTGTGCGGCATTGCAATAGAGTACACGTGTCTCGGTCGCGTTTAAAATATTATTTTACTGTATGTTTTACGGAGAAAACCAAACGGAACTTTCGACAGACTGATAACGCGCGCATCGTCGTGTCTTCTTCTGATATACGTAGACTATATGGACTGCTGTCCGCAATTTAATCTGAATATAAATGATGCGGTAAAAATTTCGTATTCCGTATCTGTGTTTAGCGTAATCGATTTGTGGCCGTGTTGGCGTTGCACGGAACGTAATACAGAAATAAAAAAACCACTGTAGTAAAAAATTGTGTTTTTCGTTTATAATAATCGAAGTAAATTTTGAGCGTTGATAGTGTACTGCAAATGTACCGTTTGTTATTGTAATAAAATAATAGTCGTTTGCATTTTTCTATAATATTTTATAAATTAATATACCTATACATTTTCTAGGAAAATTCGGTCACGAGTTTTTGGAATTCGAATTTCGTCCCGACGGTAAACTACGTTATGCCAACAATTCCAACTACAAGAACGATACAATGATCCGTAAAGAAGTGTACGTACATCAACCAGTCATTGACGAACTCAAACGTATTGTATCCGATTCTGAGATTATGCACGAAGACGACGGACTGTGGCCACCACCCGACAGAGTTGGCAGACAGGAACTGGAGATTGTCATTGACGATGAACATATATCGTTTACCACGTCCAAGACTGGTTCATTGTTAGACGTAAATACATCCAAGGATCCAGAGGGCCTGAGGACATTTTACTATTTAGTTCAGGATCTTAAATGTTTTGTATTTTCATTGATATCGTTACATTTCAAGATCAAACCAATATCATAATGTAATATATTACTAAATAATTTATGTATATAAATTAAAAGTATTTCATTTGATGGTTTATAATTTAAAAACGTCTACATACTTTTTCTCAAAAGCATAAACTTATTTTCAATTATTTTTGTAATAAGTTGACTAATTTATTTTTTACAGTTTCTTTCATTTTGATTTGTACAATTAATTTTCATCTGCATTCATTTCCCTAAGATTTTTCGAACTGTTAACAAACTTGTAAAACTGACTGAACGCTTTAATATGTATGATTATTTTTTAAATTATAGTTAAGTCGTCAACATTAAAATTATTATATTAAAATTATTTTGATGTTTTTTCCATATTTACTACAAATAAAATAAAACTTCATTAAAAAGTAAAAACTCCAAATGTGTAATTTTATGAATACGGATTTACCTTATATATATATATATATATTTTATAGTTTACTATGCGTTAATTGGTTTCATTACTAAATGTTATATATATATTTTAGAACAAATAAAATTAATAATAAGTAAAGAGCTGTACCATATGGTAGGCATGGCCAACCAAAAACTAATTTCATTAGTTGGCAAAGAACTGTATCTCGGCGAAAACTCTGCAGTTGCAGTGTGCCTGTAGAAGACAATTAGTTATAGATAAAAATGTTTGTATTTGTTTAATATGTCATTGATAATTCATTGACCTAGCAGTTCTCAACATTTTTATATCCCAGTACCACCAATAAATTTCATTTTTCATGTACCACTTGAAAGAAAGTGCCTTTAAAACGCAGTTGTGTGCAAAGGAAAAGCTTGAATTTGGAACTAAATAATTATGAAAACATGATAATATTATAAAAGTATTTATAACAGAAGAAGTAAAATCAAATATTCAATTTTTTTTGCGTGTACAATTATTATTTTATTATTACGATTGTGTATTAAACTTAAATGAGATGTATGATGTTTTCAATATTGGGCTTGATATTGGTAACCAGCAGGCTCGAGTCTTTCAACGTACAGTTTATTTTTATGTATAATAAAATGTGTGAACATGTATTTTCATAAAGATATGCGGACGTAAAAGGGATTAGAAACTGTAGAGAATTTTCTTGATGTACCGATGTAACCTTCTTCGAACAGTTTTATGACCCATTTTATTATAGAGTCGTCCCTAGGGAAATAACTAGAAACGTTGGATTTTAGTGCTTGAAAGTGTTTCAAAATGTCTGCAATTACGTTTGAGTTTGAGTAAATTTTGTAGTTCGCCCAGAAATTCCTTAATGTTCCGAGTGATGATGACAAATCTTTCTTGGAGACATAACCTTTTGTATCAAATGTGTTATAAAATGATAGACGTTCATTTGAACGATTTTTTTGTATCAATTTCAATTTTTATTTCAATAACTTTGTAGTGTATTCCATCTCTTTTTACAGCAAAATGTTTTGCCCCAATAACTATAATAAGATTTAGTGCTATAAGAGTTGTAGAGCGTTCTTTAACAATAATTTTAATAAACTTAGCTTTCACTTCACCAACATCTGAACTGATTTTTTTATTAATTTTAGTTTTATGATTACAATTGCTGACATTTGTGAGAATGAAATCTAATAATAGAGGGAATGAGGGATGAGAGCATAGAAAAGTGAGAAAATTCATAATCTATGGTTATCATACATCAATAGTAATCTCAAAAATAATAAATATTATTATTATTGTTATACATTTAGTGGTACACGTGTCGTATGCTATCTACCGGTGTATGCTATCTACAAAAAATGAATACTTGTGCCATATGCTATCTACAAAAAATGAATACTTGTGCCGTATGCTATCTACAAAAAATGAATACTTGTGCCGTATGCTATCTAAGCGAAAAAATGTATTCTTACCTTACCTAAACAATTTTATTAGAGCTTGTAGTTTTACAGTTGTTATTGAAATTACAATAAAAAAATATAAAAATGTATCTTTTATGTCTCTTAAAAAATTTTCAAACATATTGGTTGGATTGACTGAACGCCACCATTCTTCCTGTAATTGCCTTTCGAGTAGGTCTGTTGCACCACGTGATCTTATACTCACCAAGCACCCAACACATACTAGACGACGACGCAGCATATACGAATACAATTGTTACAAGTTGTTAACGTATTAAAAGTAGAATGGGAAAATGTGTAGATAATTTTATTAATGTAGGTAGCATACGACACCAATAAATCGACTGTAGATAGCATACGACACGTGTACCCATTTAGTAATTATTGATAAAATATTATTTGTATAAAAAATATTTACCGATTCTAAGTTTTCTTTGAAAACTATTTTCAAAATTATAGCGTGTGAAAAAGAAAAGAAAGTAACAGCTCTCATTATTTCATGCCAGTCAATTAATATTTATGTCAGTGAATTTCTAAATATACTTTAAAATATACCTTATAAAATAATATTGTGGTTTTAGAATATTTTGATATTCTTATAAAATTTAATATGTAGGTATGTAAACAACTATTTAATGAAATGAAACTGATGCTAAAATTACTATTTGTTTAAAATAAATTATAAATTTAATAATATTTATTTGTATTGAAAGAATTCATCTATTTAATTTGTTATATATTTTGATCGTTCTAATATGAGATTTCATAAATACCCATCCACCTATCTACTTACCTACTAGATATACCTAACACAAACAAATGTCAATATATTTTTTTATTATGGTAGGAAAATTATATTTCAGGTTTTCTTTTTTTTTTTATCTAAAGGCTTCGACGCTTCGTCTTGTTAGTGCGTTCAATTTTCTCTTTTTCCTGCTAATCTCTCCATTGACTTCTAGCTTAGTAAAGCTGATTTCTTCTTTAAGTTTTCCATGATTGTATCACTCGGTTGTCCTCTTCCTCTCTTGCCATTTATTTTCTCGTCCATTGTTTAAAATAAATTTGTTGTGCTGTATAAATGGGTCCACTAAGTTTTGTCGTTCTTGTTTGTGTCATTTTAATGATTAGCTGTCTTGGCTCTAGGTAATACCTAAATTTAACACTTCTCGATTGAATGTCCTTTCTGTCCAATTTATCTTTATCATTTTGTGCTATGTAAACAACTCCAATGTTTCTATTTTTTTTGCACCTAGGACAGTAAGATCCCACAAGATTCACTTCCGTATTTTGCTACACTCCCTACGAAAGTTTTAACAAATAACTTCTCGGTTTTAATTGATATATGTTTGCAGATTTTGTTTTTTGAAAAAGGCTTATTGCTCAGCCAAAGGTATCTTTTAATATTTTTGTTGTATACGTATCTGTTGTTTGGTGTAATATAAATTATAATTACTTAGATAACAAAATGATTGGATTTGTTCTACGACTGTGCCTTGTTGATTGACAACTGTTCTCCTTACTTTATTATATTCGTTTACTATTGTTGTTTTTGTCCTTTTAGAATTTATTTTCAATTGAAGTTATTCTAAAGTTATTGATAAGTTTGTTAGCATACTGTTTAAATCGCCTTCATTTTCCGTTAATACTGCTGTGTCATCCACAAATCTTGTGTATTTGTTTTCCATTTATTTCAACTACTATTCTATCTTTTTAACTTGAACTTTTCTATAGCTTTTTCAATAAAGATATTACCTACTACATTTCAGTTAAAAATATGTTTTATTGTTATATAATAAATTTTTATAAGAAATATGTTTTCAATTAGTACAACGATAAAAGTACCTACGTATAATTGAACAATTATAACAGTAATTAATATTTTTAAAAATTCAATAGATTTAAAACAACATTATATTGTACTAAAAATAATATGGAATCTTTATGTGTAATTCCTTTCGAATATCAGATCCATAAAATAAATCGATATAACATGTAATATATGCTTGTGTCGTTAATAAACACTTGAGCCAACAATCATTAACTTAATAATATAGGCACAACCATTGATTATAAGTACAAGTATTTATAATCAATGGTATACAACTAATATTAATTAACCAAAGACTTCTTTTGCTGAGCTGCTTGTCGCCGCAAATCCGACGGTATCATGGCAGTGAAAATAGTTCCTAAGACGAGTGATCCGGCCAAAAATAAATTGGCTTTTCTGTCTCCGACCGTGTTGAAAATCCAGCCGTAGACCAATGTGAAAATGATTCCGAATACTTGTACAACTGCGTTTAGCATCCCACTCGAAGTTCCCTCGGACTCTGGGTAGGTCAATTCAGCTGCTAATTCGTATCCGACAGCTAAATAACCAGTCATGAAGAACCTGTAAGAAAGTATAAAAATCGTACGAGTTGTTATTGTCAGTGCTTGAATTGGCGGGGAACGATGTACCTCTTCTTCTTTTTTTTTTTTTAAACATTTTAGCGTCTATCTTCTAATTTTTCTAAATGGAACGCCGGCGAGGGATTCATTTTTACACTTTTATCTTTATAATTGTGTCGCACAAACAAAAAGATTTAAAAAAAATTCTTTTACACGTTCTATCGAACGTTCTGTATCAATTTTATTTATGCCAGGCTAATATGTTTAGAAACGGATATAAAGATAAAAAGTAAACTAAGATGAAGTCAACTGTCTAAAACGGAATAAACAGAACTGTGCAATCGCGATTCATTTATAATCATTTGTGGACATATTTAAATATATTACAGTTATGTTTTAAATAAAAGAAATATAATTAATATTTATGGTTATAAGTTGTAAGTATTGCCATTGAGAAACACTGAGAATTACGATGACAGTAAGTTGGGGTCCGGTGTGGCCGTGTGAGAAACGACGAATCCCTCGATTATTAATGTACTTTTAACGTATCAATCACTATACCGATTTTTTCCTAATTCAAGCATTGGTCGCATAAACACACGAACGATTTTGTTCTCTCGGTTTATCTTACCCGAGTAAAATCGCCGACAGATACACAACCGATATGTGTCCACAAGACAACGTAAACGTGTAAACTATCATGCCGAACAACGAACAACCATACACCACCAGTGTCGTTTCTCTGGATTAAAAGAAAAAAACAAAAGTGTACAATAGGTATAAGTAAATAAATAAAGGCGTGTAATAAAATATATTTTATTTACTGACTTGAACATGTGAGTCTTGTCCAACACGAAACCGCACACAATCGAACCGAACATTCCCGCAAGAACGATCGATAAACCTATCCTGCCAGCGTCTTCTGCGTTATCCTATAACAATATGAAAGACACGAATCGATTGCGTACCGTGTATTAATAATAATAACAATTATTGCTGACGCGATATGTGCCCGGTAGGTATTTATCTGATCGAAAATAGGTACCATAGGTGATATACTCACTGGAAAATATTCCAAAATAATTTGATTTAGTAAGGTGGAAATGGCGTAAAACGATCCGACGTTTATGCCGTACGACAATAGTAACAGGACGAAACCGTAGTTGCCAACGAGTCTCCACAACGATTTGATGAAGTTCTTTGGGTCGTTGGTGGTGGTCGATCTCTGATTTGCCTGCGCCAAACTCGGCGGTAACGGCGGTGACGCCTTAACGACTGCGTATATCAATTATGACGTCGAATTAAATTATTATGTATAGGTACTTAAAATCAAGCGTTTTGGGCGACTCACAGAAAAATATGAACACGAACACTAGCGTGGAAAATATGGCGAAGCTGTAAAACATCCGAGACAAGCCGTTAGAGATGTCGTAGAAGTCGTCGCTGTTGTGAACCAGTAACGGCGGTAATAGGAAACCCAGCGCTACGCCGAGCTAAAAAATAAACAGGACGAATGGACTTCGTTTTGAAAGAGTCTCCCTGATTGTTTCAGACGCACTTACCTGATTGCCGAACACACCGATCGAACACGCCGTAGACACTTCGGACGGGCCAAACCACACGGCCGCCAAGCGTGCCGGCAAGTTCAGTATGAACACTTGCGAACTGGCCACGATCGTCTGGCCCAACATGGTCATGTAAAACCGGTCTGGCCGGGAGGACGCGACTTTAAGCCAGGCGCCAAACATCGTACCGAATGCGCCGGACACCATGGCCACGCGGAGGCCCTGTATAATATGTTTTACAAACAGTTATCACTATTATTAATGTATTATTATTATTATTAGTAGTAGTAGTAGGGCTGGGATTCAGTGGCGTATTTACGGGGGAAGGGGTTTGAACCCCCTCTTCATGGCCTAAAAAAAATTTAAACGGTAATTTCTGCCGTTTGAAAAATTACAATATCTAATATTTAAATTTAACGAGGCGGGGAGTTACCATTTATTGTTTCGGGTTTAATTTGTTATCATATTTTCCTTGGTAATATTATACATTTCAAACGCAATAAAAAAGTTCCTCTTATCCATGGTCTGATACTCAAGTATAAGGTAGAAATTTCAGATTTTGTGTTTTTTTTTCGCAAAACACGTGATTTTTCTCCTTGAATTACAGCCATATCTCCTAATCTATTGGTCCTACAGCAAATTTGAAAACCCCATTGAAAATCTCATTAAATTTTTTTGAAGAAAACGTACCATACGAGGTTCTAATATTATTTTCACAAGCATATAAACACAATCTTAAAATATAAAAATTCGAATATTTTTAAATTAAAAAAAATTTAACTTCTATCTAATGATTTATTTTATTTTATTTTTGTCACTCGTAGCCCGTAGGTGCAAATTTCACAAAATTATATTCTTTAATAAGTTTTCCAGCGGTATATTCTTTTTATGAAAACTTCTGTTTTGAGGGGAAAAAAATCACACTTTTAATGTTAAAAAAACGGTAAAAGCCCCCTCCCCCATGACTCAAATATTAAATATCTACCTCAGTACCTCGCCCCCTTTGAAATTTGAATTCAATCGATGGCTGAGCTATGATAATGTGCATAGGCCGATTTTCTGAGATTTAAATCGTTGATGAGAACTATGTATAGCTGGTAACAACTATAATAGGACCAATGGACCATTTATTGTTATTCGATCGGATTTATATATACGAGTGACTTTCGTCACAGAAGGACTTTCTTCTCTCACCCATGGGCGTAACTAGGATTAAATAGTTAGGACACTAGGCTACAGCCCTGATTCCAGAGTATTTAAAGATAAAAATAAGAATCAACTTAGCCGCGTAACCAATTTTTCATAATAAATGAAAACTAATAAAATTATATATAGATGTATATGTATCATCCTACGGTTAAAAAATTGTTATGATTTTTGAAACGAGGTACAGAAACGTTTTTAGATATCAACATCCCTAGTTACGCCGATGCTCTCACCCCAGGTGGCATAAATCCTCCGGGTATGTCTCGGGTCGAATAACGATATGCTATGTTATACACAATACATAAACTGCGCTGGTCATACCATTCTGTCGAGTATCCACGAGGCCGGAAATATTAGCGGTATGTAGGTGACCATGTACACGATGGACGTGAAATCGACGGTGAAGCTGGACACGCCGTAAAACTTCATGATCACGTTGGATATGATGCTGTACTGGATCCACTGTACCGCGTTGGCCATCGAACACAGGACGAACAGTAGCAACATTGGCCATCGTCTTTTGTAAAGTTTGCAATCGGTGACCGCTACCGGTTGTACGTTTTGGGTGATGCCGACCCCGTAGTCCGTGACGCCAGACATGACTACTGAAGCAGCCGGCTAGCTGCAGTTGTTTTTCTAGCGAACGATCACTGCGCCGCCATAATCCACTTTCAACAATTATTTACCCTGAAATTGTCACTAAATTCAATATATGTATTTTTTTTTGTTTTCAAAATGTTGGAAAAACTCTATATCCACATTTGGTACATAATTGGACCGTTTTTGGTAAACCGCGAGCTTTGCTATAGATATTATAATGTTGAAAATTTAAATTTATTACATAAATTATGATAATATAACGTGTCAATAAAATTAATCGAACAGCAATTAATTAATATATTTCGTATTTGTTCTATTATATTTTATTTGTAAGTAGATATTCTCAGGACCGTAGCAACTGAATATTGCGCCCGGGGCAAAACTTAAAATTGCGCCCTTTTGGTTTCAACACAGAACTAATAGAATATTGATTGTACACATATTTTTATTAATCTGAATAAATTATCATTGAAAAAAATCAAAAATAATAATATTATATTATATTTTTGTACTGTTATTACATTTTTTAATTCTTAAATTTTGCGCTCTTTAAAATTTTGCACCCGTGGCTCAGGCAGGCACCTTCCACCTCCTTCTTGCTACGGCTCTAATTATTATAAAACTTTACAAATGATATTATCATTGATTATATAACAGACTATTATATAATCAATGGTATTATGTATACTGTGATTTATTTTGAAAACTTATACAAGTTTCTGCAGTCATAATATATACACGTTTGACGTATAATTGTCACATTTGTTAACTACTCATGTTTTTACACATTATATAATTATGTATTTGAAGTCAAATACTACTTACATTTTTTTAAATAGTTATTTTTTAATTAAAACAAACAATTTGAAGGTATATATAAATAAATATATGTATATGTGAATATACTGCAACCAAGCCAAAGAGTATTACGAAAAATAAAGAAATATGTAGGAACTGTTGTATTAAATTTATTAATTGATTATATTTTAATATTTTTCATAATACTTTTTGGCTAAATTGTACATTCACACATGAATACATAACACATATTTATTATTTACGAGTACCTATTAATTTTATATTTATTTCATATACCTACTCTTTCTACAAGATCGGTAGTTTTGCATGGAGCACAATGCTGGACTGTACGGAAAACTGAAGAGTCAAGACTGAGGGTTTTCGAAAGAAAATTATTAAGAAGAACTTACGGACCATGTCGAGATCCATAAACGGGAGAATGGCGTAAAAGATATAATAATGAGCTATATATGACCTGTATAACAGACCCGATATAGTAAATGAAATAAAAAGGAAAAGGTTGGAATGGGCAGGTCACGCGTGGAGGAAACTTGAAGCCCTGATAAAGACGTTTCTACAAGAGAATCCAAGAGGGAAAAGGCCTTTGGAAAGACCCCGAATGAGATGGGAGGACTGCGTCAAAAGAGACGTAGCAGACTTTTACCCGGGTGTAGATTGGCATATTTTGGCGCAAAATCGAGATGGATCGAGACAATTATGTTTGGATGTGTGGTCTAAAAGGCCGTAAAAAAAAAACCTATTATTTTATTTTATTTTTTGTTTTTACTATTTTATTATTTTAATAATAATAATAATAATAATAATAATAATAATAATAATAATAATAATAATAATAATAATAATAATAATAATAATAATAATAATAATAATATAATTAGCTATTAATAGCTAACATAAATTGTAAAATATAATTATAGGCGTGTTTTGAAATAATATGAAACGATTAGTATTATTCGAAATCCTATAATACATTCTTTTCTTCACTTAAAAAAAAACTGAAATTAATAGCTATTGTTTTTTTATCGTTTTAAAACTCATATGTATTTATTATTGAAAAAAGTCTTATAAAATGTGTCTACTATATTTTCTTATAAAATTATTACCAGTTTTATTACGTGTATACACACATACTATAAAGTTTTCATTACAAAATGTGGTTTATTTAAATATATATATATATCATCGATGCGTGTTCTTATTTTTAATAAAAAAAAAGCAATACGATCCAATCTGCATTTTATGCATCTGAAATAAAGAAATGACTGTCTGAATGATATTTACTGGAAATTAATAACATTCACATACCTGCATACTTATAGGTACTACAACTGCCCTTGTAGTGATTATTTATTCAAAACATCGGTTTTTATACACCTCAGCGAGTCCGGTTTTCGACATTAATCACTTACAGAAATCGTTGAGAAGATGTTACGTAAAAGTAGTTTATTGATTTTTTGGTCAGATTATCTTTACTTAGCGCGATGAAATTGTATTATTATTATATACTATTATAATATCCAGTTACATACCACCACATACCAGTTATAAATTCAAATAGTTACATTTGCCGATCATAACATCTATATATTACATAGATTTTTGTATTACATACAATAATGGAACATTTGAAGTGTGTTCCACGATGCATTGTATAATATAAAAATTGACACGACCCATATTAACACCGATGTTTTTCAAACTCGAATATTGAAGTGTAGTTTTGGAAGAGACAAAATCGTTAAAATTATATACGTGTTGGTACACCTATGAGATATCACTAATATATATATGTGATGTTTCGTCGGGCTAATGGACTCTATATACGAACTCGTAGTGGTATATATATAGTTGTTATTTAAACCGATAATATAGTTGTTATTTAAACAAAATGTAAAAAAGTATAATGCATACTATATTTTATTATGAATTTGAAATGTCCACATGCGTTTTTGTAAGACGCATTTTTTTCCAATATCGCTAATTTAAAACGCTGTCGTAACACGCGACACACTCGTTGTTCGGGGAAAAAAATCGATAAAATTACACGTTTTTAAAGTACATAATATTATAATAATATACGTTATGATGTAAGACACGTCATATATAATATTTATAATACAAATAATAAGAATAATATTGTTTATTAATTTATAAAAATTTTTTTTTTTGTTCGTAGAATTTATTTCAGAAAATACAAGTGCATAAGAAGAGTACAATGTATGTAAATATAAGTGTTTATTTTCAAGTGCACTGTTGAAACGAACAACGTTCGTTGAGTTAATGGCAACTAAACGCGTGTAAATCGAAACATCGCGTGATGCCTCCTGCAGAGTATTGTTCGTTTTTGACCTCGAACCCGTAAGGAGATTATTTCATATCGAGAGTGTTTCAGATTGTAAGGCAGATAATATTATTATTCGTTGTGTATGTACAACATATATGTATTTGGGATCAATATCTAATACAATAATGCGATATGCGAGCATTTCAATCGTATAAATATATATATATATATTTTAAAATTTATATTTCTAAATAAATTGAAAAAGGAAACGACCAATTTAAAAACATTTTTTTCTAAAGAAACGCGCGTGTGCCTAAGTGTATTTAATAAATTATTAAATAGAAATGTGTAGAACCATATATTATACGTACATTTATATTCTGTTGAGACATAAACTATTAAAAAAACCATTAATGTTTTTTTTTTATGGGCTATATTATAATAAAGTAAACGGAAACATACGACTTTTAAAACACTGCAAACATTAGGATCGAGATGCAAATTTGATTAAATTTTGACGGATGCGAACACTTTGAATTTGAACGAGGGTAAAGTCAGCTGAACGTGTGGACAATTTATAAATTATTATTATTATATATAATATATATATATATATATAATAAAGAAAAGACCTTCATTTAATTCGAAATTTACGAGAGGATTATTGTTGTAGACCTAATAGAATTTACCATATAATAAAAACAACGTAGTCAGGAACTTCTAATTATGTGTTTTATTATTATTAGTGCATGCAACAGTTATTTGACTTTGGATATTGCGTTCTATGTACTTAAAATATAAATACTGTATTTATATCAAAGTAATATACGTCATAATATACACGTTTATTTCAGATTTTGATCGGAGGTGTTGATTTATTGCGACAGTTAAGAATTGAAAAACAGCTTTAAAAAACTGCGAAAACAACATATTATTATAATAGCGAGAGGGTTTTAATTTTTGGAAGTGAATTCGGATTTATTTTTTTGATGTATAATAGTTTATATTTATGCACACTTTTTTTAAAGATTCGTGATCGGTAATAAATACAACACTGAAAGTATGTATCGCGAGGTATCGTTTTTATGTAAAATAGATATTTGAAGTAGTATTTACAAGAATTACTGCGGTAGTCGAGCAATTATATAATATTATATAGTAAACGGTAAAGTTGTAAAATAATATCTAAACAAATATATCCATATTATAAACAATAAAATAAATTCTCTGTAAAGTAAGGAAAGTTCTAGAAATCAATAAAGCCTGATTATTAAATACGAATTCGTCCGATATTTCCCCAAAAAAAAAACACATCGCTAGACACAAAACACTTAAAAACTTGACGTGATATCAATACATAAATATGGCAGACAATTTTTTTTAATATTAATAACACTTATAAGTCATAATAGATAATAAAAAAAACCTTATATAATTCTGGATGTTTATATTATGTAATTATTTTTCATATTTTATAATAAGTGTTGTTATTATTATTCAGATCAGTTCGAAATAGGAGAACGTAATCGCGCATGTCATTTGTAAAAACTTATGTAAAGGATTCTTCATTAATTCAATTTCAATTTTCAATTTAAAAAAAATGTATATACATTTATATAAGTTCCTAACCTATTTTGTTTAATTTTTATACCGCAGTGGTGTTAAAAATTTCTAGTTATATTCAAGTTTTCACGGTTATAATGAGGAATGTCCATTCAATATATCATATTATTGTCGAATGTTTATTTAATGTGCGTACATAAACGTTTCGTAAATATACTGAGGGGAACAATTAAATTTAAAAAAAAAAATATATGTATATATTATCAAATATAAATACTTCGCGGGCAAACAATTTAATTTTAATTTCGATTCCTATAAACAACATTATTGGATTTTAAAAACGAAGAATGCAAAAATAAATCAACTGAATGATTATGACGTTTATTAATTGTTTGTTTACGACCACGCGTGCTACTAATTTGTTTTGCAGATAGGTGAATTCCGATCATACACATATTACATTTATCGAATTATTATTATTATTATTTTACAATATTATAAGCAAGCGATGGTGAATTCGTGCCGAAGTACGTGAAAAACGATAGTTCAGTTTTAATTAAAAGATGACTATATGACTACGTATTATACAATAATATATGCATCAGTGCATCACGAAAAATTAATTAACGTAATTTCAATTACATTTAATTGAAAATAATTGCACCTTATATTATAATTATGTTATAATATACGGCGATTAATCCAATAATGTTTGTTTTCCGTTCCTTAAAATAACGCGTGCTTTATGGTTTCGTTAAAAAACTGCATTATCACATCAGACACACACACACACACACATATATATATATATATATATATAATATAATATTTATATATATATATATAAATCCATAAAATCTATCTGTTCACACGCGACACACGCGATAATATTATTTTATTGAGCATCATTGATAACTCTACACTATGTTAAGCTATAATATCTATCGCGTTTGTATTCATTTTTTTTTTTTTTTGATAGGTAATCCATGAAGAATTTATGAAGGGTCCTGCAATTATCGACCCTACTGTAAAGAAATCATGCAACGACTTGTAACACCGGATTAAACGCGTCAGACATGAAAATGCGTGTCAAATCGGATTAAATTTTTTGATTTCATTTATAATAAACGTTCCAACGGGCGATCTTATAACAAATATTTATATAATATATAACATTACTAGTGATACATATTACATTAAACTTTAACTAATTATAAATAAAAATGAATTTACATCTATAATAATATACGATATAACAACCAATAAAGTATGTACCCGAGTTCAAACTAATTATTTTATTATCAATTCTTGAAATACGATCTATCGCGGGTTATTAGATCCACAGTTCGTACGATATATTTGTGGAATGTGAAACGTGAATGTGAGACCGGGTGGCTTGATGAGGGACTAGGAAAAAAACAGTAGCCTCGGGGAATCAATGTGTCCATTTATCATACTGCAGATTTAAGACATTTCAAATCGGCTAATTTTCGTCCAATTTCAAGTGGTTGAAGACTCAATAAGGACTGCATCATATTTTTCCTTTTGCATGCGACAATTCGCCGGCACACTCTTCGGCAATAATAATTGCACGTAGGTTTCTAGGCTAAAAACGGAATCTAACTTTGAACCATCATTACCCTCCACTCCCCCATAATCACTGTACACTATGTTTCCTGTAGATTACATTTTTTTTTTTCCAAAACTAAAATCGAGGCTCGAGGGATTTCGATTGCGCAAATTCAAAATGAAAACCGATGACCTAAAGCAGACGTAACTTCTTCGGACTTTGAAAATGTCATGGAACTATAGCCGCCCCTTAAAACGCGCGACGAACAATGTGTTTCAAATAGAATAAATATGTGTGATAAATTTTCTGCACATTTTGTTGTTTTATTAACTCAGTCCGGAGAATTATGGGACGTACTGTGCAGTGAACTAAATAATAAAAAAAAAAAAAATACAAAATATTATTCAATACAAAAAAATATTATTATAATTCTTTAATAAAAGTACTTAACAATTTTCACTCTGGCACTGCAGTACATAAATCTAACTCTGCATAACCCATATCGCACCAATAAAAGTATTACAATACAGTGATGATTTTTTCTTTTATTGTATTTTCATAAAAAAAAGGAACCAAAGTTCAATGAAAGTTTAGGCGGCGGTATTATTGAATATAAAAAAAAACAAATAATTTTTTTTCTAAACAAATGTATAAATGTGATGAAATAATAAATTAAAAAAAAAAAAAATGAAAGCTGGAGAGTAACATTTATGCGAAAATAACAAAGTATGACGTAATGACAGTGTTGGAGGTAGAAAAATTAATTGTACCTATATATATATAATTACAGACGGTACAATTATATAAATAGTGGTAAGTTTATAACGAAGAGTTATTATTAACATTTAATTCAGTTATCTATTGGACATGGTGGTAGAATAATTCGCATGGCGTTTGAAATCAATAAAAAAAATATAACCGGGGAAAAAATATTATGACTTATTTAAACCATTGCGAGTCATGCAAAAAAAAAAAAGGATTGGTGGTTAAATCAATTATTTGTATACTGAATAATATTTCTTAATTTATAATTTGGTACACGTTGCTCGGAACATATTTTTAAATGTACATTTTTTTTTTTTTATATAGACGCATCGTCTGATAGAAGTACCTGCACATAATATAATATAATACTGTGGTAGAAAAAAATTAATTTATTCAAAAACTACGGAAAAAAGTCATTAGAGTCAAAAACGAATATATTTCTTAAAAGCATTTGGTCTTATCTTTTTTTTGGGTTTTGACTAATATATTGAACGTTTTTATATGAAAAAAAAATCAAACTATTTCTATATATATATTTTTTTTTGGGGGGGAAATGATTTCATTTCAGAGTCGGAGAAAAAATTAGAAAATTATGAATGTTTGTTCGAGCGATATATGTATATTTTTTTTTTCGTAGGGTATATAAGTTACTTTATGCATTAATAATATTTATACACTAATACGTATATATATATATATATATATATATATATATATATATATATATATATATATATATAATATATGTAAATACATATAGATTCAAAACAAAATAGTAGAAACGTTACCACTTATAAAATCGACGGTTAATAGTTTTATTAAATACAGGATTTTGAATCATGCAATATTATAATATCTAATCGTATCATAAATGGTCCATTAAAAAAAAAAAAACCAATACAATTTGAAAACCGAATAATAGGATGGGCTGTAAAAAAATCAGGGAAGTAATACGGAGGAATGATAAAAACAGCAAAAAGGAGTACAGGATGATATTTCACTGGAAAACAATATACGCAGGAAAATATTGTGCGAGAATAACGTAATACGCGGCGTTATTGTAAAAATAAAATCATAAAATTGCGAATAATAATAATAATAATAATTTTTTGTCTACTCCGCTGGACGAATCTACATGCCGACTTTGCTATTCTAGATTGAAAAAAAAAATCATTGTCCCTACAGTGTCCCGAATAAAACTCGGGTACGAAAAAAAAAGAAAAATCTAGATCTTCTCCAATCTGTTCGATTTCATCGATCCACGGTATTGTTTTACCGGCTCACGCTTATATACGAACCCAGCCGGTTCTCCATACGCCCTACATATACAGGTAGTTCGCACCTAAACACGAATGCATGCATTCGTAAAACCTCGCATATCTCATTCGAAGGGTCCTTCCTCGTCCACAAAACCTTTATATTATATATATAATCGAAATTCCTTTATCGATCTCTCCCGTCTATCGTCCTTGATCAGTGGTGTATTGACAAGATAAATTTAAGGGTATACGCACATTTCTAAACACTTACTTATCGAAAAAAAAAAATTTTTTTTTGTTTATTTTTCGTATTTATACCTACGTTTCTCACCTTTATTTGCCATAATACGATTGTAAATTTGTAAACGCTAATAAAAATATAGTAAAAAGAAATATATAGTAGAACGCGCGAAGGAACACTAGGAAAACAATGCGCGCCACTCGTGAATCGGGATCGAATAATAATAATTGTGCTTGGAAAGGCAATACAATTGAAAAATATACAGTTATTAATCATAGACTATATTATTACCGATAATGAATGCCGAAAGATTCAGAAAATACGAGCGTACTGTCGGAACAAAACGGCCGTTCGTTTCGTCTACCTGTAATGGGGTATTTACGTATGAACAGTTGTATGCATATTATTTATAATTGATTAAAATTTGATTTAGGCCGCGCACACGGACAAACCGTTGCGGTGTGGGCATTCCTGCATAGCAGGGGTCGGGTACCTGCGGCTCCGGAGCCGCATGTGGCTCCTTAGCATGCAATCTGTGGCTCTTTGGAGTACGCATCAATTTAAGATTTATTACTGTTTTTAACGCCTACCGATTCCCGACGAAATTGTTTAGTGGAATATATTAGACGTTATTATTGTACTGTGGCGTGTTTTTTTTTTATCAGTGCGCGGCTCTTTGAAAATCACGATTTTGCAATTTTTCAAAAAAAAAAAAAAAATGGCTCATTTACACTAAAAGGTTCCGGATCCCTGCTGTACAGTGTACGTTGCTCCCTGCCACACACAGAACTGCAATCGATTGCTCAAAATCGTTTGAAAAATTATAAAGAATAACATCGCGGGTAACCGACAAATCATATGAATATAAAAGAAAACCTATGATGAATCGGTGGCGACGTGATAAATAATACGTTCATTTCATGACAGGGTATACGCAGAAAACAGGGATCTGGATATACGGCGTATACCCTCCAATACACCACTGTCCTTAATAGGTACCAAACCCGAACCAGCCGTCGGAATCAATTACTTTTTGGCTTCCGTTTCGGGTTTCTCTCTCTCTCTCTCTGTTTTTTAGGTTTTTTTATTGTTTACTTATATGCGCCTTGTATTGTTGATCTATTTCTACAGTATTGCTATAAACTAATAAAAAAAAAAAAAAATAATAATAATAATAATAATACGACGCGGTTCGTTTGAAATTTACGCGCGCGCGCGCGTCGGACCGTTCGCAAGCGGCAGCGCGCTAAAAATAAAATTATTATTACATCCGCGCTCTACACGGCCGCCCGAAATCGGTCAATGTGTACCTATTATTAAAACACAATGCGGCGTATTCACAACACCGACACAACAATCACTGCACGCGAGTGCGTTCCTCTAAACGCGCGACAACAATACGTGATAAAGTAGTTAAAATGGATTTTCGTTTTTTTTTTTTTTTTGCCATTACCTCGTGTTACTCGTACCGGACGATCCCACACGAACGCGGCTGGTACGTCTCGCACCGGAACGAATGCGCGTTGCACTTGGCGGCGGCGGCGGCGGCGGCGGCGGCGACGACGTCCACGTGATACGCGTACGCCACGAACCGCGACGAGTGAATAGCAACGCACCGACGACGGCACCGCGTCCAACACTGCCGTACGCGTCGTTGGCGGCGACACTGAAACCGGTTCTCGGCGGCTATGACGTAGCGCGCGCGCGCGTCGGATTTCGTCAGATGCGCGCGTCGGTCTCACCGTTGCAACGCGACGCAGGTACGCGCGTTCGTTTCACGTTTTTTTTTTTCACTCGTCACCGAGCGTGACGCAAGCGGGCCGAAGTCGGTTTTTTGTGTCGCGTTCACAGTTCGAAACGGGTGGACCAAACAACGTTGCTATATTACATCATACGGAATGCACCGGGCCGGTCGCATTTTTCTTTTCACGAACACGGGACGCATATAGGATCGGAGGAGGGGAAATCTTGGTGGGGGAAAAAATTAAAAAAATTCCCGGCGCGGGTCCTGAGACGCCTCGCCCGGCGAGTGGTCCAATTTTTTGGTTTTTTTTTGATTTTCCCTTTTACTTTGAACAGGCCCGTGCGCAGGATTTCATAATGGGACGGGGGGGGGGTTTGAAAAAAGATACATGTATAAAATAGAAATGTCTCGCACATGATTATGAACAACTTTTAAAATACGCGACACGTCGCGGTAGCGGTCATTGTATTTCGTCGATAACAACTACCACGATGAAAGCCGGTAAACAGCAAACACGAAAATAACACAATAATAGTGGTGTGCTATTAAGGGGATTGAAAGCGGGTATTTTCTCTCTTTGTCTTACACACATGAAACATGGCAAAATAGACGTTTCGTACTTCCAACGTACCGATCGATCTATTGGTGCGATAAGAAATTTGAAAACAGATTTGAATTCCTCGCGAATTTTACTACAAAACGACTTTTCCACTTTTTTCATTTTTTTTTCATAAACCCTTAAAAAAATTCACCGAACAAATTAAAAAAAAAAAAATTGTAAATAATTCATTTTTGAAGGTCTTAAAAAAAAGAAATAAAAAAAGTGGGAAAGTCGTTTTGTAGTAAAATTCACGAGGAATTCAAATCTGTTTTCAAATTTCTTATCGCACCAATAGATCGATCGGTACGTTGGAAGTACGAAACGTCTATTTTGCCATGTTTCATGCGTGTAAGACAAAGAGAGAAAATACCCGCTTTCAATCTCCTTAAGTGTTATGGTATGCGTTATTATTTATTACAAATAAGATTATAAAATATTTAATATAATCGTTCAAAAACGAAAAACACGGCTTACGTTTTTTCGGCAATCGGGGTTGAACCCCCAAAACATCCCCTTGCGCACGGGCCTGCCTTTCAAACGATACAGCCGTGCACAGCAATGGCGGATTTGAGGGGGTGCGCGATAGGGCGATCGCCCATCCCTTGGGTCGTGCTTTTCTTGTATTCCTTTTCGACAAAAATTTTTGAGAAAATACATAAATAACAAATTTTGTTAGATAAAGATGTTATAATAGAACGTTGAGGAACGTTTTTCCTCCATGACCAGACGAAAACTCAAGAATTGGTCACACAGTGTTATAGTAAATTGATCAATAAGTAATAATTATGATAACGAATAATATCGAAAACGATACACCGTGCATTGTAGCCGTAGTGATTACAATCCCGGAATCCCGGGATGCCGTTCAATTTTTAGTTCTAAAAATACCGGGACTAGTATCAATAATCCCGGGATTTCAAAATACCTAACAACTACGACTCGACAAGTTAATCGCCCGATACGGACCCGTAAATCGGTCTACGTGTTTGTAAAATAAGATTACACTATATCTATACGACTATACAGTTTAATACAGTACATTATGTACTTTAAACATGCCAAGTGCCGACCGATCGGTTCGGTATAGTGTAAACGTACGAACAATATTAGTATACGCTGGTCGCTGGTACGCATGACGCGGATCGCCACGGGTCTTTCTTCTGTAAAATTGTTTGCATATTGTCTATAATTATTGTAAAATGTCGCATGAAAGTGTTTTTATTAAACTGAAAGAAAAGTTGGAGCTTGAAATAGGCAAAAGTAAAAGGCCCATTTGATTTTAAAATACAAAAAGAAAAGGCTTTGGTTAAAATAATTAAAAAAGAAATGCATATATTTGAGAATGGAAAAGCTCGCGGACATCATTTGGAACTAGCATTTAAATATTTCATGTCCACACCTCCCACTAGCATTGAATCAGAACGTGCATTTCCAGCAGCAGCCTACATACAGGAAATAAATAATTGAGAAGCAGACTTGCAGATGAAACATTAAACGCTTTGCTCTTCTTACGTGTTGCGTTCATATTTGCAAAACAATCGGATCATAAAAAATGTGATTTAGAATTAATAAAATAAACACAAATAGGTATTCAAAACAGATCATAAAATAAACGCAAATAAAAGAATTTTTTTTTAACTAATTTTTTCAAAATTTTTGTTTAATGATTTTCGGGATAATCCCGAGATCCCGGGATTAATAGCTAAATATCCCGATATCCCGGGATCGTAAAATAGGGCCGGGATTGTAATCTCTAATTGTAGGGTAAACTAAACTTACTCAATTGTATACTATAAACTATAATTAATTGGTACATTAAAAGATAGCCTACATTTAGGTACTTACAGCTTAGTCGAAGTGGGGGATGCCCTTATATTTTGTTTAAAATTATTCATCCCTCTAGGATTTTTAAAAATCTATTTTTTTTATAATTTGTAGTTGTTATTTCAGCTTTTTGTTGAAAAAATACTTTGCTTATTTTTCAACAATATGGACCATTCACAACTTTGCCCTCCCCCACCCCCCTTTCAATATTTAAAATGATGACACTGCTTCCGTCCCCCCTCTTATTTTGAGCCACTTCGACCACCGGGTACCCATCCATGTAGAGCCGATTCCGAAGTATATTTTGTCAACTGGTTCAAATATCCAAAACAATACACCCATCCACCTCAAAAAAATTGCCTTAAAACTCCGCCTTAAAAAAAATATATCATTCGCATAAATTGCCTCAAAAATCTAGAGAAATTCACTTTAAAAACATAAATAAGCAAAAAAAAGGTGTTTTGTTTAAATCGCGAATGACGCGAACCACTGACCCACCACACTTCTAAATTGAACCGGCTAAACATAGCGTTCGGCGCCTCATATGTAGGTATAATAAAAAAAAAAAAAATGATAGCTGTAAATATATTTACACAGTCTTGATTAATAAAAAAATATAAGTAAAAATTAATACTATTACTCTTTTAAAGTACTTAATAAGAATGTTTTAAAATTCGCCACCCACCCCTTTACATGACCTCTAGATCCGCCACTGGTGCACAGGTGGTGTAACACGCCATTCGGGCGGCGCACGCGTGCAGGTTCGGCCCGCAGTGATTTTTAGCGAAAAGGCCTAGCAGCATAGGCGTAACTAGCACTAAATTTTTAGGGGGCTAAAAATTAATAAGCAAAAAAAAGTCTACACTTTCAGAAATTTTGCCGATTGATGCCAAAATTACCTAAATAAGCCACAAAAAAAAAAGGTCATTCATCAACTTTCAATTATCCAATAACTAGGAATATTAGAAAAATATAAATAAATACATAGAAAATACTGTACATTTTTAATGTAGTCAGGTTGCCTTTTTGGAGGGCTAAGCCCCCCTGCCCCCTAGTTACGAATTTTTTTGCGCGGACTCCAGACGAAGAACTTTCATCAAACACTTTTATCAAATTTTTTTCCGAATAACCTTTTTTTCCTCTCTACACAAAATGTCTCATTATAATATACGATTAATATATATATTTTTTAATATTATAAATCACCATTCTTGTAAAGTATTTGAGTAAATATATATTTAAATACTTTTATATATTTATAAATATATATATACAGTGTCGCAACTACCGCCGGTGCAGGCGGTGCGACTTGTTGAAGTTGGTAATAATATTCTTCGTTGAGGTTATGACGTTATATTGTAATGTTTAAAGTCGCTAGACGCCATTAACTTACTCGTCTTAAAAGCGATCATGTGCTTTTTTTGTGACTTTTCTTTTGTACTTCGTTAGGTAATAATTAATAAATGAATGCAATATTAATTAATAACTATATATTCTATAAAACGGAAACTGCGTCATATTCCATTTCCTATATTTATATTTATATATATATCATTAGCTGTCCCCGTGCACTTTGTTGCTCGTAAAAAATGCCACGTCTTATATGATTCAAATTTTGTTCAATTCGTTATACAATACTCGGTATAAGGATGTTCAAAGCTTAAAACAAAAAGAAAAAGATTCAGGTTTAACTTTGATTTTTATTTTATTTCCAACGCAATAATTGTATTGTGCACATTGCATCACACTTATTGCGTTTATCTTTACATTAAAGTTTTTATTCATTTATTTTATAAAATGTCCATGGAAAAAACATGATAACAATAACCTTTTTAGCTTAGCTAAGGTAACATGTCGATCTATGACTGTCAAATAAAACTTCACCAACTTTTCAAAAATTTATTTCATCATTAACTGAAATTGTGGACATTGTCGGCCTCCGTCCCACTTCGTTTTCGCTTAGCGTTTTTTCTGACTCTTTTTTTCTTTTTGTTCGGCTCCTGAAGGCCATAGGCTAATGTTAAATAACCCATAACCTTTCTCGGGAATTGAGATATCAAATGCAAAAATAATTTTTCAAATCCGACTGGTAGTTCCAGAGATTAGCGCTTTTAAACAAAAAGACAAAACTCTTCAGCTTTATTGTATTGGTATAGTATTATAGATATTTCACGTGCGTATTAATTATTTTTTAAAATAAAATATATATACACACACAAATTAATGATTTGTTTACACGAATAGTAACTGTACGGCGAATTTTTATGGACATAATAAATTTGTTTAAAAAAGATAGGTAGTGCGACGCGTATAGTGTTATAGGAGAAATTTAAAGAATGAGCGACAGGTGCAACTAGCCAACTTTTTTTTTTTATCAGAGTTTTATACATAAAAGTATTTGATAATATAAGATAAACGTATGTTCAAGGCATTATTTCAAGTGTTATATATTTTTTTTTTAAGTATGACATATTATCAGTAAATTATTTTTGATTGCTCATTTGATTATTAAATTACGTACATTCGAAAATTGCGTGAATTAATGTAGATAAAATAGGTTTTATTTTTTTTTTATATTCACATTCTTTGTCAAAAACAGAAAACAGTAAAAATAAAAACGAAATTGTATAATATATATTATTTATATATGTGTTGATATTCTGAATCTAAAACACACTATTAATGTTTATTTGAGTTATCATAATTTTGCTTTATTTTTTGTAATCAATCGAGAAACGTAATGTATAATATTATTTTAACAATAGTTTAATGGCCATTAACTGTAGTCTAGTGCGAATATAAGAAATATTGATTACTTAAACAATAATAATCAATAACGATATCGATTATTATAGGGAATGATATAAGCATTTATAATATTTTTATACGATTTAATTGTGTATACTGTCAGACACTCGGCTTCTATTTGTGTATTTAATTTGTTTTCATATGAATTACTTATTAAAACAAGAGAACGGGTAAATCAGATTATGGCGGGATCAGTGTGTTCGTGTTCGTCACGAATACAGGACTTTTAGTTCACCAGGTCGTTTGGACGAGTGTTTTATTCGTAACTATTTATTGTTTTTTGAATTTGAAACCAGTGAAAAGTTGTCGCATTCAAAATTTCGACCACATACCTACTATGGTGTGGTTTGTTTCTCTCGACGAGACAAGTTATATAGTTTTGAGCGAGAAACGGTTAAAATTTGAAAACAATTGCGTTAATTTTTCTAGTGTTAATTAGCGTTTTTAGGGTTTTCGTGTAATGTAGATTTTTCTGGTGGAATGTTCGGCGCAATTATGACTCCATCTCGCCCAGTTTGACGCTATATGCGCTGGTCATATGACTTATGACGACGTCTTTAACGCAATAATTCTATCGATTTGAAACACTTAATACAAACTCGTTAGTAATGAAGTATTTACAAAAAAAAAAAATCATTTTATGCGTACTCGTGCGGTGAAATCGTGTATACATTAATACAGCTATCATTGGCTCTATTATGTGATGTTTGGGTTTTATTTTAATTATATCAGTTTCTATATCTTATAAAAGTAGGAGGTAACTACAAATGTATACATACACACTATATACTATATATACTTTGCTGTAATTTTTGTATCTTCGCTGTTACTGTACAATTATATACACCAAGAAAATAAAACAAATATAAGTTATCAAATTTAATATAGGTACCTACTCGACAAATACATTTATGACATACGGTTACGAATAATAAGTATCTATACGATGTTAAGTTGAACACAAGTGTAGTGCTTGCTGTTACTGTTGCTAATTGCTATTGCTGCAATTGAAAATGGATGTTAGTTAAATTTATGCATTCGTAAGTTTTTACGTCTATTAACGATTTCTGTGGATGGATTTCTCTAGTAGTCTGTAGTGTAAGGAATACGCGTCCAGGCCATCGTGTATATATAATATATACACATTTATATATATATATATATAGATTTAGTAAAATGTCGAGATATAGTTGAAACAAATCGCCTTTGTACGATATGTTTAACCTTTTTCTATTTTCCATACATTATGTCATTACGTTTGGACGTTTTGTTCTTAATTTCGAAACGGACCTGATTATGTATAGATAAATGTATATAGAGAGAAAAATATGATCCCGAGATATTTTGTTGAAGACAGTATAATATATATATATATATAGTTTTAAGAAGTCGCGAGTACGTGACACTGTTGGAGTAAATATTATTTCCGACGATACTTAATATGTACGAAAAATCGTTTATGTTTTTAGATAACATTTTTTTATTTTTTATTTTTTGAAAGGTGATAAATGATTTTTGTTTTAAAAATTAAAAACAATAACGATATGGTTTATACAAAAATTCTCGGTTATATTGTGCTACATTTACCGCGTGTTTGGTGAACGATAAGAATATAAGATGACGGTTATGTTACGGGTGTGTCGTTTATAATATAGGCATTATTTATTAATTTAGGATTGTTATTTTGTATTTTTTAATCATTACGAGTTGCGGGCAATAACAAAGATTTTATACCCGTAATAATATACATTCTTGAAATTCGAATTAACGATTAATAATAATAATAATAATAATAATAATAATAATAATAATAATAATAATAATAATAATAATAATAATAATAATAATAATAATAATAATAATAATAATAATAATAATAATAATAATAATAATAATAATAATAATAATAATAATAATAATAATAATAATTATAATAATAATAATAAAGGTAACGAGCTGTGGGGTATTGTGGATATCGCTGAAGTGAATTAGTTGGATAAAGATTTTAGAGTTTTGTTTTTATTTTAAATTTGAAAGCAATGATAAGTCATTGCATTCGATAAAACGATTCTGAGCGGAGCTCACTTTTCTCGTAAATATAGTCTAAAATTACGAAGAAATAAACAACAATCGATTAAGACGAAATTGCATTTTTAGCGTTTTTGAGTTTTATTTTTAGGTGATTTTGAGAAAATCGAAAAATGACCTTTCTGAAATACCAACTAGATGCGAATTGCAGCCGGAAACAAATTGTGACCAAAGAGATCGGAGCACTCCTTCTGGTCGAAAATCTGTACACAGAATAGAAAAAAAACATTATTGTAAAACTACTAGATCCCTGGCTCCGCTCAGAATCCAAAAATATTATCTAGATAAGTCTCAACACTGATTACAAGCGTCGACTACGACCACCTGTACGATTGAGAACCACTGATTTAAAAAAAAACATTTAGGTATCTTCTAATGTAGATCTAGTGTAAGTACGCATATATTATATTGGTATATGTTCACTATTTTTCAGGCATCAATAGATCCAAAGATCTCTGATTTACACTCCGTTCTATATGCGAATACGAAACGTGTAAATCAGCGCGTAAACAATTTTGAAGCCAATATGTTATAATATTATGTATTTTTCTAGTAAACACTGCTTCCATGTATATATACTGCAGACTGCAGTAGGTAGTGTGAGTAAGTGTCCACGACCTCGGCGGAGTTTATCGAAAACCAGTCGAATGATGAAGAGAAGATATATAACTTTCGTTATTTTCGTGGACGGCACATGATTGCAAACGAGTAATACCTGCGTGGGTATACCTATCGAATTTGTCTACGAGAGGAGAGGAGAGAGCACGACTGAAGGCTACGTACGCGATGGCGTGTTGATCTCTACACTCAGGTCAGAATAACGAGACGATGATCGTGGCCGCCGGTGCATACGCGTGGAGTTATTTAATAGTAAAAACCGGTTCGTCTGCATAATATGATGACACTATATTATATTGATGAAAATCGGTCGGACAACTGCATTTCCATATTTTGGTCGGAATATATATTTATTATTTACATATTTTTTTTTTCCGACGATCTTTTCAGATTTTACTATTTCACACGATAATAAGCTACTATTAATTAATTTTAATAACGTCACACGACGGAATTCAATTTTGACCATGCGTGTGTATTTTTTTGTGCAACAGACTCACGCGTTATACGGTTTTTTGATATTTGCTCGTGGATATTTTTTTTTAACCTTATCGCGTTCACACAAATATTTAAAGTCGTAATAATGTATTTACGCGTACGATATTTGTTAAAATTTTAAAATCGATATACGTAATCATTACGATAAAACATTTTGCCTTATAACCTTATAACCTCAGTCCTTATAACCTTTGTGATATTTTAAAAGATAATTCGGAGTTGGGTAACGTACTTAAAAATAAATGTTTCACTAAAAGGTTACGAAAGAAATTATATACGAAATTTTGTTATCGAACAATAATACTTATCTAAGGGGTATTAGCATAGCATCGGCATCGGCCATACCGGACTAACACACGGACAACTTATGGCAAAGGACGAAAAACCAATTTGCACAATCTGCGGAACGGATCTCACAATAAAACACACAGTGGCATAGCCATAGGGACGGGTCCAATGGGCCATGGTCCCCCTTATTGGCCGTATTTACGTATTTATATGGTTTATTTTAAACGTTTGAAAAATTTGCTACGGGTTAGTGATCTTAATTCTTATGATTAGTTAATTAATTCTTAATGCAGTTACTTCACTTGTTTTAAAAGTAAATATTAAAAAAAATATATCCCGCACATGTGGAACACAAACTAATCGAGTAAACATACAGAAAAGACGAATACTTTAAATACAAAAGAAGAATACTACCGAATACCAATATTTATACCTTTCCTCGATTTTATTATACTACAACTACAAACTAGATTTAATCAGCAGTTAAAAGAAGTCATAGCACTTGACAGGTTAATCCTTGCTAAATTTAAGTGTATATAATAAACGACTTAAGTGTGACTCTGACTAAAAAATGTATGAAAATGAGATCTTGACAATAATGCTATAATGAATTTCAATGCTGAATTGTTTGATTTAGATATTTCAGATTTTTGTAAATAAAATATTTAATTTAGGTATTTAGACTCAATATAATTCGACTATATCATTTATAAATTCTCCATTCCCCCCCACAAAAAAAAAAATGCCGCCCCAGTCGGCTATCTATTTTCTTACCACATTGGGCCTGTCCTGCAGGTTATATAGAATTCGTATTATATTTAACATATATTTTTGACGCGCAAAGATAAAACAATTATATATCTGTCCAAGGATGTATGGTAGATTAATGAACTGCAGTACATAAATAACGAAATCAATAAATAAAAAAAAAAAAATTTAGGCATAGATATCGCGATGAATTTGGCGGAGACCGTGATGGTCATCGTTCTGCGTACAAGGGACGCGATTATATATGCATATATATTTGTCGTAACAACAGTATAATATAAATATGTACACAAATTAATTATAAATGTAATTATAAAAAATAATAACAAAATAGAATACATCGATTGAGGAATCCGGTGACGGGTGGAAAAATAAGTGTTATTTATACTTTCTTCTCTGCTCCGCCGGGCATTCGTAAAGGTGTATATATATATATATATATATATATATATATACGTACTGAGCGAGGGGCGAATGATAAGTAAATGCACAATCGTCGATAAATTACAATCAAAATGAGACGAAGACTTCCAAATTGGTGTCGAAACATAGCTATTATTATTGTTTACAACTGGCTGGTAATTGGACTGAAAATCACTTGACTCGTTTCAAATGAACACGTGTCAGAATGGAGCCTAGTACAGACGCGATGTCAACGAGATTGAAGCGACGAATTTTTAACCGTCGAAAGGGTTCTCTCTTTGATTCAAGACTTCGCTGCTTTCTTGGCTTCTGTGTCCAACACGACGTGGGTGCCTTTGATGTCCTTCCTGGGGTCTGGGAAGAAATTGGAGTCACAGGGTGCTAAATCGGTGAATACAGCGGACGTTCTCGAATGATTTCGAACTTTTGACAGCGGTTCTGGTTGCCAGCTGTGATGTGTGAAGTCGGACGTTATTGCGCTGCAACAAAAGCGCTCCGTTGATTCGCGAATGTGACACATCCATTCTGTGACACGTACTGATTCGAAACGAGTCGAATGATGTTTATGTCAAATTATCCAGTTGTAAACAATAATAATAGCTATATTCTGACGATACCAAAAATCTTTAGCTCATTTTGATTGTGATTTATCGGTGATTGTGCATTACTTATAAATCGTCCATCGTATTATAATATATGTCCATATCTTTCAGAGTCCAAGGCCCAGTTTTTGTTTGTCGTCGATTGCTTTGTGAGCAGCTTGCCTTTTCAGGTTGGTCGGTATGAATATGGTTAACAGGAATCCGAACGTCAGCAGCCCGACGATCATCATGTTGGCCGCCAGATCGCCCAGGGTGCTGAATACCCAACTGTAGATCGACGTTAGAATGAAGCCGATCAGTTGCGTGCCTCCGTTCAACAGTCCGCTGGACGTGCCCTCCGGTATGGGATATGTTAACTCGATGGCCAACTCGTAGCCGACCGGAAGGTATCCGGTCATGAACAGTCTGCGTGTACAAACGGTCAAGTCAGTATTGTTATTATTATTATGTATAGAAATTATAATATTAGGTATTATACATATTATGCAGGAGTTTTCGTACAACTATTAATGCTACTAATACCTATCTGCATAGATGGATTTGGAGTTTTCCAGTCACAATTAAAATTATAGCACCAAATGGCTCGAAATAAGGGGAGTAATTTGTAATTTCTTTAATTTTGGATTTTTTTTTTATTTAAATGTAAGTGATTATTATTTATTAAAATATTTTTGCTCATATAAACACAATTTGACGTGATGTGAATGAAAAATGAATTAATTGAAAAATAATTCTCTACCTATTGTTATAGTCTTTGAGTAAAAAGTATAATATTTCTTAATATATATATATTTTTTTTTTCAAAAATTCGAGGTTTTTTTTTATAGTTTTAAATAAAACACAATATGTTATAACGTCAAGTATAAGATCGTGGGATCACAAGGTGGATTTTTTCGTCGAACGAAAAATCCAAGTTTATATTTTAATGATAATATCGTTTTTTAACGTTCCAATGGCATTTAAGAACTCACCCCAACAACGAAGCCGTAATGTATATGATCCAAATGTCCTGACCATGGGATAGGCTGAAGGTGTAGATCAACATCGAGATCAATGTGCTGCCATAAATCACCAAGGTCGTTTCTCTGAAAAGAACCGTCGATTGTAATAATATCGCACTTATGCATACATTTTAACATCAAATTTTTTCAAACATGTATTTTTCAGGTCTTTGTTTATAGTTTTAAAGTGTATACGAATACATGGAAGTAACTAGGGGTTAGGGGTGGCTTAGCCTCCCTAAAAACGTTTCTAGGTTCCGTTGAAATTGGTATCGAATCCTTTCAAAAATAAGGAAAATTTTTTATCATAGAGTGATGTAAATGTGTACATGAATATAATGTGTATGTTATTTTGTTTTTTACATTTATTATTAAAATTAGCTATGCGGCTAAGTCGATTCTTACTTTTTTCTTTAAATATTCTGGAGTCAGGGCTATAGCCCCCTTAATTATTTAATCCTATTTACGCCCATGTACGAATATTATCATAAAGTCAATAAGACCGTGCAAGTGGATCAGTATCCGCCAGTTAATATTAATATGATTATTGTTCCAATTTTAACAATGAATATTATCAGTAGTATTGCGTAGAATATCTAAATAACTTTAGGTTTTTAAACCGTCCTTCCAAGCTGACCGATATTTTAATAATATATATTAAATATATTAAAAATATATTTTAGTATTTCAAAATATCAGCAAGTTCCAAGTTGAAAGTGATGAATTTCCAACCGATTTTTTTGTTGAAGTGATTACTGCAAGACCCACATCGGCAAGATCCGCTTTAAAGTACGCAGTAGAGCGCATTAAAATATTCGAAAATCCGTTTGCCACAGAAATTGAAACAGTATCACCGAAGTGATTTAGACTATCGTCTATCACTATTATACGTAAACGATCTACAACATACCTATATAAAGAATATTGATATACCTACAGATAAATCAGTGCGTTATCGACAGTTCTGAATTATAATGCAGAAAATATATATATGTATTTGTTTCCTTCGATACTAAGGAAGTTATAAATAATCATAATGATTACTCAGTATATTTAAGGTTTTCGTTGTACTAGTTATAATGTAAATCCGGCAAAAAAAAAAAATACATATATAGATATAACGCCTATACTCATTGCAGTCTATTCACGAATTTATAATATGGTATGCAGTATGTTAGATATAAAAAATATTTCAGGTATGCTATACATATAGAGCCGTATCGGGGGGAAAAAATGGAGATAAGAAATTTTCTCTATTTAATATTGAATTTATATGTGTATATACATTATAAATTGTATAGTATAAACTGTCCATTAATCGTTTTGGCCATAAATATGCAAATGTGGCGTAATGGATGAGAAAATATAATTTTATTTTTGATTCTGAACGAAGTGAGAAAATGAGAAATGGCGTATAGGTTCTGTTAATTTATTTCACGACGATTTTGTAAATATTTTATACCTGTATATTATATATTATATATATATATAGAAAATTTTAATTTCCAAGATCTGAAATTTAATGCAAACTCAGCCAATTCTTTTTTTGGAATGTCTAGAATTGTTTTTCGAATGCGAAATTCAGCACCTAATAAAACTCAAAAACATTATTTTGACATCCGTTCAAAGGTGCACACCCAATCGAATCGAATTTCATAGAAAACCTACTATCTCGCAGGCTCTTAAAAAATGAATTCAATACAAAATATTGTTTCAATTACTAATATTCGTACATTAATGTTATACGTATACGTAACTATTTTTAAACATTCTTTTTTTTATTAAACAAGAGCAATTTTTTTTTTTTTTGTAGATTACATGTTCATATGTTAATTTTATAAATGATTTATTTACGGAAAGGTAAACCATTTGATTTGTTTAGAACGTGATAATTTATTATTATAATTATCACGCGCTATTTCGTTTTGTTAATCGTGTGAGTACGAACAATATTCATTTACGGAAAAATATAATATACAGTGTTATATTATAGAGATTATTATTTTATTTTTATTTAAAGTTTAAAAACTGAAAATGATAATTTTTATAAGTATTTTTTTTTTACGACGATACAAATTTGAACGAGATTGTGATATTTTTGTTTTGTTTTTTCTATGCAGTTATGTGTCTATTATTTAGTATGATATTTTGATATTTACCGAAAAAATTTTCGAAAATCGTTTTATTTTTTTTATCAACAAGTGAGATAAAGCTACACTGAATATTGTAACTATTTATACACTCGTACATTGCTGAAAAGAAATCAAAGAAGGAGGAATCGGAATAAATGTTCCGAATACTACGAGAAAAAGTATTCGAATATTTCGTGACAATAGTATTCTCTTAGTATTTTGAATGCTTCACAAAAATTATTCCAAATACTTTTAGAATACTTTAAATTTGTTTACTAGATTTCATTTATACGAATATCATATATAGTAATTATATTATTATTTAATCGAATATAAAAAAAAAATTATCAATATGTATTTGGGGATTTAATAATTTTTTTTTTTTTATAAGTCCTGTGTTTATAAATTAACGCAATAACTAATAAGTAAATTAATAACACCAATTAGTTATAAAGTATTCGGAATACTTTTCAAGAGTATTTAAAATACGGTATGAAATAATTTCGAAAAATAGTATTTAAAAATTATTCGGAATGCTTTTTAAAAGTATTCTGAATTCTACTCAAGTCTGTACAGAATAGTGCGTATTCAATAGAACGACAATATTTATTGATTAATCGGCGAAAAAATAAACATTTCGGACGAATTTACGTTGTCAACAAGTGTGTTTAATTTAAATTGAATATTTACTATTTAATAAACAGCAGCGTAATCACACGAGTACGATCACACGTCGCGTGTTTTCATTCCTGGTCAGTGACAGAATACACACATTTTATAATTTTACAGATAATATCACTAAAAAAAAAAAAAACACACACACACAATATATACAAGCACGAGTTACTATTCACATTGTACCTATAGTAGTAATAATTTGCTCGTGAACTTTGATCCGTTAGATAAATAAATATATTTTCTAATATTTTTTTTATGAGATGAGATATGATTATTATAATATGTACCTTTAAACATAATATTTTTTACCCAGTTAATTGTGCATGTAAATGGTGACTTTTAGAATGAATAAATAATAGCAATTAAAAAAAAAAGTTTGCGTCAATTTCATCTCGAGTAAGTACTATGTACTTTAGTACTTATATAGCCGTTTAGGTCGACGGGAATTTTATTTGACGGTTTGAGCGATTACAGCTGACGTTCAACCGAATTTTGCTCAAACAATTTCGGATTTCATGATGTGAGTTGTTAACGATGGGTTTTCGTTTTCTGGACCGACTGTGATACAAAATCATGGGCCACTAAGAATTTTTTAAATTTAGGCATGCATATTTTTTAAGTATATACTCAAATATTGAATCAAAAAAAAAAAAAAAATTATCTCGAAAACTACAAAGTTTAATTTTTATTTTTAAACACTATGAAATCATTCTGATGTGTACAAAAACTCATTTGAAAAGAACACGATATATTAGACATTATAATAAATACGATTTCAAAACGTCTAATTTTATCTACAAAATATAAATATAAAGTGTTTGTTGGTTTAACAATTTAATTTCAATTTTTTTTTTTGCGGTTAGTAAGCTGCATTCGTTAGAGTACGTAGATTTTCTCCCAAATTTAAATAGCGTCCGACCACACAGCCCTAAACAGTGGTGGTCTATTAAAAGCAAAATAAAAAAAAAAATCGTCCAGCATTTGAAATTTCGGACTAATCACAAATTACAATCAACACTGCCCCATCTTATATAACCCCTTTACAAACGGATAATATGATTGTAATATAAGTAATGAAAAGGCGTAATACTATATATATATATAGTGTTACAATTATGGTCTTATGGTCCGTATGGCGAAATTTTTGTTCGTATACCGCGATTTGTCGCGAAAATATTGATCATATATTATCAAAATCGTTGTATTCGTAAAAAATCAATATTTTTTTTAATATTAAAAAAAATATATTTATATATAGATATACGTTATAGAGAATATAAAAACTAATATTTCTATATTATACACTTCCTTACTTGTAGAGGTGTGTTTTGTCTAGAATGTATCCGCAAATGATCGAACCACCGAGGCCACATAACACCAGTGTGAGACCGATACGCCCGACGTCTTCTTCGTGACCCTGAATTTTGAAATAATAAAATATGCGCCGCAGACACAAGGTGTTTACCATTGAGTTTACTCACCGGGAAATAGAGCAAAATGAATTGATTGAGCAGGGTGGATATGGCGAAAAAGGCGCCGACGTTGATACCGTAGGACACGAGCAACAAAACGTAACCGTTGTTTTTCAGCAATTCTTTAACCGAGCTCATGAACACGTCTTCTAATATCGCCGGGTCGTCTCTTTTTTTCCGTTGCGCCACCTGAGCGTAACTCGGCGCCATTAGCGGTTCGGCTTGTATAACTGTAATTGTATCAAGTGTACGTTATTTTCCCATCCCCCCATAAAATCGTCTAATCATCTGTTCGATGTAAAAATGATTTTAATGCGTATATTCACGCGTCATCGTAGAAATGTTCAGTATTAATTATGCACAAACGGACTGATATCATAATTCGATGGCCCGCGGCGTTACGCGTTACTCACCCCACAGGACTAAAAAAAACACTGCGGTGTTCACGACAGCGAAAGATACAAACATTTTCCATAAATCGTTTCCTATGTCTTGTAAGTCGTCGCTGTCGTGCACTATCATCGGTGGTATTAGGAACCCGATTGCTGCTCCTAGCTGGAAAACCGATTAAAAATGATTATTAGGTATATATATATATAGCTGTAAATTATAATAATAATAATATATATATATTGCCGTATTAATATTATAAACGCAATAATACATTGAAACGAGTACGCAAATGAAAATATAGTGAGTTAAATATTAACGTGTATATATATAGATATATTTCAAAATCAATATTGAGAACGTTCGTGGATTATAGAAATAAATATGTAGATAGGTATTAAAATATTATTGCGACACAATATTATGATGTAGACGCATGAAGATATATGTAAATCGTAGGTACACATAATACACATGTGATTTTGTTCATCGGTACCGAATTCGTTAAACAGTATTAATAAACACGTTGTAATTATTAGGTACTCTTTGAATATTTTACACTTTTATTTATTCGTCTAATATTAAGTCAAAAGCGCTGAAATAATCTCCTATATAATATAGGTACGCGTTTTATGGGCGATTATACTCGAAGCGCGATATAAAAGTATCTTAAAACGAATCGTACGATACGTGTCAAGCGTTGAAATTAATTAAATAAGTTGAAGTGCTAAAGAAAAACTCCACAATTCGAGCTTATTTGATAAAGTCAAGATTGTTATGTACTTAAATATAAAAAAAAACCTATAGAAACTGTAATGTTGACACATTGTCGTTTGTTATTTATTGTGTGTGTTTGTGTGTAAAAAATACGTTATGTGTGCAAATCGAAAGTGCGGGTTCAATTAAAATCATAAAAATGTATCTTGCATTTCACCTCCCGTCTATTTGAGCGTTTATTTTGGTTTGGGAAAAAAATTAATTGTATAATACCATAAAATCTAAATAATTATTCATTTGGTGCTTACCTACATATTATTACTATTAATATTTAGTGTTTAAGAAAAAAATACTTTCTATACTTCATTAATAATTATGCCAAATCTATTTCATATAAATGTTTTTTTTTTTTATTATTATTATGACTTGACTATAAATTTGTTGACTATTATGTTACAAAGGATTTTTTTAATATTTTCATTAATGTCTTTATTAAATTTGCTGATTTGTTCCGTAAAATAAAAGAAAGATACTTACATATTTTGTTTTATTTCATTGTTCGTCTATTCATATACATTTGGTTGAATATAAGTACTTTAAAAAAATATCACAGAACTTGAATAACTTTATATATGAATAATGATGTGATTAGTATACACACAAAAAAAAAGTTCTGTCATTTTTTAACCGTTCCGAATTTTTTCACACCGCAAACACTGAACTGTAGGTTATTTTACGCACTTTCCCCTTAATAAAATACATAAGCATCTTTACTATTTTTCAGAGACAAAAACGCACTTACCCCAGACAATGGGGTAAGTGTAACACTCAGGAATTTTTTTAAAGAAAATTTAAAACTGTTGAAAATTAAATGTCGACCACAAATTTATAATCCTTACAACGATTTTAATGAACTGAAATCATTTTAATATTTTTTTTACTGAATCTATAACGAGAGGTAAATCGTCAAAGATGAACTTTTCAATTTCACGTCGCAGTTACCCCAACTGACCTTACTAAAAAAAAAAAGAAAAACGCGTACAACCCCGTATTTTATTTTTATAAATGAAATAACGATGCACAGCTGGTCATTAATATATATATATATATATATATTTTTAGTGTATTAAATTTTATAATGGTGCTGTATTTTTCAAAATGGAGATAGAAAAACACCCATGACCGACTGTTTGGAAATCTGTGCGTGTTCAATGATGAGTCACCAAGAGAAAATAACGTAAATCTCGAATAAAATAACAACGTAATAAAAACTTCTTAACGTATATTTATTATTTCAATAAAATATTCATTTTATTACGAGAATATTTTAATTATTTTATAATTTAAATTTTGAGCGAATCTGTTGGTTTTACAATGATGTTTTTTTTCTACTCAAAAAACTTTTGTTTATTATTTACATAATACATAACAAATTACGAATGTATTATTGATTTCTCTTTACTTGGGGAACATTTTTAAACATTCCACATGTGTTGACGGGGGGGGGGGGGGAGGATTAATACATCGAATAACGCGGTTTATGCGAATAACTGCAGTTTATACGGTATATACTATAAACTGCGTAGTAAAACGTAAAAGGTAATAAAAATTAAAGAATATCACGGACAATAGTTGTTGCGAACTCTCATATTATAATCAGCTACACGACCTATTATTCATCGATATTATTTCAAACGAGAGTTACAAATGTAATATATTTCGTTTTGCTATTTCTATATGGAAACTTTACGGTAAATATCGGTTATAATGGGCAAAATATTACGGTGTCTCGAGATCCATTACAACCGATTACTATTAAATGTATACCGAAAATCTGAATTATAATAATATTTTATTATTTTGGGTCAATCAGACGAGGTCGATCCGTGCCGAAATGCACTCGAAGTTTCGACCAATACAATACACATATATATCAATATTTACGAGAATGTTTTTCGCATTACTGCGTGAATGATCCGAAAACCGTTAAGGATTCGCGGTCGATATTTTAAATTACGATTTTCTATAAACGGTTTTCTGAAAAGTTTTTTTTTATTGTCCTCTTACCGTTTATATAAGGTGTGTATCGAATCAAATGTATGAAAATCGTATACGTACAAGTAGGCGTTTAAACACGCGCGTTTGCACATTTCAGATGTATTCAGAATATACTCTACATTTATAATTCCTATTGAAATTTGATAGGTTTTTTCTACACGTTTTCCCCTCCCCCAAAACGACGGTTTAATATAAGCGGACCTAATTCAACCTTATAACAATCATACGATACGTATTACCCGTTACGAGGGCAATGTCGTTAATACAGATTTATGAATGAATATTGGTAACATCCTGTCGAATGAACCTTTATAAAAATAATACGGCAGAAGATAATACGTGTGTACGTGTACGAAAGTCGAGAAATAATATTTTATTCAAGTGGTCCACACGCGTTGTACTTTAAACTTTATAAGTCAATTCGGTTTTTGTCAAAATTGCAGGATGTTATTACGTATTATTGTTATTATTGTTCTTTTTGTGGCGATCACGTGATATATTCGTGTTTGAGCGGACGAGAAATGTTAAAAAACACGGCGCGGCTCGAGGTGATAAATCAAATTTATCCATTAATAAATTGGCGACTCGGAAGACGGTGATGATAATGTACATCATTGTCGAGTGTTTCCACTCGATGTGGTGGCGGGCTGGACAGGGAAATCGTTCCTGTAAAAAATCACAATTTCACCGGCCGTTTTTTTCAAAAGTGTAGCGGGCCATTGTAAGTCTCAAATTGAGAACTACAGAATTTCATTGGTACATTTCGTTATAGAAAGACTAGAGAGAAAATCGTGAAATTATGATTATAGATAAATCCACGCTTATACAGAGATATTTTGAAAATGGCATATGACCTCAGTCCGTCACTGACTCGATGTACGCGATCGATGAATATTTTTGAAAGGTGACTATGTATATAAAATATGAAAATTCGTTTCGACAAAATCCAAATGAAGATTATTTGGGATTTTATGTTTTAAACTTCCTTGTCAATAATATTAAGGGGCCGCCACACCAAAAGTAAAACGTATTCAACGCGGTAAAACCGGTTAAGCAGTTTATAAATAGTCCTAATATAGTTTTGACTGGCGGGTTGTAGATAGTGGTGGGGGTCTGTGTTATTAATTTAATTGGTGGTGCACATTTTATCGGAAAAATTTGTAGTGGAAAAAATAAAATGCGGATAGTACAAACCAGGAATTATAATATTATGTTCCATGACATTTGTGGTGTCCAGTGTGTTATCAGTGTATTGTTATCAAACAAACCAAACATGCGCTCTTCAGTAACTTTAAGTGGTTTTTCATAACAAATCAATGGATGTTTTTAGTTAAAGTACCGACAGGAGCTCGCGAAGTCCAACGATTTGTTAGGATGAGTATAAATGTATAATAATAATAATAATAATAATAATACACTGATAACACACTGACGTCAGAAATATCATGGAACATAATATAATTCCGGATTTGTACTTTCAGCACATCAAAATTCCGTTATCACGATATCCGTATTGAATTTTTCAGTAAACCATTGTTCCGTGAATATATAGGTACCCGTCCCTTTAATTATTATTTTTACTCATAGAGAACAGCATATAGCCGATGTTTTTCAATTTTGTGAAAGAACATATATCCGTACTTCCTTCAGTACGCTGCTTAGAATAATTTTGGTGAAAAATATTTCGGAACAATAATTAAAGAGTAGAAGTCAAACTATGCCATAATTAGTCGGATGATTTTATGAAATACCGATTTCACTCGATTTTATAGCGGTTGAAAAGTTTGTAAAAACAAAAACTTAAAGTAATTAATAGTTTATTTTTCAATTAATACTTCAAAAAAATCATCCGGTAGATGCAAAGTAGACTATCAACGAATTCATTTATATGTTTCAAGCGTCCAAATCGAACACAATTATCACCTTCGAAACATAAAAGTGCAGAGGGTCTAAAATGCATGTATAAGTAGGAATGTTGCGGCCCATTAATAATATTAAATTGCGCGTAAGTGGTTTTGATATAAAACGCGTGTGTCGTATACGCGCACTCGTGTGTAATTTTGATATTTCCGTGTTATAATAGAAACGGACAATATTATTTCCGCGATTTCCCACTTCAAATCTCGTAATATAACACAATATGTAATAACATTATATTATGTGACACGAAAACGTTATTTTATTATTATTATTATTATTTTTTTTAAACGAGTAATTGATAGTTCATAATTCACGAATATAAATGATATTGATGATTTTTTTATTATACGCACTGTTGTTAAACGTTTGGACACAGAACTGTATTAATCGTGTCGTGTTCACAAACTGACCAACAAAATTATATTGGCTTACAAATTACAACACACGATTATTTACTAAATATTTGCGATGCCAGTACGACGATTTCCTTTAAACTCGCCACTTTATTATTATTATAATGTTTTCTGGAAATCGAAGTAACGATTTTAATATTTTTCCAAATATAGTAATATCAACTGATTATACAATTGAAAAATTGGCTGTTGTTAATCGTACGGATAACGTTAATAAATATACGTTCTTTGTGTTATATTTAATTTAAATTAAATGTTTAAATGTGCGAAAATAGGTAAAAAAAAAAAAAAAAAAACTGTCCGATACACGATAATTCTATTGAATGAAATAAAATAAATCATTTATACGATTTTACTATAAAGAGGTATTATATTATATTCCGACTAGAGTGAAAACATATTGTGTGGCTGATAAATATTAATGGCACATTTTTTTTTTCACGTGTGTCCGTATAGTATTTGTAATATTTGTGAACAATAAGATATGACGTATAATGTGGGTAGTACAGAGTGTTGGGAATGGTGAAAAACAAATATTTACCGAAATATTTATTTTATTTATTTATTGCTGCGTAATTAATAATTTCCACCACGACGATGAAATTACAATATTTTGTATTTTTGAAATTTTTTTTTTTTTGGTACGCCGTACGTACTAAGTTCAGTTTAGGGATTTTTAGTATTTTTCTGTACGTATTGTGATCCAGGGGCGTCATTTCAGTTTTTTTTTCGGATGTGCGAAGTTTCAAGCAGGCCATTTTGAAATTTCACCAGGCCATAATAAAAAAATATAGATATAGATTACACGCATTTACCCGGCTTTAAATTTTTCCGTAGATCATGAATCGCAATCAATATAAATAGTAATAATAGCAATTTAAGAACTTTAAAAAAACCCTCAGAGTCACTGACCGATTAAAGCGATGTTTTCTCTAAATAGTGTGCTGGGAAAATTGGAACTTTTTATTTTAAAAAATCAATAAAATATAAAATATTGAGAAAAAAAACGATCGAGAAAAAATTTAAAACGAAAGAAATAAAAAGGTAACGAGCCGTGGGGTGTTGTGTATGTCGCTTAAGTGAATTACTTGGATAAAGATTTTATAGTGTATTGTCATCAATACACTATAATTCATCGAATCATTGAATCATTGAATCATTGAATTCGATAAAACGACTCTGAGCAGAGCTTCGGTGTAATATTTTAGGTATATAACAAAAATCAAAAACTAACTCTTTTTATAAAATTAAATACCTCAAAACATTTAATTGCTATAAATGGTCCAAAATTAAAAGAAAGTTTTTTTCCCTCAATACAATAAACAGTTACATATTTGATGAATATTTCAAATTTTCGGTAGTTTTTTTTTTTTTTTTAGTTATATTTTCAGGCGCTTTTGAGAAAATCGAAAAATGACCTCTGTAAAGTACCTACCAACTAGATGCAATTTTCTACCGGGAAAAAAGTGTGACCGTAAAGACCGGAGCACTCCTTCTGGTATAGGATTTTTGGGTACAGACATAAACAAAAAAACACAGCTACGTAAAACCAATAGATTCCTCGCTCTGCTCAGAATCTAAAATAATAAATAATTGATTACTTTATCCGTGAAAAACCAATGAGTAATGCATAAAGAGTTTAAAGATGACAAATGCAGCAAAAAAAAAAAGAATAGCGCCTAATATTTAATTTATATTTTATATTAAAAACTTTTGTACAAGCATAAAGCTCTAAAAAAAAAGTATTATATTTTAAATAAGCGGATATATCGGCGGTTTTTAAGTTTAGTAAATACATCTACAACTTTTTCTACATTGATATTGTTAACTATTCTTTTTCAACGTTTAATACCATTACAACAAAGCAAGCCAATTAGGACTATATCAAAAGTAAAGGGTGCAATCGCACATCCTAACGCCCCCACCCTCAAATGACGTTTCTAATTGTCTTACTCGTAAAATTATTATTGAAAAGTATTCGACGTTTTCGTAATTATGATTGTTTCGGTTACAAGATTGTTAATATCATTATATACATTATTAATTACGACAAAAGTATCAATAAAATAATAATAATTTAAAATGCGAATGATACGTTTAATAATAATAAAAAAAAAATCTTATCGGGACACAATAACCACACACTTATTTATTTTGTAAATACCGAATTAAGTATTATACCTATAATATATAAAACACGTCGTTATTAACTCGCAAACGAGGCAGCAGCCGTCTCGGAGAAAATACAATTTTCTGGCGAAGGCGCTTAAATTTGTACACGGGACTTTTACTTTGGTATTTACCTGATTGCCGAATACTCCTAAAGAACAAGCTGTGGACACTTCAGTAGCTCCGAACCAAACCGCGGCTAATCTGGACGGCAAACTCAGAATGAACGCTTGCGAACAAGCCACCAAACCTTGTCCGAGCAGCGTCATCAGAAATCGGCCTGGCACGGCCGAAAAAACCTTTACCCACGCGCCCAAACACGTGCCAGCCGCACCTATTACCATCGTCACTTTAAGGCCCTAAAAAATATAATAATTACATTAACTGGTGCTGTGTAACGCGTATTATAGTTATTATATACTTTCGAATGTCGATTGTATTTATTTAAAAGAATATATTACTGTCAAATATTGAGTGATTATGTCGCGGCGTTCGATGGTGTTACTATCATTACTGTATAATTTCCCCCCTTTTTTTGCTGTTCATACTATTGAACGTTATAAAATGATTATTATTATTCACACATTAAATGATTCAACCGTTTAAAACTGATTTTCATTAATTAAACGGTTTTGAGTTTTTTTCTTTCTCCGTAACCTACCCGTTACGTTATTCGCAATGGCGTATTTTATATGGCGCAGACGTGTTTATTATTATTATAGGAGTAGTTTTTAATTTGCCTGCACCCCACGAAAACGGAGTAGCAAAAATAAAAGCATCATAAAACATTTTTTTCGATTCTTAGTCGGTTCAAATACAATTCACCTGTATAATTTAAACTCTTCGTATTTCGAATTAACGTTTTTGATATTATACGACTAACATTTTCGGTGTAAAATATGAAAATCCCTACAGTCAAACAGATAATATTTAATTATTACACCGGCAGATGAATTCTGTATTATTAAAGTGTACGAATATATGTCTTTCAAGTAAAAAATTTTTTTTGTATAACGAAGAACAGCGAATAAATATAGTAGTACGCAGTACAATAGTTTTTGACCAAGTACATTCGAAGCTTTTCTGAGATGATGAAATATTATTCTATATGGGCGTGACTGTTTCATTGTAACGTACAATGTGCCGAAAATAATAAATTAGAATATATGTTTTAGCCGTTTACCAGATCCTATCGCCCCCTCCCCCTCTTTATAACCACTACTACCAATGATGCTGAAAGGTAAGTTGTATTTTTACGAGTGTAGTGCGATCAACTATGTTGTATGGTTCAGAGTGTTGGGTGGTGTACACGAAAATAGAGCAGAGCATGATGCAGCAGAGATGAGAATGCTTAGATAGATTAGTGGAGTGACAAGAGAAGATAGGATAGGGAATGAATATGTGAGAGGAAGCATAGGAAGCGTCGATTGTGGAGAAAATGAGAGAGAATAGACTTAGATGGTTTGGCCATGTTATAAGAAGAGAAGATTCGGAAGCGGTAAGAACGGTTATGGAAATGAATGTTGAAGGAAGAAGAGGAAGTGCGGAAGACCGAAGAAGAAGTGGTTGGATGCGATTGAGTGTGATATGAGGACTGCTGGTGTATGCGTGGAAGATGTGGGAGATCGCATTAAGTGAAGGTTTAGAACAAAGTTGGCCGACTCCAAATAATTGGGATAGAGGTGAGGGAAATGAAGAAGAAGAAAAAAGAGTCATGAGTTCAAAAATTTGAAAATATATTTTTACTGGATGTTGAAACATTCAAAGAGGTAATGACAATTTATGATAATATCTCATATATCCATGAAAACCTAGGGTGGTAATTTTTCTTTACAACATAGACCCTTTTTTTAACTTGTAATGGCAGTGGTTGGGAGGAAAGGAGTCCATTCTCAACTCCCTTTCCAGAACCAAAAAAGAAAAAAAAAATTTAAGGCTTACCAAACTTACTAATAAGCTCAAACATGAATATAAGAAAAAACTAGTTTCTTTTTGAAAGGTTTAACCTTCTCCCCCCCCCCACAAAAAAAAAAGGAATTGCAAATATGCAACTAACTAACTAATATGCGCGTATAACCGCACTGGTTTTTGAAAAAAAAATGTGGGCACCGCTGCAGTTCATTATGTGCTTTGCTAAAATTCAAAATGAAAATACGCGCGTATGACGAGGATTTATTTTTGAAATCGTATATATAGGGAAAGCAGTTGTTAAAATTTAATAGAGTATAATATAAATCGCGTGCCCCTCCCAGGCCTTTACACTGCGGGCATCCGTGACTGATTTACGACGACCAAACGTGTTTGGGATGATGGCATCCCGGCATATCCGTATTGCCGGTCCGTCCCACTGCAGGACACGGACTCTCGCGTATTTATTAAACACTCGCACTAACCAGTCGGTCGAGAACCCACGACGCCGGCACGACTAAAGGCACGTACACGATCATGTATATGGTGGACGTGGTGTCTATGGCGAAGTTGGATACGCCGTAAAACTTGCCCGTGATGTTCGATATGATGCTGTACTGTATCCAGTGGACCGCGTTCGCCATCGAGTACACCATGTACACGACCAGTATCATCCATCGGGCCTTGTACAGTTTCAGGTTCTGCTGCAGGTTCGCCTCGGCGTCGGACGGCTGTGGCTGCGGTTGCGAACCGTCCATTTTTTGCATAACCGATGCGAAATCAGCCATCGCTGCGCAGCGTATTCACGGCGCGTCGGACTCGATCGTGTCGCATCAATGCGAATGAGTGCGCGCGGATATTAGCCGTGACTGGCTGGATATACGCGGTCTCGATCGTTCGTAATCGTTTTAAAAGGTCGTCTCACCATATCATCGCAGTCGGCCAACGTACCAATTATTTATAATCCGCTCAACGGAGGGGCATCCGGCTGAGATTTCATCTAATTCGGTCGATAGTTTAATAAAAAACGAAACTGTTAGGACACAATGCGAAGTTTATTGCGACATTTATTTTCGGCAATGCTGCGCGTGTATGGCAAAAAAAAAAGAATATAAAATATAAATTCATTTACATTTCCAAATGACGAAGAAACGTATGTTTATCCTTTTTTTTGATAAATTTTCGCATTTTTTAATTCGTGACCGATTCTTGTATGCAAAACGAAAATTTCAATTTTAATTTTTTTTAATGTTTTGTAACTCGTTTTCTGTAATTTATTTTATTGAGGACAGTATAGTGGTTTATATTCGATTAAGAATTACACAGTAAAGACGATATAGTATATTGTCATATTCGGACCACTGTATAATGTGCGTACGTAATAGCTTCAATGATATTAAAAAATACCGATTTTTCCTTTCTACTTTCAGGATTTAATCATTTCCGAATTAACGCAGTTTTATGAATAAATTTTGATAAAAATTGAACTAAACTTAAAATTTACACTAGAAATAGGTTTTTTTTATAGACATATGGTTTTGATTGCGTAGGTGTTAATTAAAACACCCAAACTGCACGCGTCTTACCAAGTATAAGATTCTATATTACATAGATTTTAGTCAACTGTAAAACTGTTATAGAAAAAAAAAAATTTAGGTAGGTACTTACAATTTGTTTATACTATAGTAAATAAATAATAATTGTACGTGTTTAAAATTGCTTTTATTTTTATTATATTGAATGACTTTAATATTTTTTTTTCGATAAAATTTATCGAAATTCACAATTTATAAAATTTTTATCAATTTCACAAAAAAGTTAAAAATGTTTTTTTTTATTAAATTTATTATTAAAATTAATTATAATTTACGCAGGGCCGTATTTGAAGGGGGGCAAGTATACCTTGTTGTCCGGGCGGCAAATTTTTTAGTTATTAAGGGGGCGGTAAATTTTTATAGACATAATATGGTATGTTGACAAAAAAAAAAATATATATAAAGCGTAATTTTTTAACGTAAAAATTGTGTTGCCCCGGGGCGCGAAAAATGTAAATACTGCGCTGAATTTACGACAAACATTTATTTTAAAGTTATACACAAGTCATGACACAATATCATGGATATTATTTCATTATTATTCATTAAATTCCGTATTAATATACGGATATATTTTTTTAAATATATATTATAAATTAAAAAACAAAATACGAACATCGTGAGCCCGACAAAAGGAAATAAGCAAACAAACAAACATTATCGTCGAATCCACAACGATCTCCTACGACGGTAGATAGCGCCACATTTAATTAATTTTATTAAATAATTTCGAAAATATATTGGAAATATTTCTAACTTGATGTTGTAAAAATATAATTTATAAAAAAAAACCAACGTGAACGTATTTACACAAATAGAAAAATTATTAATTACACTTGCGATTAATATCATTTAGCTGTTGTTGTGTTTTGCACTGTAATTAATATACCTGATGATGACTTTTAGTCGAAACCGGTAGTAATAAACGCATTTTATACAACAAACTTATATATTTTTTTCTTTTATTACGTAATACTCTTTGGCAATGTTGTATATTTAAGTATAAATTTATTTATATATATGTATATTTATTGTTTATATATATATATATATATATATATATATATATATGTATATACACAGATTTTTTTTTATTCACGAGTATTAATTTATAATTTTTATTTTATTTATTTATTTTTATTTTTTAATTTTTAATTTTATTTATTTCTTTTCTATATTTTATTATTTAGTGTGTTTGACAATACAGTATAATAATATATTAACACCAACGCTGAATAAAAATGTTGAATGTTATTTCGGTTAGACGTTACGATGCGTTCGAGTAAACTAAAATATTATTCTTTCACGATAATGCGAAAAATATCTGGCAAAAAAAATCATAAAATATAATTGAATATTTAACGAAAAATAAATCGAATTAATAATATCCATTTATGCAATTGTCAAGTTAAAAAGTTGAAATTAACATATTTCTTATAACGTTTTTTTTTTTTTATGGACCAATTAGTTTAATTTTCATTGCCCGAGGTATAATCCATATATATTTTTTCGTGACATATCCGTGAAATATGTAGTGAAATGTCGTTAGGTTATATGATCTTTTGTTTGTTCATAACTAATATGCCTCTAGAGTCTAGAGTCTTGACATTTTTACCAAATATGTATTTTGTACTATGTTGACGAAAACAATAATTGTTGAACATTTTTGGCCACCTAAGTTTATTGTAAGAAATTGAATTAATAAAATGATCTACGGCAAGGTTAATCGTTAATTATGTATTGCACACTACGGCAGTACTCCCTCGTTAACACGAATTCGGCGGGTCCGCAAAATGACCTGTTCGTGTTTAAAAAAATGTGTGTAAATCGATACGCTTAACACGAATTCGTTTGCGTTAAAAGAATGATGTGTACGAACGAATTCGCGTTACCAGAGGAGGTTATTAAAATAACAATTATTAAAATACACTATAAAGTATCAATTACATATACATATCAATTTTTATCATGCAAAAAAGAAATATGTGTTTATTTATTTAAACGGGCCAAGGCCCATTAACAATTATATACATGTTGTGTACAGTGACGGATTTTACGACTTTTATCTTTTTATCTTTCTTTAAACAAAAAAAAAAAATAAACCAAAAGAAGAGAACTTATTTGTACTTAACGTTAATCTTAAACTATTTTAATATATATTATATTACACAGATCTACCTTAACTGAACTAATACTATTATGTAAAAATAAATCAATATTAAAATTATTAACTGGATTCGTAATTCTAATAATAGGAGCATTTTTACAATAACAGAGTTCGACAGAGTGGCACATAAAATGTATTTGATTGTCTAGTTCGACAGATTGAAATTAAAAAATTACGTTGTGATTCAGGACATTGTATAATAGTATTTAATAATTTATGAACAAAACAAAGATCGAATCTAATTCTCGTTTTTTCCAAAGATTCCAAATTCATAAACGCTAATAAAGGTAAATAAGAGGAATGTTGTTGACGATGAATATTACATTTAAAAGATATTATCCGTAAAAAGCGGTTTTGAATTGCTTCAATAGCTTGAGTTGGACCAAATGTATATGAAAACCAAATCAACGAGTTATAGTCAAAAATTGATCAAACAAATGAACAATATAAAGATTTCATTGCATAAGGATTATTAAAATGTTTACAACTTCTATTTAAATAGTAAATTTGTGTCAAGTTACTACTTCATTTCACACGTTTTTCCGCTTTCCTTTTAGATTGTTTAAGCTGTAGACAAAATCAAAAAATAAATCATATATTTTGACCGTAAAAATAATTGTAATGTATAAAACGTTGTTTATATATAATGTTTAAAAAACGATATTCGGCTAAAATAAACTTATAACATTATTACATTTACTAGCATATCACTATAGCAATAACATTCTTCTTAACAACGGTGTTTTTTTTTTAACAGTAATCAAATTTTCTTTTAAAAATTTAATTCAGTGTTAAACAAGCAAGCGGAGAGCTCACATTCCTGTGGTTTTGTGATAAACAATAAACGTCGTTGGTTTTTGTCACTTACCGCAAGAAAAATCCAAAGATGGCTTTCTTCGTTCCAAAGTTTTTCACAATATTCACCTACCGGATATTTCAGAAAAAATCTAAAGTTGAAAAACTCCGGACCTATCCGGAACAAGAAAATACTTTGGTAAAAGCTCATACCGTTTGGACTTCTAACAGATATGCGTTAATAACACTTTTTTTTAGAAAAATTTAGAATTCCATGAAATGTACGAAGAATGTATAACACTTGACGCTGTCGAAGAACTTGCAGTTAGTGTTTTAGATGACCGCGAAATAGTCGATCTCGGTGTAACATTATGTACTGAGACCAACACTGGTGTACAAGGTAACTTCTATATCATTTGACAGAGTTAGTGATTTGTGATTTGCAACCAACTTAATCGTACGAAATCACTTATTGAAAACACTGCAGTAAAATATTGAAATGTTACAATTTTACTTACCTGTTAAATGTCTATGGATTTACAGTAGAAAAATGTGAATGCGCTGAAGATTCAAATGGCGCTACGCATGACACCAATAACAAACCATCGGGGTCGGGCAAAAGTAAGAAATCTGCTATTGTTCATTTGATTTCAATTTGAAAGGGGAAAAAATATTTTTATGTACTTTTAGACGCCAGTGAAAATATTAGCTTGGACGATCTCATCAACACGATGGAGAACCTATCAAGTAAAATTACATATCTAGAAGGCTTTGAAGTTAAGATGAATGCAATGGAGAAACAAATTACTCGGTTGAGCCATGAATGTAGTATATGTACATATATAGATTCATGAATTCCCCCCATTATAATTTATAACATAAAATGAGAAATAAAAATCAATTTTTTAGGCAAAGGAAAAACGTCATTAAATAATTGTGATAAGAGTACGGCGATGCCGAAATCAGACATAGTAAACAGATTAACATTGTTAGAAGGTAATCCATTTACTATACGATTAAACGTAAAAACAACAGACAATAATTTGATAATATAAATTTGGGACGGTTTATTTATTTTAATTTTAAAATTAGATTTAAATTAATTGTTTAAAACTAAAACTTTACACTTTTTTTTTATTGAAATAACATAACTGTTCCTATTTTTATTTTTTCTGTATTAATCGCATTTTTTTTATTCAGTTTCTTATGTGATTAAATAGGTATTTTTTATTCCCAGTTTTTTATAATATAAAATACCACGTTTAATTGGACCTATTCGTGTTATTCTTATAGCCAATTATAAATCCGTGAACTCTAGAAACAACAAGCTGATTGAAACGTATGACCAGCTGAGTAACAAGATTGACAACTTAGAGAAAGCACTGAATATTAACGTGGAACAAAACGTGAATGGCTTTTTCTACGATGACACGGGTAAGTAAAATTAGTATTTTAAGACCTGCAATCATTGGTGCGATTTTATTACTCGGCACTGGTTAAGGATCAGATAAAGTTTTTTATTTCATTTGTTTACATTTGTCGATATAACAAAATATAAAATATAGATAATTAAATATGTAGGTAATAAAGATAACACGACCACAGTTAGCGATCAAGGAGAATTTGCTTCTAAACCCGACGTCAACGAATCGGAGGAATATTTGAGATGGTCGAACGAACACTTTGGTACTGAATTTGTTCCGAAATCTGTCACCGAGACGACCACTCAAAGGAGACCGACGGTGTTCTCCCGTTTCTGGCGTTGGGCCGTGAAACGCCTGAGAACAATCTGCAGCCGTCGACGGCGACCTCGATGGACTCCTCCCTTGAAATATTCCTGGGAAACTGGCCATCCAGTTCTGATAACTCGGTCCAGGCGTCGACTAATAAATAAATGATTATGTTATTGAAATGAATAGTTTTTAAAATATAAACGCGATTAATAACTATAAATATGAGAACATTTATTATACAAAATTTAAACATAAATGCCGAAATTTATATTTATTATCATGGTCGAAGTGAAAATTGTCTAAGCTATTATACAAACACGAAGCATACGCCAAAAGGATCCGTTCAAATTAACATTGAGTGTGGAACGACTCGTAGAAAGTAGTCATTGATCTAGTGTTAAAGGTGTGGACAAATTAACACGTTTTTTTTCCACCGTTTCGGGGTAGATAATATAACCATTTATAATTAAGAAAAATAAAAGATGCATCATTAAATTTGTGTCTTGACGAGAGCGAATGCGTATTTAACTCCAAAGCAATGTCATTCGTATTCGAATTCGTATTAAACTTAGCACAACAAGTTATTGACAAGTATTTTCCTTTCGCGCGTACTATGATAACGTCAAAGTATCGAACACCCCGCCGTTACCGGTGTCTAGGAAACCGCTATGTCACCGAGACGACGACCCACAGGAGACCGACGATGTTCCTCCCGTTTCCGGGCTTGGGCCGTAAAACGCCTGAGAACAATGTGCAGCTGTCCACGACGATCCTAACGATCTCTTCCCCTGAGTTATTCCTGCGGGAAACTGGTTATCCAGTTCTGATAACTCGGTCTGGACGTCGAAGAAATCAAAGTCGAGGAAGTCGCAGTCGATTTGAAAACCTACGAGTTCGTCACCGCGACGTCGATCCGTAGGAGACACCCAGTTATTATTTTACTGTTAGATTGGGTCGGGACGTGGATTAAAACATACAATGTATCCTATTGAACGGGTAGAATCAGGGTAACTCATACTTATTTAGTATTTACATATTATATGAGCACGAGACGTGTCGGCGGCCCGTAACTATATAGCTCGAAACCGGGTGGCTAATAATAAGGGAGGGGAAGGGAGAATGTCCACCTGCTACCCCCAAAAAATGACGCCACTGTTGTAATGCGTATGGTTTTAACGAGAAAAAAAAAAACGTTTGGAAACAATATAATGTATAGACAATCGATATTTTGCCCGAAGGGGCGTGTATATAGTAATATATGCGATTGTGGAGCATTAGAGCATATTATAATATAATAAAGTGCGGCGTATGTGCCTATATACGGAAGTATGTGTTCGGGCGGCAAGTAAGCGGAAAAAATAAATTGTCAGCGAGCGTTGGGAACACGTATGCGTGTACAACGTTTTCGAGTCGCATTGCCGTGCGCATGCAAATCATTTAACCGCCCGCGCTCGTCTCCGAAACCGAACGCCCCGCGTATATATGTACAGGGTACCTACTCGACGAAGATTTCACACATTTAATACGCTTTTACGTTCTGTTCAATATTTGTACTTTTTCTTTTTTTTTTATATAATTACTAGTATCTTGCGCTATTATTATCGAGATTAAGATTTCTTTTTTTTTTTTTTACAATTAAAAATTAATAATTCGAATTCCGTTAAAACGTTTTTTCGTAAAAACAACGAATACCGTCGGCAGGGCCGTATTTAAGGGGTGCAAGTGTACCTTGTTGCCCGGGAACATAATATGGCGTGTTAACAAAATAAAATATTAAGTGTAATTTTTAGCATAAAAATTGTGTTGCCCCGGGGCGCGAAAAATATAAATACTGCCCTGACCGTCGGTCTTGAACGTTTTTTTTTTTTGAAGATTATTTTTTGATTTTTTTTTTTTATATATATAAACTTACAAAGATTCACGAAAACTCTTATAGTCGTATTATTGATTTTTTTTTTTTTATATATGTCTATTTTGATCGGAGAACGTTATTTGAAAAATATTCGTATTGGACAAAAAAGAAAATTAACCACCGTAATAACCTATAGGTAATTATGAGGTTTTTTTTTTTTTATATATATAAATCGAGATTTTTCTAAAAATTATATTTACAAAACGGCTATTTCGAAGAGAGAGAGAGAGAGAAATTTTTCGGTTTTCCTATACACGTATATACACATAGATGAAATTCGATCGAATTATACTATATACGTATGTCGATTAATAAAGCGCGCAGAAGAAGCATAACGAAAATCTCTAGTAATTTACCCGATCTCCGTGCAAGAGGACATCCGGTATATTATATTGTGCGCCCGATATTATACACAGAATACGTCTCGGAGTTTGATTAAACGATGATGTGTCGTCGTCGTCGTCGTCATCCGTATATAGGTGGCAATAAAATGCGCAATATATGTGTATATATATTATTCAAAGTTCGGTTTCTTGAATATGCGCGCACGGCACTATATATATATATATTTGAGTTATTCAAACATTCTGAAGATTCTTGGACCGAGACAATTTTAATATTATCACCTTTGCGCGAGATAATAAGGAATATAATATATATATGTGTGTGTGTGTGTGTGTGTATTGACTATAATATACTATATATATATAATATACGAGTGCGTGTGATGTATACCATCACGCGGTCGTGTGTTCGGAATCCCATTCGTCTTTCACCATCCGCTGGGTCTTTCATCCCTCGCGCAGCAGCTCGTGTGCGTATGAACTTTTCTTCGCCGCGTGGTACACATTATTATTGTATTATCAGTGGCGTAACTTCAAAATTTGGGCCCGGGAACAGAATTTTCAATGAAACAAAAAAAAAATATTTTTTTCGGATTTGTCACGTATATCTTACAAGAAATAGGCGAAGAAAGAAACATCATCATTACAGCTATTATGAAAAGGAAAGTATGAAGCTCATCGGACGTACGATAAGACATCATAACGATTTTGTCACGAACATCTTGGAGGGGAACATTACGGGTAAACGACCAAGAGGAAGACCCTGCAGACAATCGTACTTCAACGACATCAATCAACGTGTGGGTTTCACTTGATACCAGCACCTAAAGAATACGGCGCGTGATAGAGGCGTTTGGTTACAACGACAATAAGGCATTACCTTCAGAATCCGATGATGATGTGAGATATTTAAGTGCAGATTGCGCTTATAATAGAATTTTCTGATGTAGATTCAATTGGTTTTGTGAAATCATTGTCTAATTTTGGAAATATGCCATATCTTAATTTTTGTTTCATTATAATTTTAATTTTATTTACGATAATTTCATTATATCATTTTTATTTTTGTTTCAATATAATTTTTTGCACTTTTGTGCTCATAGGTTTTACTCATTTTAACTTACAACATATATAATTAATAATTGTAGACAAAAGTTTCATAACATTTAAGAAGGTTTTTGAATTAAAAAAAAAATTGAATAGTATAATTTTTTTTAAAATTGTTTATAATAGTACATTGACACGTTGTTTTACTTCGGGCCCCCTGAGCGACCGTACCCTCTGATCCCTCTTAGTTACGTCGCTGATTATTATTATTACTTATTTTAAATTTTATTTTTATAAAATTCATAAGTCTGCTATAGACATTAAACTGTTTTGCAACACCTGCAGCTATAATTGTACAGTATTTATTATATTCATATAGGTAGTTCGGTACGAAAAATCATATTAGTATGCCTACATGGCTACATATAATATTAACGTAATAGAATTGATTTTAATCGTTATATCGTATAGAATAGGGCGGGGTAATAAAATGTCGACCGTAAACGAGTCAGTATAAGTCCAAAAAGGAAAAATTAATTTAACTTTATTTCCCCCACATTGACGTCAATTCAAAGTTTTTTTTTTGTTGATATATTTAGTTTCATTTTGAACTTTAATCGCCGAAATTATGTATTTGATTGAATTTTTTATCTAAATACATTCGAGACGAAAGTAATGCCTTAATGACGACCGACTTAGAAATTTTTATAAATTCTTGAAAAAACGTAAATTAATGATTATTTTTATGAAAAAAAAAAAATCGAAGGGACTATTGAATAAAAGAAAATCATTAACTCGAGTTAATATAGTAATATTACGGTATAGCTGATACATTTGCGTATTCGCCTAACTTTCACTTTCAAACTCGGTTATAAAAAAAAACCGGGTCGAATTAAATTTAGCGAGTTGAAAAAAAAAAAAAATTCATTAACTTGCGCAGCCTTTTTTAATTCGACGACACGCTGTCGACGACTGGTATTTCAATTCTTCGACGCATCCCGTCGAAATTTTAAATATTTTCCTGTTTCGGCACTTAAAATCTGTCAATAATACGCCTGTCGTACCCGTCGACGAACGTTCAAACGTCGCTGTTTTGGACTGTCCACATCGCTGTACAAACGCGGGGCGCAGTCGAACGTATACGTTTTGTAAACGATTTTATTATTTAGATTTCCGTGACATGCGCTGTTTTTTTTTTTTTTAACGAATTGTGTGTCCCGCCTACGTATAATGAAAGTATTTTTAGATTCTGAGCGAAACGATGAATCTATTGGTTTTATACAATGATGTTTATTATTTTTTCTATATGTATGTATCCAAAAATTTTACCAAAAGGAATGCTCCGATCTCTTCGGTCACAGTCTGTTTCCGGCAGCAAATCGCATCTGTATATAGTTGCAGGTACTTTAGAGGGGTCGTTTTTTCAATTTTCTCAATACTTTTTTTTAAGCGTCAGAATAAAGTACCGAAAAATTACCGCACGAATATACGGCGGTAAAAATGCGATTTCGTCAAAAATCAATCGTTCGGTTTTTTCTTCGTAATTTCAAAACTAACGGCCACAGAAACCGGAAATTTTCATCAAACAATATATAATTATACTGTAGACCGTATAATATACGTATCAACGAGAGACAGATTTTCCGAAAAAAAAAAAATCTTGAAAATCGTTTAATAACATTTATTTATTTTTTTTATAACCGTATTAAATTTTTCGACAAATACATATTTTAATAATACGGTTGAATTCGAAACATTATGGAGACCAAGTCTCAATTTTTGATAGGAAAAAAAACCCACTGCTCCCTGCAGAGAGAAATTGAAAGTGCGTACGCCATCACATGACGCATTTACCTCGTCGCTTAGGGAATTTTATTTTATTTTTCCCGTGGGGTCAAATAATAATTTTTATTTTTCAACGTGTATTTATTTAACTATGAATGTCAGTGAGGGGAGACAATTTGAACCCTCCCTTCTATAATAGGCACGCCCTCCGATCGCTACATATTATTGTACCGAGTACACAGTTCACGAGATACTATATACATTGTGTAGGTATACACCGCGATATTGACGTTATAGTGTTACCGATAAACAAAAGTTACTCGAAAAGGGGGTTGGTCGCGGTCCGAGGAGGGATCGATTCGGCCAATGAACGGCGACAAAATGGAGAACGCAACAGTGTAACGTATTATTTCTGTGTTCCGGAATTATAGCGGGCGTGAGCACGTTCCGCACGAGCGCGTGCCGCCCACGCGGTACCGCAGCAATATCGCTGTACTGAACTGTACGGATTTCATTGATTTCTTTACCGCGTTCACTAAAAACGGACTGCCGTCAGATTCAAAACTAAATAGACTGTTTAGATTGACGAGCGGACCGAGGAACGTATAAATTGGTTTTACGCGATGATGCGTGTGCGGTTTTTTTCCCAGGTATTTAACCAAAAATCCGACTAAAAGCTATGTTCCGATCTTTTCAGTCGCACTTTGTTCCCCCCAACAGATCGCATGGAGCTTTGGAGTGCTTTGGAGACGTGATTTTTCGATTATCTCAAAAGCGCCTGTAAAAATATAACTCAAGAACTACCGAAAAATTACTTAAGAAACGTAACGATTATCGCGTTATTTCTTCGTAATTTCGAAAATAATGTTGAGTATATATGCAGCTGTATATAAGAACTCGAAATGTTCGTCAAATTAATGATGGGAATGAAATCCGGATTTTCCGAAACTCGGATTTTCGGATTTCGAAAACCGATGTTTGGGTTTATCGTTGCAAGTTTCAAAAAAATTCTCTTTACACCACTTTTTGGTCTTATTTTTGGAGATAATCGACTAATAATGACTATATAATGTATTTTATTATTATCGACAGTGTTGTATTATTATTAAAATATCTAATATCAACGTTTTGCGTACAATATGATGTATTATTTTCCTATACCAATATCTACACTATATCGTACAAAAGAAAAACCCACTTATTGGTAAATAAACCTTTGTAGACTTTTATCGGTATATATATGCTCCCGAGTTTAAAATGATACCAATTAAAATTATAATTATTTTATTATAATCAAGGAGGGTATTATTAAAACAATTTCTTCAATCTATTAATTTATAACTTTCATCATATATTTATTGAAAAATCTTTTTATAGATAATTATTAGTATTATGTGTTATACGCCTCGCATATAATATAATATATGCGATATCGATTTTGTTACAATGCTCTGTGGAAATATGTTGATTTCATTAATAACAACCATAATATACGTTTTACTTTATATTTCAATGGCCTATACAAGTTTTATTTACCGATCATATATATTGTTTTATAAAAGTGTAATTCATTATTTATTTATAAATTGTAAAAATGATTTATTTTAGAAAATCGTCAAATATTATACAATATATTATGGCGGTAGTAATAAATTATTTAAACCCTAGAACATATATTATTTTATCTGGACTTTTATTCGTTTTTCAATATTAAATGTATTAAAATTTTTTGAAGATTATATAATTACATTCATTACTTCGATTATTTGCTCATATAATTTAAGTACCACTTACAAGGAGTAATAATTGTTATCGATAAGAAGATATTATGTGAAATTAAAAATTTAAGTCTCATTTTTTTAGCGGACAAAAAAATAAAAAAAATACTAATAATCTTAATTTACATGCAATATTTCATAGAGTTTTTGATGAGGTATATAAATTATATATTGTGTACAATTTATATACGGACGAGTTAGAAAATTCAAATATCCATTGTTTCTACAATAGAATATTCGAGTGTACGATTTGAAGTTTTAATTATAATTGGAAGTGTTTTGTTGACTTTTCCGGTTATAAGTTCCAAAACTTTAGAACAACGTTCGAGTTTCAAATGTTTTGGGAGTTTCTGATCAGCAGAACTTTCCAATTGTTTCCGTACACATTCGGAGGGTGTGTTTTTAACGGGTGTTTTTTTTTTTTCATTCTCACTAAAACTGAATATATTCACAATGGTAAAAAATAAATCTATTGTTTCAACCGAAAACTACAAAACAAAGAGTGTTATACCCGCCATTTTGTTGTGCCCAGCATGGAACTTTTAAACTCCCCCTATTTTTAACCATCAGAAATTGTATTCTAACAGGAAAAAAAATGTATGTCAATGGAGGGAAAATAACGTTTAGTCGATATATAGTACAAAAAATAAAAAAAATAGGGTACTTGGTACACACGAGTATGAACGTCCCGCAGAGAGTAGTTCTTTCGAAACTATAATGTCCCCCTACATTCGATTAAAAACTCTGGCCTTTTATGATATTTTGTGATTTCATAGTCGGTTTAATCTGGTACTTCCGTTTGAAATCTTGATAAACATCTGCCCAAATATCTTATGTAATTTAGTATTGGTCTACGTATATTGAATGTAAAATTAACGAAACGTACATAAATTTCAATTATCCGACATAAATAATACAAAATATATACGCATACTTTGTGCTTACGCGACATATAAAGTGAAATATTACAATAATTATTATTTGTCCGTATATAAAATGTAGAAAATAAAATATTGTATAATACACGAGGAAACGAAAATATTTAATTTATATGTACGGTATAAATGATAATATTTATTTAAAATTAAATATTTTCGTTTCCTCTTACACAATATTTTCCAATTTGTACAATTCGATTGTGATATAAGCACAAAGTATATACGTATATATTTGGTATTATTTATGTCGAATAATTGAAATGTATACACGTTTCGTTTAAATTACATTCCATATAGACTAATGCTTTTAAAATTTATATTAATTCATATTGTTGTGATAAATTAAAAATTATAATTTTTTTTTTTTTTGTACAGGGCTGTTATTGAAACAAATCCAGTTGTGTGTCGAACTAATAAGTAATTGTGTAGCCATCGGGACGGTTGAAATTTATCATTTTTGTTTTAATATATTTCAGTTTTTAGCGAATTCACAATAAAAGTAATGTTCAACTGGTTTTCGTACGAATTTACGAGATCTTCGTGGAAATCTATAATCATTACAATTCTGTTGATCAGCCAATGAGAATCAGCTATTATTTAATTCTCGGACGGTCATGGTATCTTATTCAGATTTTTATTTGAAGTGTATATAGCCTTGAGATGTTGTTAATATACATTATTATATATGTCTAAAAACGTGGATAACAAATTATAAAACTTTAAAATAGACCATATTTTAAATAATTTCTCTGCCGAGTATAGGTACACATTGACTATTTTTTCATTTCGAATTTCATATGTTTGATGTAGAAACCAGTACGCTGCTCCGCACATAATAGGATATTATAATTCCGATTTAAATTCGAGAACTGCTCACGCAGTCATAAATACGCCACTGAACAGATGATACACCAAATTCAAAATTCTTATCAAAGCTTATACACAGTATCTATAATTTTGTTGTTTTCACTAACATTTTATATTGCAAATAATGCAGACACCATTTAAGGATCAATATTTATTTAATTTTGTTTTTAATTACAAGAATACCGCAGATAATGAAATTTTTTTTTTGAATTTAGATAATTTATATATTAATAATTATAATAATAATAATTTTTAATTAAATTTAATGAATCAATTTTATATTTTGTATATATTATCATATGGTATTGTCATAGTCGTGTCGATATTGTAATTACATATAAATAATATTGTGTGTGGCAGATAGTTGGTATTTATCGACTGAACTACTAAAGTATTGAATAAAGTTATCTGAAAAGAAAAAAAAACCTGAAATCAAAATGTCGTCCAGACAGAGCTACTTCATAACGTAATAAATGTATTCGTATGTATGATATACGGTTTTACAATGATATATGTATGTTTTTTCTTTTGTTAACATATACTTTCCAACACTGGTATATTACAGGAAATTCATTGTAACAAACATTTTATAAGCACTTAAAATTTAGTTTAATGTAAAATATATTAACTTCCCGTATGTTTTATTAGACATATGGGAATATTATTTATAGACATTGTAATAAAATGTTATTAATAAAATGATATTATTTATACTAGGGTGACCATACGTCCCGTTTTTCGGCATTTCCTATTCAAACGTTTTGCGGACAAATTAAAACAATTATTATTCCGTAAAAGCCATCAAATAAATATAATTATTATATTAAAAATTGTATTTGTACGTGGTTTCATGAATTTGTTTTAAGCACACAGTACATTATTAAGCGGCACAAGTTCTTGAAAGAAATATAAAAAAATACCGATTAGTGAAAGAAATCGAGAATAATTACGGAAATTCGAATTATTATTGATCAAACGGTCATAAACCATAACGCATGAAACATTTACTTTCGTAAAATATAATTGTAAAACACAAGGAAATCTTTTTAACAATATAAAATGTAAATATAATACGTTATACATTTAATGTAATTCTTTTTTCGTTAGACAGTAAGTCCCATTTAAAAAAATTTAAAATATGTTCGCCCAAAAGTTTAAACTCGAAAGTTTATACGCATGAATGATACCATTTCGTTATATATATATATATATATATATATATATACAAATCGAATTATTTTGGTCAATCACCAGATCACCAGTACTTTTACTTTCTGAACGCGCCTCGTATGAAGTGTACACGCGGTGGCGTATTTTGCAAATGTAGTTACACTCAGAACCGCTTTGCTCTGATTGGCTCGTTTGAATTTACTTTGAATTCTATTATTTATAATTTTTGTTATCAATTAATATTACATATGTAATATAAATATTAGGACGTGCTATAACCTCCCTTCCATTGGTCGTGATACTATTTTTTCCCCATATACAGATTTATAATCAGATTGTCCTGATAATTTGTGATTGTGAATTTTTAATAGCTATAAAAACACAAGTATTTGTAGGTTTAAAACGAAAAAAGTGCATGCGCATGCAATCGATAATAATAATTAATACACGAATAGTTTACCTAAGTCACTGAAAAATATTAAACTAGAATTATTGTGTAAGTTCTCTCAACTAAACATCTTCTTTCTACACGGTCACTTACTACTATTATCTATTGCACGCGTCCCACGTTTTTCGTGTTAAATTTTACAAGCATTTTCATAGCTATTAAAAAATCCAAAATAAACAAATTTTCAGGATACGCTATATGGTACTTATATAGGAAAAATTGTTTTATTTAAATAATTAATTCGAGTCGCGTCCACTGTATTTTGCTTATAATAAATGAATGTGAATAAAAATACTTTGTAAAGATAGAAATGTACACGAATTATACAGCTAAATGTTAAAAATGTTAACCTTTATTATTTATTTCGACAAACAATAATTTAAATTCGATTGGTCACCGTGGTAACCGGTCATAAGTTATTAATTAATTAATTAATCGTTAAATTGCCCTTTATATGTCACAAATTATACGTATTCTATCCGCAATAATGAAAACCGGAGTAAAATCTGTTCATTACAGTTACTGAGGAAATTGTACCGGACAGACACAGCAGAATGCAAATTTATAAAAACGTGGTAGGTATAATAAATAATAAAAATATTTCTGCTCTACTAAAATTTGTTATTGTTTTTATAGACTACAATAAATTTGTCAATATTAAATTTCAGCTTTGTGTGCATTAACAAAATGAAATTTTAAAATTTTTAATGACAAAGTTTAGCTTTTTTAATTAAATTTTTTTGTGAGGAGACTCCTATAGCACGCTGTCCCTCTGTATCTAAGTCACTGATATTATCACATGAGTAATATTGGATGTTAGCCTCCCCCATACGAAATTCTTGACTACGCCACTGTAAATATTTAATGTTTTAATAATAATTAGGGCTAGGAAAATGATGCATTAAAAACCTACAATAAATGCATTAAAAATGTATCAATAATTCTTCAAAAAAATGCTTTTAAAACATGAAAATGTTACTAAAAAAATGACTTGAAGAATTTAATTGAAAATAATTAATTCATAAATACGAAAGTAATTTTCAGACCCATAGCGTTAGTGCACCGCTACTTATCACTCGCTAGTCACACCGTATTCAAGAATCTATTTTAAGAGTTATTTATTGATAATTTTTCCTAAGTGTTCATGAAAATCAATGTGTTTATAATAACTTTATTTATAAAGAGATAATTTTGCTTTTATCAATACACATCAAACCGTTTGCATTCAATGTGTATTCGGTATTTATTTACAAATATTTCGTTTAAATAAAATTTTAAGATGTAGTAAAATATGTTTATAATTAATAAAAAAAGCATATAAAAGCTAATTAACTGAATTAAAAACATCAAAAATGTATTCATTCTTAAAAATCGTAAGAAAATACAAAAAAAAACGCCCTATAAAATTTCGTACTTGATCTCTGTGATGTATAAATCGAATATTGTATTTGGGAAGATATGTGCTAGAGTACAAAGAAAAAAAATTCAAATGCTACAAATTCCTAGCCCTAATAATAATAAATCGCCAAAGTTATAATTTTTCTTAATGTAACTATACGTCAGTTTAACATTACTTATTACTGTGAATATTATTTAACATGATTACATATAGTTAGTGTAGACATAAATTATACAATTTGATATGACAAATTAATTCATTATAATGAGATAAACAATTTTAGTATATGCATATACGGTGGCTAGTGAGTTAAAACATAAAATAAATATTTTGTTTTAAATAGAAGATGTACCTACCTATATTTTAAATTAGAATTTATACCTATTTATATTATAGGTGATGTCAAACATTTGTCATTCATATATCATAGGTTTTATGAAGAAAATATATTAACACATAAATTATGTATCTCTATTAAAATTTCTCGTATAAATAACAACTGATCGTTTTAAATTTTAAATGTCTATGTAAATATGTATATATTCCTAACAGGTTAAAATTATATATATATAAGAAAAGATAAATAGTTTTACTTATTATAAATTATGTAATTAATATTGAGATCACGATTTAATTAAATGTCATGACAAAAAAGAAAAAATTAGCTGAAAAGATAATAGCTAATTAATGTCTTTTATACTATACTATTATTAAAATATTTAAAAAAAATAGTTTATTTACCACAGTTATACCGTTATTCACTATAGTCCAGACTCTATAATAAGTAATGTAAACTGACGTATTCGTATTAAGAAAAATTATAACACTTTCGATTTATTATTATTAAAACATTATAGATATTAGTATTATATACTTATAATATTTTAATCGACAAAAAAAAAAAAAAAAATAAAACCACGCTGAATTCGAAGGAACCAAGCAGAGCAAAACGATTCTGAGTGTACCTACATTTTCAAAATACGCCACGCGGAGCGGTGTATCAAGCGAACCGGTTATCGGTGCCGAAATAAGGGAGTATGACGTTGGAGTAGATTACGGCCGAGCCGTTTTTCTTGATCGGCGCCGAACACCAGACCAGGAACAGTGTTTTCAGCAGACGGTAAAACGGCACCAGACTCAGCACGAATCCGAAGTGGTTTTCCGCGATCAGTATCACGACGAATGTCAGCCAATACGTGTACCACCGGTCCATCTCCTTTTTGGTGACGGCGACGTGGCTGTCGGAGTTGGACCGCTGCGCCCAGTATATCCTGTCCGTCAATGCCAAGGTAGCCAGTGCCGGATACGCGAAACCGATTACGTTGCTGGACATGGCCGCACCGTGGCCGAGAATCAAGTAGAAACAGATGCCGATCACGGTGAACACCAGCAGCCTGAACCGGTTCACTCCTGTCCAGGACTCGACTCGGCCGAAAAACGCGTGCCAAGGTCTTGATTGGTCGTGCAGCCCGTTTTCGATCACCGAAATCACCAGATTGATCTTGTTCACGTCCATCTGATTTTAATTGTATACCGTGCAACGACGATTCGAAATTTTGGAGATCTATTGTTTGAATATTAATGCGATAAAGAAAATTGTTTTTTTACGCCGATATGGAGTAATGTGTTTTGCGTTAACGTTGTAGTCATGACTACCGTTGCTGAGTGCAATGATTCGTTGATGTTTCGCGAAATAAAATTAAATGTTTGTACCAGCTGTTTTTTTAAAAACAACATTCGATTTAAAATTATAGCTAAACAATTAGTTAAATTATAAACAGTCACATTAAAAGTGTGCATCATAAACATAGGAAATTACGCGAATAAACAGATTTAATGGATGCGCGTTTAAGGATGTTGAAACAAGTGAGAGGAGTGAAATGGAGATTGGACAATTTTTTTTTTTTTGTTTTCTGTAGGTCGGCAAAAAAGACAACGGGGGGGGGAGGGCGGATATAACCCCTAACCATCCCCTCCCCTGAGCACGCCACTGGCTGCAATGGCCAATGATTGCAGACTATTGAATTTATAGTGATAACAACACACGCTAAAATATTTAACCGAGTTTAATTCACTCGTGCGACATTCACAACACCCCGAGGCTCGTTTACCTTTTTATTTATACCACTATATATATCTATATAAACATTTTTCATTTTACAATAACATGTTTTCACGGGCCGCTCGGGATAATTTCCCGCGGGTCCGGCACGCCTGATATAGCCCGCGTCAGTAGGGATGGGATCCGTTCTCCGACACATTGATAAGAACTTGGCGTAGATAAGAATTTAGTACTACCGCAACAATGAAGACGAAAAGTATTCTCAATAAATAATTAAAAATCTAACTAAAACCATAACAATCATTAACCCAACTACTGTTTATCATATGAAACTTTTGTCTGTATCACGATATAATTATATCATGGTATTATATCATGATGAACGACGTAATCATAGGATAAATTTAATTTAATTTATTGAACAAGTGAACAATAATAAATCTTAACTATATCAGTGGTTTGCAGTGGCGTACATACGGGGGGTTTCGGGTTCAAACCCCCAGGACCAAAAAAAAAAAAAAAATTGTGATATTATTATAAGGCCCGTTGCGCGTTATAACATGTTTTAATTTTTACACTCTACAACGGTGCACAGGTATTGTGTACACCAGAGGTTCTCAAACTTTTCAGGCCAGGCCCCCCTTTTAGTTAACCCCAGACCTGAGCCCCCCCCTCATAAAAATAATTTTAATAGTCATGTTTAGAGTAAAAAAATGTTAAAAACAAACAACAAATATTGATAAATATTAATATTACAAATTTATTTTAAAATAAAATGTATTTTTTATAAAATATTTTAATTATTAGGCCAATTTAAGAATGACGGACAATAATGGTTTATCGATGAAACAACAAACCTTTTATAGATAATGGCTCGTGTTGATTGTTGCTGCCTGTATGTGATGTATAAATATACCGAATTGTATACAATGCAAAACGCGATTATTATTACGGACATTTCACAATTTTTTTAATTTTTTCTACCAATGCAATGTTGATTTTTAAAATTGTCTTGCGCCCCCCCTATAAAGCTTTTGCGCCCCCCTGGAGGGTCGCGCCCCACACTTTGAGAACCTCTGGTGTACACTATCGGCTCCTACTCATAAATTCCTTCATGCGCCGTTTAAAGGGATGGTTTTAGTGTTGGTTATTTTTTTTAAACCCCCCCCCCCCCCCCAGAACAAATTTGAATGTACGCCACTGGTGGTTTGTATAATATAAACTACAAAATTTCTTTCTGTATATTTTTAAAAGATTGATGTTGGTATTGAGAGCAATGTGAGGTTAGATCTGAAACCTGACAGCTCGTTCTTATCAATTTGTCGGAGAACGGACCCCGACGGGCGTCAGTACCGCGTGTCCCGCGAATATAAGCCGATCAACCGCCGCCGAGGCGTGTATGTTATACAAAAGCTATTAAAAAGTGTAATGCCCGATTGTAAATACGTACGTGTGACATTAGCACACACACACACTATAATGCAGTGTAATTAAATGATATTTATTGAAATGGAGTGCAACAATAGCCGCCGTATATTATTATTATTATTATTAGCGAATAACAGTAACAATAATAATAGATACGCGCAAAACGACGTCCGCGCGGAGGCGTTGGCGCGGAATTCCGAAAAAGCCCGCGTGCGCCGTCGTCCCCTCGCGCGCGCCCGGCCGGCCGGACGGACGGCCGTTTAAAAAAAATATAATAACAATATAATAAGCGCGCGCGCGAGCAAACAACGGCGGAGAGAGACGCGTCGTTTTTTTTTTGTATTTGATAATCCCGAGTATACGGCGGTGTAAATCTACTGCAGAGGACAGTGATCACGCGCAGACGTCCCGCGCGCGCGCGTTATAATTTATTAATATTATTTGTATTTCCTTATCCGTATAATATAATATGCTGTGTGTACAGGGTGTCTCAAGGACAAACGCTAGACATTTTTTTCTCCTCCGTTAGACGATTGAAATTTTTCCTTTTCTTTCGCAAAAAAAAAAAAACCGTTCGTAATACTTTTGCGCGCGCTATATAATAAACGCGTGTTTTGAGATTCTGAGCGGAGCGATGAATCTATCGTTTTTACAATGATGTTTATTTGTTTATTTATTTTTTTTTTTACTATCCTCCAGCGCCGAATCGGGAAGAAATTACATACCGGGCTGTCCGCCTAGACCGGCCCAAGCTCTTAAAAAAAAATTTTAAAAATCGAACCGGCCAAAATCTTTAAAATTTTCAACGGCCCACCGGGTTTCGCCCGGTAGCCCGCCGGCCCAATCCGGGCCTGCTATCCTCTGTACAGATTTTCGACCAGATGGAGCGCTCCGATCCCTTCGCGGTCACAGTTCGTTTCCGGCAGCGATTCGCATCTGGTCGGTACTTTGGAGAGGTCATTTTTTTTCGATTTTCTCAAAAGCGCCTAAAAATACAACTAAAAAAAAAACGCTAAAAACGCAATTTCTGCAATCAACGATTGTTGTTTGTATTCTTCGTAATTTTCAAACTGATATTCATATTATAGAAACGTGAAATTTTCACCGAATACGTAACATCATTAGTCTATCTATATTCGCGAGAAAAGCGAGCTCAGCTCAGTATCGTCTTATCGAACGCGATGACTTATCGCTGCTTTCAAATTTAAAATAAAAACAAAACTCTAAAAATCTTTATCCTAGTGATTCGCTTAGGCGATATCCACGACACCCCGCGGCTCGTTACCTTTTTTTATATTATATATAAAAAAAAAACTTAAAACGTTATTATATTAAAGAAAAAAAAAAAAAAAGGTAACGAGCGACAGAGTGTTGCGTGGACGACGTTCGAGTGAATTGATTTTAGAGTCGTGTCGTCACTATAAATTTGAAAGCAATGCGACAGATCATTGCGTTCGATAAAAACGATTCTGAACGGTGCAATACGTTTTGTCGAGAAATTTACAAAGAAATTGTGACTTAACGGTGTTCAAGATTTTTCTTTTTTTTTTGCGTTCGAAGTAACAAACGTCTGACATCGTTTTACATTTTGAAGCCTTAAAACCGAAAACAGCCTATGTTTATTAATTAAATACCTCAATATCTACAATATTGCTATAAACAGCCCGAAATTAGAAGAAAATTTTTCGGAAACTCGTTTCTCGTTAACACAGTACAAAGTTACGTATTCGGTGAAAATTTCAGGTTTCTACGACCATTAGTTTTAAAATGACGAAGAAATAACGATAATCGATTCGGACGAAATTGCGTTTTCACAGTTTTTTATGTAATTTTTCGGTAGTTTTTTTCTGACGCTTAAAAAAAGTATTGAGAAAATCGAAAAACGACCTGTTTAAAGTGCCGACTTGATGCAATTTTTTTTACCGGAAAATAGTGCTACACGTAATGAGAAGAGCACTCCTTCTGGTAGCATTTTTCGGTACAGGCGTAAAAAATGAAAACACATCATTGTAAAAACCATTACATCCCTCGCTTCGCTCAGAATCTAAAATTGAAAAAAACGTACGTTTTAGAACAATTTCTTTTTGCGTTTAAAACTTTTAATTGTGTTTACGTCGTTATATATATATTTGGTTTTTTTGACGATTCCTTCAACATAAAAATATTATATTTCTCGCCAATCGATGTTGAATTTTTTTCCAACGACTAACGCTTTATCATTACATAGGCAATAATAATAATTGTCAGGAAAAAAAAAACTTAAAAATATTATTGCATTTGTCCACAGATCTCGGTGGAACACCCTGTACATATATATATGAATAATACAATTTGTTACTGTTTTTTACGACGACGACCGGCCCTCTCGAAGAGTACATACCGCACGCGCGGTCCCGAGTGCGATTGTAAACAAACTGTATTAAACAAAGGGTGGCGGTTTTTTTATTTATCACATTATTTATATGTATATGCAATTTTTTTTTTTTACCACAGTCTATATCGTCGTATATATTAAGATGTAAGTTTTCTTTTTAACGAAAAAAATAGAACAAGTCGACGACTTTAGATGCTTACTTAGAAAGCACTGTTTATAAACTCAGATGGAAGATGTAAAAAATGGAATTGTATAGCGAGAGTATGTCGGGCCAAGGTGACATTCAAACGGAAAAAGTTATCTTATTTGCCTTAAAAAAGTCTTAGTCTTTACAAAAGAAAAAAAATACTCGAATAAAACTTACGTTATTGTGTGCCGTATATGGATGCGAGACACGGACTATTGCGAAGAGCAACAACGAAGAAGAACAGAGGCTTTTGAGGTGTAGTGTTACAGAAGAATGGCGAACGTAAGCCGGACGGATAAACAAAGAAGTATGGGTGAAGGTCTTAGAAAAAAGATCACTGTGGAAAGCGTGGAGTTCAGTGCGATGGAGACGTTATCGGACACGCAGGATTACTGTGGGAATAATATTGGAAGGTATAGAAGAAAAAAAAATCGCTGAAGGAGGCTACGATATATTTCGTGTAAAACGTTAAATTTGTGTTAAGACCGCGGTAACGTATACTGTAATAGCCGCGATCGCTGTGAACCTGCAAGTTTTTGCGTACGTTTCAACGTTTTCATCTAACCGTACTATATACGAAATAATTTATCACGAAAACTGACGGCTCGATGATATTTACAATTTATTATATAACTAGCTGTATGATAAAATTATTATTTTTTTATTTTTTTTTTTTTGCAACAAGTACTCGTATATATGACGTATTCATTTACTTGTCAGGGTGGTAGGGGGGCAATTTTGCCAAAATATTTGAAAAAAGAATAAAAGCTAGATTGATACATTTTTTTTTTTTAGAAAAAAATTAACTAATGTCTAAAAGCAAGTTTAGATCCAGTGTCGGTCCGGATAATGCAACGAAGTGTATGTATGATAATGGAAAAAAAACAGCGGCAATTTTTCTGGATTCGGTCAAAGCTTTCGACATTGTAAATCATGACGACCTCACCAATATTTCACCAAATTCCGGTATACATAAGTCTAGTTTGACCGGGTTTAAGAGATATTTATCAAAAATAGAAAACGAAAGGTTCAAATTAACGGAATCACGGGCAATGAAATGAAAATAAATGTTTTGGGGGTACTGCAGGGTAGTGTTTTGGGTCCCATTCTATTTATTCTATGTAATAATAGTGAATGTGATTTAGAAGTTGATTGACAAATTGTAACGCAAGCTGATGACACACGTTTACTTTATTCCGGTACTTTTTCGGATGATTTTAGAGTGAAAGTTTTTTCAATTATAGAAAATTGTCAATTAATTTAAAAAAAACATATTATATGAACTTTTAAATTTATAACAATAAAATCAACTTTTATGTATTAAAAATACATTTTTGTGAAAATAGTAATCTATGCAGTGATGCAACATGTAAAAAACAATAGGGTGTCTTGTATTAGATACTTTGGTTTAATTTTTGACGAAATTATAAGCCTCGTCACTTTCTACCTGTACATACTATTCGAATAATTTACTTTTCTCTACATCAAAACCGCAGTGCGTATATTGGCCGTATAATAATATCTGAAATACGATGTTCAATTGGAACGTTTTCATTTCGACACTTTGAAATAAGGTAGGCTCGAGACAAACAATTTTTTTTTGTTGTTGTTAATATTATTTCTTAATAAATCACGTAATGTCTGTAATATAAATAGGAAATATTAATATTATATAATTCTGTGTGTATAGTAAAAATTAGTCTATTAGCAGCAAGAGTAGCTGCGTAAAAATATAATCATGCGCGTGGAAAACACACCGTATTTAATGTTTTGAATTGACGAGTAACACGTGACGCGTATAAATCGGCTTATTTCCATTATGTAACCAAGATTTTTATCAGTAGACAATTTAAAAAAAAAATAGGTCATATATGAGGTATAATAGAGTGGTGGGCTGCTACGTTTATATAGAAAAAATAACGTTACCCCAACTTGTTTAATAACCTATGATCGCCACTCTTAAAAATGTTGTCTTCACAATTATATATATATATATATACATAACTGACGACGGTTCACGGTGCCGTTGATTTAAAATTACAAAAACTTTAACAGTTAAAATACCGAAGTAACTCTGAAAATAATGTGTGAAATAATTTCTTTTTTTCTTTAATAATTATTTTCTCACTCGTTCTGCAAAAAAAAAAAAAAAGCATTTCTACGGTATGAAAAACTTTTATAAAATATTATACCATACAATAAGTATCGTTTTGCTGCGGTTTTTTTTCCACGTTATTATATAATATTTGACTCGGTTTTTAGGCACTAAATATTCGCTATTAAAACTTTAAATATAAATAATATAAATGTAAATGATAATATTTCTCGATAAAGTAATTTTATAGTCAAAGTTGTTGTTTGGAAACATTTTCAACCGGATTTTCGTTCGAATAATTGATATTTTGCCAAGAAATAATCGCTGTAAAACTTTTGCCGAACTCGAAACACGACTTTTCGAGAAATATTCACCGCGGCATTCGATTCAATATCGCCAAGAGTGTTTTTTATTGCCTGCAGACCGTTTTACCACTGCAATGATACTGTCTGGCGAACCCTTTAAATATCTCCGACCCTCTGCTTTTTATAACCCGTCACAATAAAAAAAAAAAAGAGTAGTTCGCGTTTGAAACATACTCCGTACACATATTTATGCAAATGTACACAATTTCTAGAAATTCATTCTATTACATTTTAGAACTCGTTCTTTCCAGAACAGACCGATAAAATGACGTATTCATATTTTATATTCTCGCTGTATACGGAACCATATTATATATTATATATATATATATTTTTTTTTATTACAATGCCACACCGTATTTCGGGAGGAAAACGATAGTGGTTATGAAGTATATTTTCTGCGAGTCGACAAATTACCGTAAGACCCGATAAATATTTTGCGCGAATAATACAAAAGAAATAAATTTAAATAGGTGTCGCAATATCTGTTTAGGCTGAATTCGGTATACGATGCAGAATATCCATTATTTAAATGATAAAATTACGTTTGAGAACAGTTATAATAATCGTGAAATAATTCGTTAAGAAAATTTTGTATTGCCTGTATAATATTTTTTTTTTTTGGGTTTATTGGGCCTTTAAGACCATCCCGTCGCACAACCAAGCTTCCATCCTTCTCTATCCAGTGCTAGCGTTCTCCAATTGGAAACACCTCCCCTCCATTCAACAACATCCTTTTTTATAACATCTTCCCACCGCATTCTTGGTCTTCCCAAGGGCCTGTATAATATTACATATATATTTTTTTTTCACTTACAAAATTAGGCTTATAGCCCACTAGGCAGCCACTTCGGCATATGGCGGCTTATTGCTGACCGCTCACCAGGCAGCCAAGAATTTCTGGCTGCGGCAGCCATTAGAGCGTGCACGATTGCACGGCAGCCAACCGGCTTGACGATTGATTAAACGATTGACGACTCGACAACAGTCGACCGGCTGTCTAGTGGGCTATAGGCCTTAATGTACATTTTTTATTGTATAATTAAAAAAACAAGTTTGCTAAAAGCCGAGTCGACTTTCTATAGAATATTAATTACGAATCGATTACGTCAAACCGATTAAATCTCTATCTGAATATCAGTGAAAAGTGTTTGTTTTCTATACGGTTTGCACGAACGGATAACGAGGAAACAAAATTATTTATACCAACGCGTATTGTTCTAACAATAAGCGTATAATGTTTTGTACACGACTCGTAAAACATTATGATATAATAAGAATATATGCACCGTAGACAAAACGTGTATGCGTACGTATTTAATTTTTATTTTAATAAACTACGATACACGTATATTGACAACTGTTGATATAAAGTAGTTTTAAAATAAACATTAGTCTACATACGGAAATAATATTAGAATATAATTTATGCAACAGGGCGTGGGCGGTTATAAAACAATTACCGAGTGATTTCGTACTTCGTAGCGATTCGACACGACTCCCGTGAATTATTTATTGCATTTTAGTACAATTATTATTCTCTATATTCATGTACGTACAAAAGCGGATTAATAGGCCAAATTTTTTTTCATCGTTGAGTTATAAAGTGAAATATAACTTCTTCAGAAATGAATTAAATAGACTTTATTCCGACTTTTATTATTACTTTAAGGACGTCAATTTCGAAAAAGTGACTAGGATTTACGTAGGTTTATAATATTATTTTATTTTCAATACGATTATGAGTACTTCGTATGGCGCCGTTTTCAGCAACAAAAAACACGCGAATATGATTTTATAATACACAGAACAACATTATAACACGGCGAAAGAATAAAACAACGATTAATAAGTAAATACGGATAAAATTGAATACAATTTTTAAAAAAAGATACAGAGTTAAATCGCTTGCCCGTATATAGTGGTGTACTCCGCGGGCGGCAACTGCGCGTCATAGACGGCTAACGATTTACCATAGCGTCTGTTTGATCTCACAGCGACTGTGAGCAATATATATATATATATATGTTATTTCAATACGATTAACGCTTCTAACCGCTTCGAATATCGTTTTGCGCCTCGTCCGACCGATAATTTTTTTTATAAAATCGTGATTTTTTATTGTTACGTAATATTTTAAAAAAAAGTTAAAATGTCGGTAACACCTCGTACGAATAAATGGCTCGTATATAAAAAATTATATATAAGATTCGTTGGTTTTGAAAGAAAATTTTTGCGAAGAATTCATTGGCCTGTCAAGGATAATTGTAACTGGAGAGTGGAGAAGAAGAAAAAAATATAGAGCTGAGTAAACATTATTTTATATTGATGCGGACATATATAAGTTAAAAGTCATCAGAAGAGGGAGACTGCGACGGGCTGGACGTGTTTGGAGGAACCAAAATCCACTGGTACGCCCAGTAATAGAGCAGAATCCAGCGGGGAAAAGACTTTTGGGAAGACCAAGAATGCGCTGGGAAGATGTTGTAAAAAAGGACGTTGAACATTTGTGAGGAGGGTCTAACTGGAAGAATCTAGCGTTAGACAGAGAATAAGGATGGAGGCTCGGTTGTGAGAGGGACGGGACGATCCTAAGGGCCCAGTAAATCCAAGAAGAAGATATTAGATCCTGAGCAAAGCGAAGCTATTGGTGGTTTCACGACGTTTATTTTGTTTTTCTGTGTACAAATTGTCGGATGACGTTCCGACAGCGAATCGAAACGTTTTTCGATTTTCTCATTACGGTTTCTTCCTTATGCGTAATTTTGAAAACGACCCGAAAATCGGAAGCAAAACTATTTTCTCAATAGTTTTTAAAAGCGGCACGAAGAAAAAAATTAGCAAAATAATTGGCCTTGAGTCTTTAAAACATGCACGGATTATGTGACTTTGCATTATATATTATAATAGAAATGAAAAAAAATTCCCAAACATTTTCTTCCGATATTAAAGGAGCTATTTATTATGGATGTTGAACTATTAAATAGTCGTTATTGGATTAATTTTTGTTTTTAGCTTTTAACAGCTGAACACGCTTTACTTCGACTGTATTTTTAGAGAAAATCCCGAGTCAGAATTTTTTTTTTTTTTTTTACCACTTTAAAATTTTCGCCGACAAAGTGTTACACCGAAGCACTGAATTGCTTTCGTATCCACGTAGTATAGCGTAATAATAAAATTTTCCAAAAATTATATCCGAATGGTTCACTCGAGCGACGCGTCCACGACAAAAAACACCCCGAGTTATCCTTTAATTTATATATATATATAATAATTTATATACAAATTAAATAGACAAATGGGTGAAACTGAGTGGAGGTGTGGCGGACGCGAGAAAACAGTTCGTTTCCAGTTGGTGGTATGCATGTACAGAGTAGACGGACGCGAAGAGCTGCGCCGACGTGTGTACGGCGAAAGGGTATAAGAGGGAAGAATAAAGAAAGAACAGTGACCGAGAGGGACGGGGAGCAAAAAGAATGAGAGACCGAAACGCGGGGATGGCTGGCGAATGACGGAGAGTGCAGAGGCGAAACGTTTTATATATATATATATATATATATATATATATAGGAATAGAATTCGTATATATGTTTTATATTGGCGGCGGTGGCGGCGGCGGAGGAGTAAGGGCGCTGAGCGGTAAAGTTATTCGAGGACTCGAACAACCGGGGCACGGCTATTGTTATTTAAATGTCTCAATAGAGATCAGAATCGTCGTGGCAGGGAAGAATTTTCAATTAATTTATATACACACACACACACACACACCATCACCACCGCCACCATCCGTTTAAAAGGAGACATTTTGCCCTCGGCCGCCCGCCGTACGCGCGCAGCAGTACGGGGCGGGTGGATTCTTATATTATATATTGTCCTTGTGTTTCGCCGCCGCGGAGAGAATTAATTTCGCAGCAAATATATTATTATAAAATTTTGTCGAAAGCTTTTATATAAAGTTCGAGGAGTCGAATAGTGAGTGAACGAGTGAGAGAGAGATATAAAGAGATATATACACGGTCGAGACGGGAGAGACCGTGAGGAGGAGAGGTGACGATGATAGTGTGAGCGGCGACGGCGGCCGGAAGGATCCGAGGGACGCGGAATACCTACTTTGTCCCTTTTTGACAAAAGCTCTCCCTTTATACACATATATATATATATATATATATAGGAGTGTGATATAGTCTGCCGTTTTTCATCCCGCCCGCGCGCTCATTGTCTCCAAGTCTCGTGTCCTGCTGCGGCGCTCGTTCCAAATTATTATTATTATTATTATTATTATTATTATTATTATTATTATTATTAATACGGCTACGCACCCGCGGAGAGATATTTTTATACGCTTTGTCACCCTCGACCAATATAAAGGCGCGCACCTCCGTCCTGCGTCTATTATAACTAATTTCGATTTAACACCTCTGGTACGCATACACACATAATATGCGATCCCTGCGCGCGCGCGCGCTCACACACGCGATACCGAAACGGAGGAGGGTCGTCGTCGAACAGATATAATAATATACCGAGACAAATAATAACGTTTAGCCTTTATTAAACCGTCCATCCGGAATTCTCCACTCGTTTTATAGGCCCTTCGGTTCTTATTTTTATTTTATTTTTTCCAATACACTTGTATTGTTCGACGGAGACGGATCGTCACGCTGCCGCGTCCACTGTCCGCCGCGTCTTATACGTATACACGTACATTTCATTTGTACACCGCTTTATAATAAATACGAATAACGCGTAGGAACAATTATTCCATAATATAGTTTATTAAACGCGCAGGATCGCATATGTCGGCCGCAATCGTCGAACAGGCGCCGCAATCGGGAAAAAAATTAAAAGATAGCGAGTCTACGGATCAGTGGCGCCGAACTATTTTTAAGTACGTGATGCAAACACAAATTTTTACCACCACCCATCGCTTTCTAGGGCTCCCTCGAAAATTTGTATTGCCGTATAGATTCAAGGCCAAAGACCAAAATTCCAAAAAAAAAAAAAAATTTCAAAATATATTGTTTTATACATACAGCTATCCAAGACCGGACAAGTTAATGAGGGGGGGGGCGGTTTATTTTAACATCAGATAATTAATTTTTTAAACGAAGTTAACGGTTATAATTAATTGAGCTGATCAGTAAAGTTAAACCAAAACAATTAACTCAAGTTTATTATTATATTTTTATTAAACTATTATTTTTTTCTCTCAAAGCGATACATCTTTTAAACGAATTAGTATTTAAACCTTTTTTTTTTATTATTATTATTATTGGTTATTATAAAATGATAAATCTGGAATATTATATCAAATTTATACTTTTTAGTATGTTTATAATTAGAGATTTTAAAAGTAAATGTTTCGAGTTATCTAGCCCAAATCATTAACCATCATATACCTAATAGTAAATCAATTGAAATATTTTTAATAAATTACTTATGTTAAATAATAAATTATTCCAGCTATATAATGATCTAAATTTTATATTTAAACGCACTACCTATCAAAAAATATTATTAAATCATACCAATAATAATAAACACTTTTAAGCGTTAATTTTACAATTATATGTATTTATGCTTTTACACGTATGGAGTTGAAGTATTAATATGAGACCCGCGTGACGAATTAATTAACCAGCTGCCTTGTAGTTAGCGCTCTGGTTTGTGTTGCTTAAAATAGTATACGTTTAAGGCTTAAACCATTGGTTTTTAATAATTTATTATACTACCGAAACAAAACATTTGTATACAACCTGAACCCAATATATATATGTCAGAAAAAGCAACCTCAAAGTATGTTGACCCAGTACCCACCCATTAATTTTAGATGGTACAAATGCATCACCTTGAGCACCCGTTCGGCGTCACTGCTATGGATTGTATGAATTATTATAAGATGAAGATTTTTTTTTTAGAGTTTTGTTATAACTATAAATTTGAAAGCAATGATGAAAACGCATTGTATTTGATAAAAACGATTCTACTGAGCGGAGCACCGGTGTAATAATATTTATTAAAAATTACCCATTTTTATGACTTAAATACCTAAAAAATTTCTATAAATAGTACAAAATTAGATGATCGCGCTAGACCAGTGGTTCCCAATCTCTTCTATTTTACGCGTCCTTTGTAGATTTTCAAAAATCTCACGTCCCCTTCCTATAAATTGAAAAAATTGATCACCTTTTTTTTTATGCTTTATAGATTATGAGTGCGTAGCCGTTAAATGGTTAAACACTCTATAATTTAAAAAATAGAAATTTTACTTCGTGATGACTGCTTTCTCCTCTCCAGCAATGTGTTCACGCCCCCCCCCCGCAAGGAGGCACGCCCCCAATGTTGGGAAACACTGCGCTAGACATATCGATCGGAACTCGCGTTAAGTATCGTTATAATTAAATAATAATTTATATGATATTGATTTTCGGCAGACAGTTAATTTAAAAAAAACGTCAACAGAAAATGTTTAGCTCATATTCCTAATGAACGCAACGGAATCGCCTAAAGTCTATTTACACAAATCACTAAACAATATATTCACATTTTGATACCAATTCAAAATGTTATTAAACATTGACACGGAAAAAACGAGAATTAAAAAACGTTTTACGAAAAAATAAATATTTTGTGGTACATTTAAAATTTCCAAAACGCGCTTCGCAAAATTCAAATTCGGATTAGCTTTTTTCTTTAAAATTTTATTCTCAGACATGTGTTAGGTTAGGTTTGGACATCTCGTTTTTCTATTCGTTTTAACCATATAAAATGTATTAAATTTTATGTTTGTGAATTCCGGTGAATTTTTTCAATTAATTACTTAGAAATTATTTTATTTTATAATTTATTTCTCTATTTAAATTATTGTCTATATATAATATATAATTATTGAAAATATTTAAAAAAATATTTTCAACATTTGATGTAGATATAAAAAATTACACATAATATATAAGATATTTTTAAAATTTTAAATTTCTAAAATATTATCAGGCCATTAAATTTATTATTGTAACGGGCCACCGGGATTTGTCCCGGTATCCCGCCAGGCCAGTCCACTCCTGCATACATTGCATCGTTTTTTCATAATGCCCTTTGGCTTGATTGTGTGTATATAATATATATATATATATATTTATATTTACAAATGTATACATTATTTTCTTTAAAACGACAATATAATAAATATAAATGATTTGAAAATCACACGTACGGAAACTATCGTATATTCGCTGCGTATATCGCTGTCCGTACAGATTATATTTCCGCAATATTTATTGTATACATAATAATAATATATTATTGTTCTCACCGGTATCAGCATATACAAAATGGATTTGTGTTATGTTTGAAATAAGATCGAGTTTCGTTTTTACCGCTATAAATGACGAAAAAATATATTACGTTTATTTAGACTTATAAACATCGTCTCGGCCGGCCGCGTGAAACGGGATAAAAGCGTTTTAAATCGAACTCTTATACGTATATCATATTATTATTGTTCGATCATCTGTTAAAGAATCAATGCTTCTAAAGAAAAAAAAAAAAAAAAGGCGGTTAGAAAATTAGAGTTCCGTTAGTACCTATATGTGTATAAATTTGATTGACGGGTCGATGAATAAAACGGAATATTTGTTATAATACGTATATTATATATAGTGCACACAATTCACGCGATCAAATGTTCTACGGTTATAATAATATATTTTTTTCGAAAAAAAAAACGCGTTAAATATCGAACGTTCTCGTAGATTATATTGTAGTGTTACGCATAATTAATGTTAAAATAAACACTATCCATCATAATTATATTATAGGATATAAATTAAAAACAACTCGTTAAACGTTTGGAACTCCGGTTGTTGGAGTTGAGTGTTTAAATTTAATTATTTATGTGTATATAATTTATATATAATTATTCATAGCACTAAAAGCTACTGAAATACGCGCTGTAATGTGATTGAATTTTTTTTTTTAAATATTCAAACAATTCGGTCAAAAATTATCGAAAAAATTTGTTTTATTTATTAATTACAGAAATAAAGTTCCGCACACACTGCTGAGATATCGTGCTGTTTAATACCTATAAAATTAGATTATTATAATATGAAATATCAAATTAAATGGCAATGTGGATAACTTTTCTTACCTATCCTTAAGGATACGAAATTGATTAAAAACGAAAAATAATTGAAATTTAACGTTGATTAGCAATAAATAACAATAAAACTGGAAATATATACGTAGCATTAAAAACCTAAAAGGCTCAAAATATGCATTATAGAATTTCATACTTGGAATCCTTGTTGCATAAAATAAATGTATATAGCCAACTCTGCTACGTCTATCTGTATATTCAATAATAATATTAGCAAATGTTTTAGAATCTGTGCCCTGCATATAACCCAATAACGACAGAGCTCCCAGGGAATACTCCATAGTATAGGATCCCTGCAGGAATTTAATCCAATGTAACCTCAGGGACCTCTCAGTTGAAAGAGGCAATCTTAACGTATCTATATTAGAATCCGAGCCCTTATAATACGATATTGTGAATTAAAATCGAAACAAAATGATATCGTGGTATTAAATATATATTTATATTATTTATTATATTATTATAAATATTATTATTTATTTATATATTTAAAACAGGGCCGGTTTAAGGTGTAGGCCACGTAGGCCCAGGCCTACGGCGGCATTATATAAGAGTAGCATACTTTTAATTGAATACGAAAAAATTATTATATTATAATATCAAAATATCAAATGATTTTAGATTTGCCTACGTGTCAAAAATTGCTAGCACCGGCCCTGATTTAAAATATAAATAATATTAACGCGTTTAATAGATTTATTATGTAATAATATATTTTATATCACGCATGTTTTATTCGCGCGTTTCCGCGAACGTTTTATAATCTAATCGTTGGTATCCATAGGGTTGAGCAATAATCAGTTGTACGTATCAAAGTTAGGTAACTGAATTAAATTTGTAACCTATATAACTATCAATTACATGTTTTCCAATTAACTATAAAATTTAACTCGTTAGAATATTTACTCTATAACTTTAAATAAAATATACGTGTAGGTATAGCTAAATAGTAAATAGTTACCTATATTTAAATAATAATTGGACGTTATCGATATCTTTTATATTGTCATTTTTAAAAAAAATTTTAAGCATCGAAATACATATTTAACGTAACGAATATCTAATAAAAAAAAAAAAAAAGTTTTTGTGAAATATTCATATAATTATTGTCCGCATTTATTTAAAGTATTGTAAATATTATTTTGTAACCAATGTAGGTATTAATAAATTTTAATGTTTTATATTTTTGTTATAAATATATACAATACATTTTTATAATTCCTCATACAAACAAACGTTTAATAGCATCGTTTTTATTTATTTATTTTTTAATTTTTTTAAGAAATAAACGTATATAAATAATTAATACATTATTATTATTATTATTATCGTTGTTGTTGTTGTTATAACACTTGCTTTTGGGCCGTCGTCGAACGGACGAATGGGGTGAGCTCGTCGCGTGATTAATTATTATCGTGTCATCTCGTATTATCGATTCGTCCGGAAGAAGAACACCGCCCACTTACAATATTTAATATGCATGTATTATGATATAGTTGAACGATTTATTACTGTACGTGACGGCGACGGCGTGTATAGGTTATACAGTTTTACATTTTCTTAAACGATATTATATTAAGGATGGCCGGTCGTTTGTAATTGGGTCTATTGTTGTACCTCAATTGGACGAATCGTAACGTGATGTGAAATACACGGAAAACATACTTGAAACAACGTTTTGTTTCCCTCCTCCGGTTTACTATAGGTTACCCATCGTTTATACCGTTTTCCTATATACATTTGCCGCGGTAAGTTTTCAATTATTATTAAATAAACTGTGTTTCGGAACGGAAGTTATATCTGCAAGTGACATTTTTTGTTTACTCTTTCGAGTTCACCGGTGCGGTAATCGAATTCAATTTGCAGAGTTTATTTGTTTGTTTGTTTGTTTATTTATTTATTTTTTTTTTTTTTAGCTTCTTTTATTTTTGTGCGTATAAAAGCAAGTCGATATTAGATACGCGTGTGTCATATATTATACCGAAACGATACAGAAAATACGTTTCGGTTTTTAATCGGTCCGTATTTTAATTTACAATATTAATGTTTTGTACCAAAAAAAAAAAAAAATTTAGCAGTCAAGTAGAAGGTATATTACATTGTAATTTCTACCGGATTTTCTTTTAGTTCTTTTAATTTCCTAAGCCGGTCTACAATTTTTATATTTTTATTACACATAGTCGTCGGACTAATTGCGGGAAATTTTCCATTGCTGATTGACAGCAGTGTTTTTCCTCGTAATTTAATTTTCTCGCGATACGTTTTGTAAAAATTGTTAACGCTTAAAAACAGTTTAAAATTGTTGGCCGCATTGTGACCTGCACGGTAATCGGATAATCATTTATGTATTTTATCGCGTGGAATATTTTTAAGAATTTGTCGATTTTCACCCCACCGAACGGATATTTTTCAAGACATGCCTAAAACGATCTGCGCAAATTGCCATGCACAAATGAAAAACGAACTACATATACCGTTATTTTCAGTAGTTTTTGCCGGATGCGCGATATAAGATTTTATTTATACAGATTCATCCGCGGAATTTTATGCTGCTAACACGAAACCAAAACAATAATCATTTGGTACGCGACATTACCTGCGAGTTTATTAGGGATCTCTGTAAATAAAAAAGTACTTATATATTATACTTAAAGAAAAAATACTTTTTTTTTTGCCATCATTACTTTATTTTTGGTTCGGTTTTAAATTGTATTATTAAAATTCAACTGTATCATTAAATTATGTAATATATTAGGTCGTACGTATATACGCGCACAATATAACGAAAATATAGACTTTTTTTTAATTCGATCAAAAATAATAAAATTATAATACTGTTTTAATTCAAATTGATTCGAGTAATTATAAACGGATAGTAATATAACTAGCAATGTTCAGACTGATAATGTGGTGCTTAAAACGTGTATCTCGAGTAAAAATTAATCGCTATAAAAATACATTTCAATGTTAGAAAATACAGTTTTTCTTGTGCGTTTTGCACTTTTATATGTGTACGATATATTTGAAACTGACGAATATAAGTGTATAAGTATTTACATTTAAACGACGTATAAAATATTTTTTCATTAAATTATATCGCGTTAAATACTCGCGTGTGATAGTAAAATAACGGTGAATTTTATTTACGAAGCACATTCACAGCAATTTAAAACGCGAAATTATTTCATATTAATATTATATTTTTATACGAGTGTGGTTTTATAATGTGTACGTTGAGGCGAGACTTTTATCTCCGGGAAAATGTCATCTCGGCAGCTTGCGTGCGCTTACGCGTATTATTTTATATTATAATATTTTATACTCATATGAGTTACGGAATAGAGCTCGGATTTTAATGCGTTTGTATCATTTTCTTATGATACGCGATTATTTCCTAGCTATAAATGCGTATCAAATGCATACCAGTCTAATAGCAATTTTTTTGGGGGGTGGGAGGAGAATATTTTTGCATTTCTCGTGATTTTTAAAATTTAATGGTGTTTTTTTCATTATTCAGCTGGTTATTTTTGAAATATTTTCTAAAAAATCGTTTAAACTATAAATATACAAAATTTTTATATACATCTAATAAATAAACAAGAGTAAATAATATTTTTTTAGATTATTTTTCAAAAAATTCAATTGGATTTTTTATTAAATTGATTCGTATTTTATTTGTCAAAAATAATAAGACGAAATTATTTTTAAGTGGGTTTTTCTTTTCAGCATTTGAATCCGAGTCCTAGTTATGAGTAATGTAGGTTTTATGTATAAATATATATATACACCTACCTATATATTCATATGAGTGTGTCAATATGTGATGTTTATACTCTTTTTGATTATCGATTACTGCAAACGCTTAATATTTCCCTTATTAATTGAAAATATAAATAAGCGTTTCACTAATTAAATGACCTCATTAAATTATACCTAAATATTTATGTACGTGAATAACATAACTAATGGATATGAAGTTCTGTATACATGTTAAATTTTTAATTGCACTTATTATTATTATTTACTAATCAGCCAGGCCGCGATGTTATTTGAGCCACCGAAAATATGTACAAAATATGGTGAAATAAGTAATTTTCGTTATTGTTATCCTCATGCAGTAGGTATAATAATTGTATTAATATTGAGAAAAATCAACCCATTGGTGGTATTTCTATCGACCTTTTTTTTTTTTAAACGTAATCATTTATTTAATAGTACGGTGTTTTAAAATTTAAAAAATCAGAATTACCTACTTCAAAAATGTTAAATTAAAAAGAAATTTAAAGTGATATTGTTACTTGATTTTATTCCTTTCGTATTTTGAAGACGACGACTATTTTAAGTTTTAAGAGGATATTTTCTTTCGACGCTTAAAACACGTTTCTTTATAAACACGTTTTTTTTTTTATAGGAGATGCACGCGTATTGCTGGAAGACTGAACCGAGTTTATCCACGTGTTTAGCGAGGTTTCTTTTTTTTGATAATTTCATTGATAAAATGTTGATTTTATAGTGCCAAGTTTTGTCGGAAAATCGTCGTTACTTAAATACTATACAGATGACGTGCTTTTGATATTTTCTTATTTTAAAACGCGTCATGTTTATAAGATGAAAAATAAATTGAATTTTTTTTCAATAACATAGTGTAATTACGGGGTTACGGGGAATTCGTTTTAAACGTTTAGTTAAATTGGTGGGAGAGGGGAAAGTGTGTATTAGGACTGAGCCACGACGGATCTGTACAAAAAAAAAAAAAAAAAATTGTCAAATATCGACGTATACTATTTATGATTATTTTTATATATCAGTTCGTATTATACAGCGAGTCAAATACTAGAAAGAATACCGCGCACGTTACCACCGTCGGTTAGTGCAGTACAATGCGAATACACGCGGTATTCAATACGTCCCATTGTACATAATAATTCTGTCAATGATTCGATGATTTTGGCCGTGAACGAACGTTATCTTAGTGTAGGGCGTATATAATAATAACGTGTAATTTGATAGTATAATCGAATTTTTTTTTCAAAAAAAAAAAAATTATACACATGTAGAAAATGGAAAAAGAATGACACGAGTCAAATGGTGCAGGTTAAGTTCCAGGCGGGTTTTACGACACAGATATTTACCGATGATTGCGCCCCCACATCGATTGATGCGACAATAGTTTTTACAATATATTATTATTATTATTATTATACTATATAGCTGTCGTTGAACGATTTTAATCTGTCATCTCTGTGGTCGTGAACGGCCCGTGGAAAATAAAAACTCCGAGTCGCCCCCTGCAATCGTTATTAAAAATCTGAGTATCCAAAAAAAAGAAAAAAATACAATTATATTCATTCCGGACGTATCGATTAAAACGGTAGTGTTTCGCAGGGTATTTCGCTCGCGCGGTAAGACGATACACGCGCGCGTTGGTAAATCGGATATTTTATTTAAAAAAAAAACAAAACAATAAACGTGTACTATTTTTGTTTTTTTTTTTTTTGTTCTATTTCGTAAACTCCATTGAATAATAATAATAAAAAAAAAAAATACGGTCTGACGAGACGGTGTGGTACAATATAATTTTTATTATTATTCGGTAGGCGTTTCCGGCAGCTCTTATTTTTTTCCCCTCAATTTAAACAATATAACTGCCAACTCGAAAAACCACAGAAACAGCAGCGCGACTATATTATTATTATATATTATTTTATTGTGAATAATACGGACTAGCTGCGCACCACCAGCAAACATATCAATTATCCCATTGTATCCGAACACAAATCGGACACAAAGATACCCCATCGGGATTTCACATATTATTATATTATACTATAATTTAATACGCGCGTATATGTATGTACACAATTATTCTATTAAACTGCGCGTATTTTTATTATTATTATTATTATTTATTTTTTTAAATACGCGGTATAATGTTTTTTTTTATAATAGCCGTTGAACATTTATATTACGGGGAGTTTTTTTTTTCAGATTCGGAGCAAAGCGACGGGAAACTGTATTGGTTTTACAACGACGTTTAATTTTTTTTTCCGTGTACAACTTTTCGTCTGGAACGATTACTCCGATCATTACACTGCACGTACTCGTTTTCCGGTAGCGAATTTTGCTGGAGTGGCACTTTACGAACGTCATTTTTCCAGTTTCTCAATGGTTTTCAAAACGAGATTAAAAAAAAAAAATTTGTATTAAAAAACGGCAAAAACGCGCTATTTTATTATTGTATTTATCCGGTGTTTCGAAAATAATAGTCCGAGAGTCTTGAAATTTACACCGAATATATGATATATACCTATATCTACTCGATATAGTGAACTATATTTTTTATCGTGATTAAGTGACGTTTAGATCTACTGAATGTTAACATTTTAGAAAACGAAAAAGTTCTTACGAAGAAAAAAAATTATTCAAAGATATTTTTCTAAAAAAAATTAGGCAACACAACAATTACAAATTATAGAAAAAAGAAATTTTTAAAAATCCAAGTGGGGTGAATAATAAATTTTAAACAAAATAAACGGAATAGATGGAATATGCTAACTAAAAAAGTGGAGGCATGGTATTCCTCCATATCCCCTGCACTTCGACCACTGGTGGTGGTACATATCGAACGCTAAATTTCAATGCGTATTATAGATCGTTTGAAATTCTGCACGTTGCGGGCGTGTGACTCGACAGACAAGATGGATACGAGCGCGGTTATATAAGAGTCTTCGATTCCGTTAGCATTCCTCCTCTGGCGCACTATAAATAAAAAAAAAAAGAAAATCAGTTATGTATCGCTAAAATATGTTCTTAATAGTTTTCGCCATACAAAAGATAAATAACAAATAATAAAAATACGCACACTCGTAATTCGTCCATAAAATCTGTGGAATGTCAGCGTTTACAAACCGACAAGAATTTATTTATATTTTTTAATACAATCATTTAAGCCTGTATACATAGTACCTATACGCGTGCTTGTATATATATATATATAATTATTATTATTATTATTATTTTCTTTTTTCGTGAAATATATATATATATATGACGTTTTAAGTGGCAGACATTTTCAATAATGATTGAGAGCGCGGAAAAAAAATTTGTTTTGTTATCATTTATAGTTCGAGCACAATATTGTGCGTATACTGGCGGTACAGCTGGTATTCAATGACTTTGACATATTATACTCTGCGCACGCTGACGTCAAGCTATATATATATATATATATATATAGTGAGTCATGCATCATCTCTATAAAACGCTGCGGTTATAGATGGTCCAATAATTTAATTGTTTATGATCTTCTCGCATGCTGAAGGGTATAACAACGCGTTTTTATCGAATTTGTAGGGCATTCCGCGCGATTGAACGCGCCCGTGTTTATTTTTAATCATCTGTCGATTTGAATACTTTCGTGTCGAATCGTGTATTTTGTTGGTTTTTAAATTTCTCCGCATTTATTCGACTAAATTCGTATGTTATCATATTAGGGCGTAATGCACGCAAATGGAGCGTTCTCTCGGGATCGTTTTGAACAGACCGAAAATGCGTGTCATCGGTAAACGGTCTACGCACCTATCCCTTGAGTATAACACACACGTTTTGTTTAAGTCCAAGTACCTCTGTAGATATAAATATACCTACTTATTACTATTGTTACACAAGTGCTCAATTTTTTTCATTTAACATTCGTATCTGGTTTATATGACACGTTTACTGTTTAAGTTTATGATTGAATACTACTCCTCCACCGTTTATAACGATATTATTTGCCGATCCGTATTAAATGTTATAAATATATATTTTTGTGAGATATACAAATATAACGCGTAAAAATTAATTTAAAAAAAAAAAATTTTAATTAATTTACACGAAAATATCTTTTTCTTCATATTTACAAAGGACCATATTTATCATATTTACCATATTTATTTATATTTATCACGGATATTTATATAGAAATCTTTTCTATAACATAAAATATATATTTCTCTAACAATTATGTTATAAAAAGTCTAAAATAATAATAGTACCCTACCTTTATTTTTTAAATCACGATGAATGTAAAATATACAATATACGAATATAATTTCGAAGGAGATATCGATAAAATTCGAATTTATTCAATCATCTATATAAAACTTAATAAAAAATATAACAGTATATTACAGTACAGGGTGTCTCAAAAAAATGTACTAACACTTCGAATGACGAGAAAAACTTTATGAACATAGAGAGAAGTTGAGAGGCTTTAAGTACAGAAGACAAATGCAATTGAAGGATCATGTTCGCAAATGTTCAAATTGACGATCATTATTGTCCAAACAACGCTGAAAACGCGCACCAATGGATACGCAAACGTCACCAAAAAGGGCATTAGGAATATCGCGACATTGTCTTTCAATTTCCATTTTTAGTGCATCGATTGTTCTTGGTTTGATGACATAAACTCTGCCCTTGAAGTATCCCCACAAAAAGAAGTCTGGGGGCCTGAGGCCCAGGGAACGCGCAGGGTATTCAATGCTACCACTTCGTCCTATCCATGTTTGTGGAAAAGCTGCATCGAAGTGAGCTCGTACATAACAATGGTAGTGGGGAGGAGCTCCACCTTGCTGAAAGTAAATCTCGTCGTCATCACCAAACATCTCTGTAACGTGTGGACCGACAAACTCCTGCAGCAAGGTGAGGTAACTCTCGCCAGTGACTGTTCCGTTAAACACAAAAGGCAGCATGTTAGCGACAGTCAAAGTGTTAGTACACTTTTTTTTTGAAACACCCTGTATATATGTACAGTAGTACACTAGTACATCTACTCAAAAAGCTCACGACTGTTGGATAGGAGAGAGCAAAAAAAAAAGTAATTTAAATCAACAAAAAATTAAATGATAGCGACACAGTTATAAATTGTAAACTAACAAAATGTTGAAATAGTGAAATCACCTATAAAATTATATTATAGTATTACAACAAAAGCTGTTGATATATTTTTTTATAGATTATAAAATTTTTTAAATTAAAGAAAAAAATTTGAATAATGGTTACTGCATACTTTTACAAAATTTTATCAGAATGAAAATTGTGTGCTTGGTTGCTCGAATACAGTTCTAATTAAGACACAATATCATTAAATTAAATTTTTAGATGAGTATGACCATATAATTATGACTTGGAACAGGAATGTCTTTTTTCGTACTATAAAAAAAACAAATATTTTTCATATACCAGGATTTACGAGTATTTAATTCGTTATATAAATTAAAAATAGAATACGTGTAGTAGGTCTATTAAAAATTAATTTAAATACCTATAGTGAATTAAAATCACTTCAAAGGTACGAAAATCAGTTTAGTGTGTTCCTTTCCAAAACGAAAGAAAAACAAATCGAATTATCGCTACAATTGATGAATCGTGATATATTATAGTACCTACATTTGAATATGACCATTACTATTAAAGCTTTCTTTCCAAAACGATTTAATATTTACTTTAAAATTGATCAGTTAATGTTTTCGGAAAACAATTCTGAAAGAAATGTACAGTTTACAAAAAAAAAAAAAAAAATCGTTGAAATCAAAGTTTCCGGGCAGTTTTTTGATATTTTTTTACCTTAGGACCTTAGGGGTACAAATATAAAAGGCTAAAAAGTTTTTTTTTTAAATACTATTTACGTCCCTGCTCCGGTATTTATCGAAACCGTAAGCGCATTACACGCGTATATCATAAAAAATTCAATATATATATATTTTTTTTCGCTCGATTCTCAATTAAAACTAAAATTCCTCGGTGATTTATGTTTATTATTAAACAATTTTTTTTCTAAACACGTGTTGGCTTTACATTTAAGGTTATAATACGTATTTACATTATATAATTATAAGATAAATTTCGAAATTTTATTATTGTTATTGACGTCGAAATAATCGTGTAAAATTATAAGTCAAATATAATTATTTTAAACGGTTGGTACCTACGCGTATTTTTTTTTTTTTTTGTACTATGAATAATAATCCCGCGTGCTTGTATGAAAACCGCTATTATAATATAATCCTTCATAATGAGTATCGTCTACTGTCGATATTTTTGTGGTGAGACTGTTTATAAACGCGCGCGCCAGTTTCCAAGGGTTCGCGAGGAACCCTTAAATGAGAACAATTAAAATAAGGTACAGGTTATGTTCCGCGGCAGTAAGGGGCGTAAAGTGAAGTGGATCACGTGTCTGACACGATCTGGCTGTCGGGTACAGGGAAAAAAATTGTTAAACTTTTAGAGAGTGAGAGAGAGAGAGAAATGGAATCATTAAAAACACGTTTTAAAAGCACCGCGAGAATCGTAATAGGGGTTTTCTAATGACGGCCGGGGAATGCGATCAAAAATGAGAATATATATATATACGATATATAATGCCGTTCCAGTGCGGAATGATTATTGCAATCTATTTCCAATTAATATCGGTCTCATTCCGAAGTTTCACCGTGTTTGGGCAGTTTTTAATGAACAAAAACCTGTCACTGCAGGTTTTTAATTAAAATTATTATAATTCAATGTCGTATCCTAAGACGCGCGCTTTATTCTATACGCGCTTTTAAATTATTTAAAATCGAATATCTCATAAAAGATTATTGAACGCTTAATAACTGCCGAACCCCCTGTTATCCGTTCCGACTCCCATTATAACATTTCTTTCAATCGTTCCAAAATAATGTCAAAAATTCAATTATTCCGCGAAAATCATACGATATTAAAATAAAATATTATTACGCTCGCGCGTGTAATGTGTACATTTTGTATTATAATGTTATATTATATTTTAGTACTTTCAACAGAAATAGTTTTATCGTAATTCGATATTGACGCGTATTTATTATTTACATTAACGATTACTATTGTTAAAAATTCGAATGAAATATTACATTAACCGATTAAGATGAAATTGTCGGTATTTATTTATTTTTTAATTTTTTGTCAAATACTAACTTAAATATTGATTTGATGTATAAAAAAAAAACCTGTTTGAAAATGCTTGCCGTTTGACGTAAATACACTTTTGTTGTGGCCGGGAGCGTAAAACGATCATACGCGCGCCCACACACCAAAAACTAAACGCGTGATCTTTGTGATTCTGTATACATATATATGTATATGCTAGGTATTTTAACTATGAATAAAAATGGTAACGCGATTGTTTATTTTTATGTATTGCTGATATAATTAATAATAATTCAATTAACAAGTATAAATAATAATAGAATATAAATAATTTGTGTTTAGCTCCTTGGCTCAATGAAGAAATAATAAAAATCACAAAAAAAAAAAATATATATATAGATAAACAAAAATAACACGGAAAAGATAAATTAATAGCACTAGCTTGTAAATATAAATAATCTATAAATAACTAAATAATAATTCGACTAGCCATACACGAAACTAAAATAAAGACTGATGTCTATTAGAGACAAAAAAAATATATATAAATAATTCACAAACAGATAATAACAATAATAATAATTATATATGTAATAATTGTCGGCCTCAACACCTTAAATACCTTTAAGTCATTAAAAATATATTACCAGTAGGTACAGTCAGATTAAAACTATAATTAAGATTCTGTTTCAGCATACACTTATGGGCCCTAAAAATTAAAATAAACTATTCGTATTTCAGTATATACGGTATCGGCACATTTGCGGTCACAACCTTTTTCTGGTGCCACTTGCAGTCACTCGATTTTTTTTTACCTGCGTATCCGATCACTTGCGGTCATAATGATAATGACCTGAAAAATGAAGAAGATATATGAACAATATGATGTTGATTGATTAGATACTTAAAATTATCGTGACACGATTTTCAAAAAAAATGAGTTAAAAAACAAATAAATGCTCTTAAATGATTAAACGAGAATTTCCGGACGTAACAACTAAAACTACCGATATATTCATTAAAGTATAAATATCTACCTAGGAAATAAAACGTGAATTTCGAATCAGCGTGATATTGTGCAATATAATACAATGTGGAAATATTAAATTTTTTTAAATAGTTGTGTATGATTTTACTATTTATTTTACAAAATGTTTATTAGCAAGTAGATAATATCTATTTATAATGTCACGATATAATTTTAATAAGTACTTATAACCGATCGACACTAAATTGTGCACACGTCTTCATTTTTTTAGTTTATATCATATTATTGTGACCGCAATAAATGATTCCAACACAAGTAAAAAACAAAAAACGTGTGACCGCAAGTGGCACCAAAAAGTTCGTGACCGCAAACGTGCCGACCGCATCGGTATTTTTTGAACGATTTAAAAATATAAATTTTTCGCATAACATTCACTTATATCAATATACCATCTATAAACGCTACATAAGCTGGACAATAAACAATTTAAAAAAAATATGTTATACATAAAAAATATACGTGCGGAAGGTCTTAAATACTCACACGTTTTATTCTGTAACCAATTTCGGCATATCGGCAACGAATTACGAGAGAAATATAATTGTTGCACCCATGCAGTGCGCATAACTTTTCGTCGTATTACCTGTTTCGTCGAAAACCGAAAAAAAAGAAAATAGAGCTGTCTGATAGTTCTGTACATCAGAACCAAACGAACGTAAGTCACATTGTGCTAACTTTTCGTAAGAGCATAATAACTGAAAATTAGAAACACGTTGGACTCACGCTCGTTTAACCTCAGTAAAATGATAAAAGGAGCATTTTTAACGACTCTCGTCACTATAATATGGCCCGACGAAAAACAGATTATACACGCCAAAAATGTAATAATCCGAAAATCGTTTGTTGACGCGTATATATTATTATTGTTCCGATGTTATAGCGTATTTTACGTTATCGTTTATCTTAAAATGTATATTATCTCTTTTCTCTTGTGTCGGGACCACAGATATATATAACAACTAGATATAGTCAACTCCCTATAATACATTGCGAAAAAATTGAATTCGGCAGCCATTTGCAGGTTGGGCACAAACGATAGTAAAATATCGATAATAGGTAATATCGATTTATTTAGTGATATTTTGATATTAGAAATGATAAGACATAAGAATATGGTATACACGGTCAATGGTATATATTTTTATGTATTACATTTTTTAAAATATACTTTTGTTTTTTTAGTGTTTTTTATCCAAGTAAATACTAGATAGTAAATTGTGCGTATGACACAGACATAATACCACACTATAATACAATAATTGTATTATTATATAATATAAAATCGATATTACTGTTATCGATAAATTACTATCGATATTTCGCTATCGTTTGAGCCCAAACCTGTAAATGGCGGCCGAATTCAATAATAACTATTATTAATAGCTATCTAGTTGTTATATAATATATCTGTGGTCGGGACCGACGACTCTTGTTAATCGTCGTATACATGACGAAATAACACGGTATGCCAGCAACACGAACGGATTCGAGAACAGTCCGAGTTGCCGTGGAATAAAATATCATTTATCAATTATGCCGTGAAATTTTGACGTCATTCGGTCTTATCTGTAGCATTATCATATTAATGCTTATGATGCCACAGAATACTGTAACGCGAATCAAAATTCAAAATAAATAATAGATATAACGCGTAATTATGATAAACGTACCGAGTGACGTTGGCACCATGCGCAGAACTCAGTTTCTGGCATACCATGTTATTTCGTCACGATCGTATAACGGCTCAGTAACGGCACCAGGCGGCACGTACACAAAATAAAATTTCGGGGGGGGGGAGGTTTACAAAATATAGCAATACAAATTGTACAGAAACATAATAAAACAATTTCTTCCTCCTTACTCATTATTTTTTAATGTGACAAGAAATTATTTCGGGGGGTTTGAACCCCAACCCCCTGTATACTAGCCTGAACGGCACTTTAGTACGTATGTGAACGTCTTCACGGAAACGTGTAAAACCGTCGACAGCCGCGCGCGTGAAATACACAATAAACCTCCAAAATATCGTTAAACCGATTTGTATTTATTCACAAAAGTACTGTCCTATACAGTACACTAATAACACGAGGGTATAACACCGTTATTTTTGGACCTGCGTTCTTCTGGTTCTGCGGTACAGCGAGTTGACCCGAACCCTTCAAGTTAACTAATTAAGTTAACCGGCACTAATTATTATTGCTCGGTTTACCATTACTATACCTGTAATAACGAACAAAGCAATATATATGATTGCGCCCGTGTATAAAGTGTGATTTATATGTAATTTTTTGCACGCGGCCGGGTGGTCAGACGGGGATAACAAATAAACTACGTGTACCTACCTATATAGGGCAACGAAATTTTCTAAATACACCCTAAATACAAAATGGGGCAAGTGCCCTAGGGCGTCCAAAGTATTATGAATGCAGGGGGCGTCAAAAAAATGAATGACAAGAAGAAAAAAAATTTGTTGTTTTATTTTAGAGATATTAATTTCCCTTGTATCTATATGATAATTTCGAGGATTAGTGTATTCACTATTAAACTATATATAAAATTATGTAATTAGACATTACGTTAGTTGTAAATTTTTTTTTTTTTGGGGGGCGTCGAATATTATTGCCCTTAGGGCCAGGGCCGGCGCAAGGGCGGGGCGAGCGGGGCACGCGCCCCGGGCCCCGCACTTTCAGGGCCCCGCGCCCGCTATAAATAATTATGTTATAATGAAACAATATATTTTAAAAGCCTCTTTTGAAGTCGTGAATTACAAGTTTAGAGTTACTAATAATAGTTTATGCGATACAAATTGTAAATAATAATTCATAATTCTAAAGAATATAATATTTGAAATAAATTATGTTATATTACCCATAATGTTTGAAAAATCTTAGTATAAGTAGGGATAAAGAAATTACTTTTATCTTTTACATACATTTCGGTGACAAGGTTTTGTCCCTGAAGTTCTTATAACAAATCATTTGTTTAAAAAGTGGTTTTTTTTTTTATATCAAAATTTCCTTGCAAGTAGTAAGTATTAGGTACTTATAGACCTCTAGTACATAATATTATACTGTTATCTTATTTTTTTTAAAGTCGTGTTAAAAAAATTTAACTTCAGAAATGTGTAATGTTCTTACTCAGTATTTTGTAAATTGGGGCCCCTTCCAATATGATTTGCCCCGGGCCCCGCAAAACCAAGCGCCGGTACTGCTTAGGGCATGATTGGTGGTTAGGACGGCACTGCGTGCAGGGCGGCTGCGAAACGTTAAATAATCAGCTCCGGACGACAACGCTCTTCCTCTTATCCGTGTACCGTTCACCGGCGTAAATCCGAAAACGCCGTCTCCTCCGCAGAGACGTTCCAATAACAGTCAGTCGCGCGCGTCTTTTATAAACGCGACCGATTCTTCGTTCGCACGAAGGACGAACGATCCCTTAGTCTTTCCACGTAATATGCGCGTATATAGTAGGTACACCGTCTATATACGTATAGTTATTGTACGCGGTTTTATTATTTTAATAATCACAAACGGATTGATATCGCGCGTAGTATTATTGTGTACCGTCGCCGTTCACCTGTTCGCTGTTACAGACATTCGGTGTATAATACTTATTATAGTGGCCGCGGGACATACGCGCGGCTATTGACAAACGAGATACAGTTTTTTTTTCCCTTCCCGCGCTTTCTTTTTTTTTTTTTTATCGCGGATAACGAAAATAATACTATATAATATAATGGAAACGTAAATCCGAAGGGGTTGTTGCGCGCGCCGCGCACACTCGTATCGTGGGAGTGTTATGTAGCGACCGGGTCCCGGGCATTAGCTATAGTACGGTGGTTATTATAATATATACACGAGCGCGCGCCCGCGCACACCACACACCTAAAATATTATATAAACGCGACCGGGTCGGTTGCGGCGGCGGCGGCGAGGAGGCCATTGTGCCAAGAACATATAGCCAGTTTTAGGTCTGCCATTGTCTCGGATTGTTTTAGAATTAAACTATATATAATATAATACCCGCCCGTGAACCAGGACCAGGGTATAAATTTTGTGTGTATATATATATATATATATATATATATATGTGATTCATAACAGTGGCTGCCAGCAGCATATTATATAGTGTACGCTGCGTTCGACTCTCTATTGAATGCGCGCCGCAATGGTGCTGCCACGGCCGCCGCCGCCGCCGCCACAGCAGCAACAGCAGCAGCAGCAGCATTGTGTTTTGTATTATATTAAACTGTGTTCCTCTCTCTAAACGGTTTCCTATTGGGCTTTGTTCTCGTACACACACACACACACACACACACACACACACACACACGTGCGTATACGAATAATATGTATTATTGTATATATATATATATATATATTATGCGCGCGTATAATATATTATAAGCGAATCCTCCTCCCGTGTCCCCGTTCACCGTTCGGCCGAAGGGACGCGCGCATCCACTTAACACGCACCGCGTGGTGTAGGTACTACACTGTGACGTACGTACACGCCGAGGGCCGAACGGAGCCGCGAGACCCTTACGTCGGTGATAACGTTATAGAATACTGCTCTGCGCACGGTATAGACCTGCAGGCGTCTGCCGCCCCGTCTGCGGTGTTCCTGGTGTCGCCACTCACCAGTATTACCAATGTTTTATATAATATTATGGAAAATTCATCGTCGAAAACTATATCATACGATTATATCCTTCCGAAATCGATATCAATCGGTGTTATATAATTTTATTATTATCTTTAATAGAATAATAAACGATGTGTGCTTTTTTTTTTTTAAACAAAGTGTCTAATTTTCTTGGTTTTTGAGTTTATTATTATTATTATTATTATTTTATTATTATTATTGAGTACTCGATCCGGTTTTTACTTCGACGACTGAAACGGGTAAACCTTTTTTCGGTGACCCCTAACCCAAACGCGCGTCATACCGGTTGATAATATGATTATTACCGCGGTTAATGAACTGAGAAATATGTTACAGATCGTGATTAAATACTATGTCTAAATACTATTAAATATTATGGCAATCAAACGGAAAAAAAAAAACATTATTTTTATTCTTTACGATTATTATTATTTCTTAATTTTGTACGTTTATATGATTTGTTGTATGTAAAAAGGAGCGCCTATAGGATGATCAATCCGGTGGCGTTTTCGGGAATTTTCAATGGGCAGGGGTGAAGGTTGTGGATAAATTCAGGACAAATATGTGGGGTCCTCAGGGTCCACACACCCTATTAGCGTAATAATTTTATTTTAAACAAAATAATACCGATTATTATATTGCTTACAACAGTGGCGTATTTACGGGGGGGGGATATGGGGGTCATATCCCCCGGGAGGTTATTTAAAACAATATTTTGATAATTGTATGAACGAAAATAAATGATATTAAATTCAATTTTGAAAAAAAAAATCAAATTTTGTACACAAATGACAAATGTTTGTTTACATACAACATGTATATGTGTATGTGTATAATGAATACGATAAAAATGTCTGTTAAAATTTGTGTATCCCCTCCCGTGGAAAAATCCTAGATACGCTACTGGCTTACAACATTTGCTTTTTTATCGAAGTGCGAGAATACGATGTATCCTTTCTTATATCTCCCATTTGATTATTTTTACGATTGACATTTATTAATTGCAAAAATATAAGACTAGTGAAAGTAGCTGGTAGATTACTCTTAATAACGTTCAGTAACAAGTAACAATACTAATAATAACGAAAACGCATTTTAAGCATGGCTCATAATATACGCGTGTGTCGCGTGACAGATAAAACAGTTATTTCACTATTTCAGGCAAACACCAAATGTATTTTTACTAACAAATGTATTTAACATCGCGATAATAATTAAATTGATAAGGTCATGCTTCGCGCCGAGTTGATAACCGCATTAAACAGAATCCACATGTATATGGATAATAAACCTTGACCATTAACCACATAGATGATAAAAATCAAAAAAAAATCAATGAGTTACACCACTATACAATATAATCAGTAAATTATTATAATAATTTATCAATAATTTTTTGTCGCAACAAATATATTTATATTGTAATTGTTAATATACATTTTACGATGAGACAATGCGAGTATTCACATCCCTTACAAATAATACGAATTGATAGCAAAAAAAAAAAATACGACCAACGGAGGGAGGAGTTTAAACTCCATGGACCCCCCTATGAGTACGCCCATGGATCTCATGGATTTTGTAGAGTAATTTTTCACGGATCGTTTTAGGCACAGATTGAAAAATATCCGTGCGGTGGGGCGAGAGTGACAAAATCTTAAAAATATTTTTGCGCGAAATAAATTAATACGTAATATTATAATATATTATGTCTCCTTATTCGTCATTTATCATAGGCACGCGGCACTTGTGCACTCGACCAGATTGGCGATTGACTTTTAAAAACTAGTCGAGTTTAGCCGTGTAAGATTTTTTTTTTTCTTGTTAGGTTATTAAATTTGGACGATATAATAAATAATAATTAATACGTTTAACGGTTTTATGCATAAAGTAATAAATAATAGATTTTATAAGTCCATTTTATACAGATCACGGGTTAAATACAAAAAAAAAAAAAAATTTACGAAACACGTTCACTTTTTTTTTTAACGTGAACGCGAATGAGTTATTTTTATGCGTTGAAAGCCAACGCGAACGAATTCAATTTTCAATTGAACGTTCCGAACACTGTTATTACTGCAGTTACAGCGATTTAATTGCTGAGTGACACGGAGTTTTTTTTTTGAACAAATATTTCAGCGTCTCTCTTCTAATTTTTAACTAAATTAAATGCTATGGTCAGGGCACTCATTTTATGACACTTACACAGTTACACGACGTTTCCTCTTTTGCACAAACAGCAATTATATTTTCTCAAAAGCTGTTTTACGTGTAGTTGTTCGCGTCATGCGTTTAGAGTTTTGGAGTAAATGATATGAAAATGAAAAGAACGGTCTAAAACAAGGTAAGCAAGACTTTGATCATTCGTATAAACAACGGAAACACACTTAAATAAATCAAATTATTATTATTATTATTATTAATCTATGCGGTTTTATTATGAAAATTATGGTGTTGGCGCAGGCTAGAGAGACTTTCCGCGAGTTCACAAGACTTTTAAGTCTTGTGGAACGCAAATGTTTAACATACTATCGCGTTCCTCTGCTGATTTGTTCTCTATTCCATATAATTACTAATAATAGCTATTATTATTATTACATATATTTTTGCGAATAGTCGATAGCGTAACACAGTAACCGGATTACACCGAGAGCTCGTTTCGCCGGCGAAATACAAAACACTTATAAGTTTTAAATAATCTATACGCGATTATACGTTAATTTCCCGTAAGAAACATCAAACGGGTTTTCCGGTTTTGACTTTTCCGCACTCGAAAATAAACCCTATAGTAATAGAATATTTTACATTAGTATACTTGAAAATAATTATTTTCGTACTTACCCGTATATACACTTCAATATTGTGACGCTTTTAACCGAAGAACGTTTCCATGTAACTATTATATTATTATGTAAGTAGCGTTGTTGAATGTTAAACCGTTAACGTCAAACAAAAGAATATGCCCGTTTTCTCAGTCGGATTACTTTGATTCGGGAAAAAAAAACGTTTACGCGTGTACGCATACACACAAATGGCGTTTTAACGATAAGTTAGGAGAAAATATTATTATAAATTAAGTTGAATCCGCCTTTTACGGGGTTTACAACAAACAGTTAAAGGCTTTATATATATATATATATATATAATATATGAGTTATCGTTGTAATTCATTCAGCTTTGACGTGTTCACCTTAAACGTTAGTTATAGCGTATTAATTCGTAGAAAATAAAAGTTGGATATTATTCTACAAAATACAATTATAACAGAAATCAGAAAATGCCGAGCGAACAACAATATTAGCATGACCCGAGAATATTATATGAAAAATATTAAGGATTTCGTTTATGAGACCTTAACGTAAAAAAAAAAATATATATACGTACCTATATACAAACAAATATTAAACACGCGTTAAAGCCAATGAGTCTTATTGTACCTTAAAAAAATATAGGACTGTTGTATTAAATTTGTTTATTTGCTATCGGTTTCGATTAGTAGAAATCATCGTCCTCTGTGGATACGGCGAAAAAAGAAATACACGACGATGATTTTCATCCGAAACTGGTGGTAACAAATAAACAATAATCAATACGACAACTTTGCGCTTTTTACATTTTCTAATACTTATCGGTTTTATTTAATATATATATATATATAATAATTTATAGATTATTCTTATTATTTTTTAGATTCTGAGCGAAAAGAGGGGAAGTTATTGGTTTTCCAATGATGTTTGTTTTTAATTTTTCTGTGTATACGTTTTCAACTAGAATGAATGCTCAGTTATTGTATAGTTCATGGAGGGATGGATCAATATTTTTTCATAAGAACGAATATAATTTTTTTTTTTTTAAAGAAAATTTGTGTTCATTTAAATAAGCCAATATATACAAAAAAAAATAATAGTTCGTATTTCAGATCTATTATTTTTGGCTTCAGAACCGTTTCGATAAGTATAGATCTTCAAAATGTATCGGCAGCACATTTTATGAACTATTAGCATAGACTTAATAGATTTAATCGATTATAACGTGAACGTTATAGTATTTAGTTCATATATTAAGGCTCGTCGTCGTCTCCAACAGGCACATGTACACGGGAAGGGAGAGGCGAAGATGGCCTGCATAATTTTTAAAATTAAAAAATACCACCTTTTTTTAACAAAATAATAATGGTCAATGATCTAAAAGTCTATATAATAATAATAATAATTTCCTAAGTGTCACTTTTCTCTTCTTCAAAAAAAGACCGCGACCCCGTGAACAGTTCATATAGGCATATCCTATCCATTATTCAATTATCTATAGAAAATATTTCCGTCATGTTGACCAGATAACAAATATGAAATAATTATTTCAACAATATTAAAACTTAAATAGACATCACACTTTAAAGGTACATAAGATGATGTAAAAAAAAATTTTTTTTTACACCATCTTATTTGTAATGACCATAGGCGTGGGTAGAGGGGGGGGGCTGAAAAGCTAAACCCCAAATGTATAATACGATATGAAATAGCCGCGCACAAATTCGTAAAATGTACGTGTCTCAGTTTAATATAAAGTATATAAACTGTCTCGTTATAAAATAAAATTGACTTGAGGTTCCACCAGACTTTTGACAGACAAGCCTATAGTAATTATTGAGTTAAAATAGGTTCGTCGTCCCCTTCCCTTGGAAACAGCCTAGGGACGCCACCGGTCTCCCTAAAAAACCGTTCGTCGTTTTCGTGGTATTCTCGGTCTTGTTTGACACAAAAACGATGCCTGTTTTTTGAACAAATTTTTTTTACGATGATTTTGATCGTCCGATTGTACACGTCTATTGATCAGATATTTTGTAACGTGATTCCGTCCAACCGCTATAATAAAAAAATAAAGACCCAGGCGCGGATCCGGGGAGGGGTGGGGCTAAGGGGCTTTACCTCTCGTCCTCGGGCTGTAATCGTTGCTTACAAATTGTACATGTATAATACCTATATGCTATTTGTCAAGCATTTATTTCTTCTTTCATTTTATAATTTCTAGATTCTGGATCGGTACGTAATTACCTAATAATAGGTATAATTTTAGCGAAAGCTCGTCGTCGTATTTGTGATTTCTGGATCCGCGATTATAAAGGTCAAAGGGGGGCGGCCAGGGCGGATCAAACATCCACTTACCCAATTCCCCTCCCCGGCGTCATCACGCCGCCACTGGACACCACTGTACAACGCTCGCGGATTTTTTCCACTCATCCAACCGGCACACCTAACCCACTCGAATCGTCACTTTATACTCGTTTATACGAGTACCGGATCGGAAGAGACCCGACAATGACGATGATGATGATCATCATCATCATCCCCGTCCAACGTTTTGCGATGACATAATAATAATAATAATAATAATAATAATATTGCACGATACGTCGCATTATTATAATGATATATTGTTATGCGGCGCGCGGTTTTACGAGACCGATTATGACGTCCGCCGCGAGGGACTGGTACGGTGCTCTGTACGCCGTTCATAAATAGTTAGGTATGTATGTATGTAAAAAAAAAAAAATATATATATTTTATGCGCACCATCGTACAACCATTATATACCGTCATCGTTATATTATTGTTATATAATATTTATACGCGAACACATACGCATTGTAATGGACGAGATACATCATATAATAATATATGTATGTGTGTGTATACAAAACGTGCGTGTGCGCGGTGTATAGCCGGTTCAAGTGCGCTCGTTATAAAAGTTTCTCTGACCGAGAGTATAATAATATTATATCCGTTGATACAGGGCCCGGTCATGAGGTGGCCGTACGCGCGATTGCTTTTTCGAGAGCCGCCGTCGTTGCGGCTGCCGGTAAAAAGACGGCGCAATCGAGAAAAAAAAAAACATAAAAAATAAAAAATAAATACACGAATGCGCAACATTTTCCAGTCGGATGTCACACAGATACAGACACGCACACGGTACGCGGTACGGTGCGGGAGGACGACGACGAGCCGGGCAGCAGCTGTTCCGTAAATCACCACCGACGTAACAATAGTATACGTATATGTGTTATCATTAGAGGAGGGGCGTCATGCCCTAAAAAAAAAACGTTAAAATGAGGACGCATTTATGCCCTAAAAAAAAAATCACCAAATACGCCATTAAAACGTGTACAATCGCTTAAATATGCTATCAAAACCAAAAATTTAAATGACAGTATTTATTATAGGCAATTACCTGTATAATAAAATAATTAATAAACAATGAAAAAATTATTAACTTACATTGTTAACATATTACTAAATGATTTTAATAAAATGAATAAACTCTATTCCACAACAAATATATATCACTTTTTATTCAGTAGGTAGTATATACGTATTTCGATAACTATGTTATCATCATCAGTACACAATAACTAAAATTTACACAAAAACAAAAATTTATTAAAATAAAATAATCCACAAGTGCTCAAAATTTTTAAATTACTAAATGATATTTAAAAAAAGAAATTTGGCAAGACAAACGTGTACTAACCTACTGATTAAAATATCCCGCCGTTTCATGTGATCCGCGTGAAAACAATCTCTGCAGCGGTCCATAATATTTCAATTTTAGGAATTACCGAGCAGAAGGGGAAAACACGCGGCTCACTCATTTCATATATGTATATATATATTTTTAACAATTTTAAAGATAAATTAAAAACGAATTTTTCTTGATTACTATAAAATTTAGTGAAATGTGCTCTTATAATTAATAAATATAACAAAATACGCACAAACGCGCGAAAAAGAGCTGAATATGCGAAACAAAAAAAAATTTCTTTAATCCGATCTTTACTGCAGTCGTACCTAGTTTGTTTCCAAATCGCATCTGATTAGTACTCCAGAGAGGTCATTTTTTGAATTTTTCAAAAGCGCCTATAGACAAAAAAAAATCCAAAACCTACATAAAAACGGTAAAAACGCGATTTCGTCGAAATCGTTTATCGCGTTATTTCTTCGTAATTTTAAAACTAACGGTCATTTAGAAACTTGAAATATTCAACAAATATGTGACTTTATATTATATTAGGAGGGGAAAAAAAATTTCTTTTAATTTTTGGCTATTTATAACATATATAGTGTGTAATTATGTAATACGCCTACGTAATTGTGTAATCACTTGCCCGAACGGGGGAAAAGAAATATTGTCGTTAAACAGTTTGAACAAATTTAAACTAACTGTATAATTTAATAATTATTTTTTAACTTCTCGCCGCGCGTTGCTCTATTTAGATCACGAAATCAGACGAAATCAGTTTTTTATTAACAATTCTCGTTAACAGTAGGTACCCGCCGTGCGTCCGTGCATTCAACAGCGCGGTGCAGATAATGTTTATTGTGAGAAGAATCGTTGTTGAGAAAAGTGGTATTGAAAAAATGAATTTTCACGAAAAACAATTATTGGAAGAAAGGGTATATTGGAAAGAAAAAAATGTGAAAACCATTTTCCAACCATACATTAAAATATACTAAGCCAAAAATATTACTCAGTTCACGAGATTTTACGTGTTCATAAGAATAATCCGCTTTCATATTGCGTTATATACTTTTGATATTTTTCACTCGTTCTCAATGTACAATATGTACACACATTTTTTATTCATACAAATTTATTATTTACGAATATTAATTTATAGTTTTCGTTTTTTTATTTCTATAATTTCCTTCTTATACGCTTTTTATTCTTTTGTTTATTTATTATTATTTTATTTTTTACTATTTTATCAATTGTTTACAAATCTGTCTTGTTTACGGACGATCACAAACCGTAATATTTAATCGTAAGAATATTTTTCTCACCCGGTCAACTAGTGCATATCATAATTTGTTTGACACTGCAGGGTAAATCGATTTCTATAGGCTGAACAATGGTTTAGTAGAAAACAAGAAAGGTAATTTTTTTTTAAATATTTATCCAGATAGGTATGTGCGTATATTATATTCATTCAAAAGGAAACGCCGGTTGTATTCACTAAACAACAGATGAATATCTGACCATTAGAAACCAACGCGATATAATTTGATATGTTTGTACGTATACGGTAAGTGCACCCTTTTTTTTTTTTGTCTACATCGGACTTTTTTATTTTATTTTCGGTTTTATAAATAAAGGGTTAAAACTTTGCTTGTTTACCAATGACCTTCATCAGTTCATCTGCCACTCATTTTTTATTATTATTAGTATTACTATTATTATTATTATTATTCATAATAATAATACATTATGCGCTAATGCGTGCGTCGTATAATATTATAGAAAAATCAGCCGATGTTCCTGCAGCATAGGTATATAATATTATTACATTAAGGCACGGAACTTAATGCTCTTAAAATGCGTGCCGCATTTGCATGCGATTTTATCCGCTTACGAGAATTAAAATAAGCTTTAAAAATATACATAATTAAGTATATAGAATTTTTTTTTTAAATTTTTACAAAAGGTCGCAAAAAACATAGACAAATTTTAAAATAGTAAAAACAAAAATTAAAAAGTAAAATAACCATAAAAGACTTACGTGGATATGTGAAAGAAACAGAAATTTAAAAAAATTAATCAATTCTTGTGTTTTATATGTATGTCATATATATGCATATAAGAATTTTGAAGACACTTTTGTTCGTATACAAATTAATAAAAATTGTGTACAAGAAAAAATTTTTTAAAGGGTAACGATTTTTATTAAAAAACGGAATTTTGACAAATTTTTATACCTGGAAATAAGAATATAGAAAACAAAAATATGCACGCTTAAAATAAACGAAAATATACACTAAAAAGTGCTCCTAACTAAAAGTTTTAGTAAAAAACCCTCCTTCTCATCCTAATCACTTACAGAGTCATCAATCAAATGATAATTCCACAAGAAAATGCTTGGGGATGCAACGCGACTTTCGATTAAACTGGAAACACCACGTCCGTCAGAAAAGATTACAAATCAAAGAAAAAATGCCCAAACACTATTGGCTAATCGGACGCTATTCCGAACTATTTATAGAAAACATACGTCTTTTGTAATTGGCCATCATCAAACCGATTTGGACTTGTGGTATTCAACTGTGGGGTTGCGCCAGTATGTCCGACACCGAAGTTATACAATGACATCGCTCTTCAGACCATTGCCGCAGCATACCGCGGTTTGAAACGAACGACGGCATACATCGTGATATGATGCTTCCTACAGTTGTGGAAGAAATCAGCAAGTTTGCCCGCAAACACGAGACAAGACTGGAACGACACAATATCAATCCAACAGCGATTCAATTACTTGACAATTCAGAAGTGAACTCGAACGTCTAAAGCCATACGACCTAATTCGATAAGACGCATTAGATTAAGGGCAGGAGTATAATATTTCAAAGGAAATTAAACTCCACACGTGTGTATGTATATTATGCAATTGATTATATTTAATTAATTAGATGTACAAAAATTGTGAACATTTTACTTTTTTGTAAAGACCAATTGGTCGTTTATAAATATACATATTAAAAAAAAAATAATAATAATGCTCTGTTAGTCGTGTGTGAAACCAAAATGCGCGAGATTTCAAGTTTTGCCCCGGGCGCGATATTCAGTCGCTACAATCAGCTAAATCACCTAAATCATTATTGTCATTATCAAACAGATACGTATTAAAACGAATAGAAGCTGATGGAAAAAGAAAGGAAAAATAATCATATTCCGTACGATGAAATAACGAAATACGTTTTCTCCTCGCGCGCACACACAATACGAATATATCATCGCGTTCTCATTCAACATTCGAGAGCATCAAACCGCTGCAAACGCTCTAATACGTATATTATTTATTATCGTGTATAAGTTACTTGCACCAAAAGGACCGCCGACGTTTATCGCGTGTTTTTTTTATTATTATTATTATTATTACAACAGTAAGAGACGGCACATAATGCGATGATGCGTAGACGTGCGCGTGTGCAGTGTACATTCTCCAATTACGTTTTCGGACGAGGGAGGGGTAGAGAAAAAAGTATTCAAAAAGACCCATGTCGGTTGTTAGCAGCGATGACACATACACCGACGAACCGCGATCCATAACGTTTCAAGTGTGTTCGTTTTATTGTGCAGCGCAAGAGATTTCGTTTTTTTTTTTGCCCTTCCGTACACGCGATTCCTTTATACGATATATAACGTTATACGTACGAGTACGCGTATACATCATATACGTATATTACATACGTTTATGGTCGAGACGTTTAACCGAGGAGGTGTACAACACTAACCGCGACGAAAATCCTTTTGTCGTCGTCCCTATATATATATACCTAAGATATATAACGCGTACATAGAGAAGTTGCCGAAGAATAACAGTAGTCTGTGTGGTTAGTACGTGGTATGTTATATACACCGCGTACGTTACGTGCGCTTTGACAGCGTGATGCTGCGTCGTGTTATTGAAAAAAAAAGTTTTTATTTTCCATGAAAATATCCCGCGGTATTCTGCGGAGAGCCACCACCCGGCCATCGCCCACACGGTTTTAAAGTTACATCAAAAATGTCGGTACGAAACGTGCAACACGCAAAGATTTATTCAGAAAACAGATACACGGTACACGACGTCGTCCAGATTACACTTATGATAGAAATCAGTGGCGTATTTGAGATTTCTCTGAGGGAGAAAATGACTATAAAATATTTTCTTCCCTCCGCTCGAAACACATACGTAGTAGATACTATCGATTTTCGAATTTAGTTTATAAACGTACCCGGCCCACTGAAAAATGTGTATAGATATATAGTGTATTACATTTGTTTTTAACCAGGTAAAGGGGGTGCTATAGCACCCTAGCACCCCCTCTGGATCCGCGCCTGGCTCTCGATATCAGGTAAAGGAACTCGTCGACCATTGAATCGGCTCCCAAGAAAAGTAATAATGAATTGGCTCCCGACAACATATTCAACAAGTGGTTCTCGAAATGTGAAAGTCGACGAAATACGTTTACGGTAGGTATGTAATAAGCTATATAATATTTTTAGCGACACCACACACAGTGTCGGATCACTGCCTGAAATATTATTATCCAGTCGTTAAGCTGATAACGCACCGCTCAACGGTAACAATATATTATTATAACTCGATTAGATATTTCTCAGTTCGTTGTTTGCATTCGTACGTATATTGTTTTTTATTGTATCGAGCGCTTCAGACGGATTCGGTCGAAAAAATGCAAAGTGAAAAGGGAGAATTAATTTCAATAGTAAAAATGAGTATAAATTTATAAACCTCTACGAAATAATGATATTACGATTTTTTGATTTTTAATTCGACTGCGTGTTTTACTCGATTTTTTTTTTTTTACTCGTTGAACGATTAGACGACTATATTTCGATAACCAATGTATAAACGTTGAGGGAACCAATTCTACCTAACCTGACACAAATTCAACGGGTAAAAATATGGGCTACCTAAGTTTGGTAGCCAATTCAATAACCCCGTCACAAACCGTCATAGGCGTGCGCACGGGGTGGGCCATGGCACTCCCTGCGAGTCGAGTCGTACTTAACTTATAATCGCGTCCGTTCGCGATTTCCTCAAAATTCAAATTATCTCATATAACGATTTTATATTTATATTACGATTATAATCGTATTACTTTCCTTGATCTGTGTTAAGGATAATTATCCTTAACGCAGATCAAGGAAAGTAATTGTTGTTTTTCAAGAAAGTTAAAACGTACGTCGACATTTTCTTGATCTACGATGTTGAACACGTGTGCATTTCACGCGTAAAACGTCGTCGACGGACGTTTTTCACATTTTCAAAATAACCGTTTTTTTTTTTTATATATAACCTTAAGATTTTCCCTTAACCGCTACCGGTGGTATATATATATATATATATATATGCATCTATTTGGAATATTAATATTATAATAATTTTTTTTCTCCTAACCTCCGGAATACATACCAATTGCTTATATAAATTTTATGGTTATGACTCATGGGAAACTAATGCTTTCTTTCCCCCCCCCAAATAGTGTACGCCCTCGATCCTAATTTAACATTGGCTTGGCCCACCATGCCACAAAGGTCTGCGCACGCCTATATGCAAATAAACGATCCGCGTAAATAGACTCTGCGAACAGAGAAATAAACGCACACATGGATGTTTTAAGGGCAGGTTTTTGCGCGTGACGCGCAACAGTGGACACGAAGAGATGAGTTACGATTTTAATTATATAGGTACTATATAGATTATGGAATTCACGGCGAGCCGCGGAGCGGTCATAATAATAATAATAATAACGCGTATGAATATGATTATGGGCGTGTAAACATCAGCAGCTACTCATAATATAATATATAATATTGTTTGCCTTTGCCGCGCGTTATACGCCGTTCTCGGACGTACGCCGCGTACGTATAGAGAATATCCTTACACGCCTTGAATATGTAGTGTTATATACCCAACTAACTTTCCTTAAAAGACCACCGGAATAAATTAAAAACTATTATATTATGTATACACATGTTTTGTTTTTTAATACACGCTGTTTGCTCGCCACTTGGTTACACTTGGTTACTCTGAGGCGGCGGCGGCGACGGCGTTAATGGCTGCGCAAACACGCGCGCGAACCGGCCAGTGTTTACTCGAGTACACAGGTGCAGGGCACGGCGGAGTTTTAGAAAATGTGTTCGTTTTGAAACGAACGGACGCGCGGTGTATATACGTTTATGTACGGCTTCGATTGCCCACAATATTTTTCTCTCTGCTCAAACAAGCGCGCAGCGTTCTCCGCACTTCGATCGGTCGCGGATGATGACAACACGATAATGAAAACGATTTTTTATTTTTTTTTTTTTTTACTATACCTATCTACGTACACACACACACACACACACACACACACGATGATTTATATACATTATGACGTGTACACGCGTCATACACGGTACGCAAGCGTAAGAATAACGTTTAAAACGTTTTTTTTTCATTTTTTGTACACCGGGTGTCTTCTTTATATTCATTCGATTTCGGCGTTTTGCGGTCGATATAATATATTATAATAAGCGTATACATAATAATATAAATATGTCGTTACAGCGTTTCGCGTGATGGGTTTTGTTTTATGAAACAGTGTGGCTGCAGTCAGTGGCGTGCCCAGGAATTTTCAATGGGTGGGGGGTTGTTATAAGTAACAATTGTCACATAATACGTAAACATAAGTTTAATGAATTGTCATGTTGATACCGACAACTCAAATGTTTATGTTTCAAGCTCTCCAAAATCGTTTCTGGCTTATAATTGTGTACATTTGTAAATCGTTCTATAATTAAAATTAATTTAAATTGTAACACACTAATACCAAGTTGTTCAATTAATATAACATAATATGTTATGTATAGTGAATGTTTATTGTCATAAGCAGTGCTTGAATTGAGGGGGGACGCGGGGGGACGGAGTCCCCTTTCTTTTTTCAAAATATTATAGCGTACCCCTTCTAATTTTTCATACCGGGACGCAGAGAACGGGACGGTCAAGACTAAAATTTTATTGAACTAATGAAAATTAAAAATTTTATTTATAAGGAGTGGTCGGTAGTTGTCACAATATACAAACAATATATTTCTTGAAATGACAATCGTCGATTGCCAATTTTTCTCGGTATTATTTTGTTATTATGAACACAAAATGTAATCTACTTTATTATATAATATGTTGTATTTTTATAAAATATGTTTTGTTTTATTTTCATAAGAACATTACTGTTCGATACACAGTTTTCTCGTCAAAATAAAATACAAACGATTTATGAAAAATTAACCAGTGCGAAACTAAAGTTAACAAAAATAAATATAACACTTCAAAGTTCAGTAAAAGAAAAAACAGACTGTATTTAACAAATTATTAATAAAATTCAATATAACAAACAATAATTGATCTTAAAAATAAAGGAATATTAAATATAATGTTTACATAAGTTCCATACAAAGTTACTGGATAATATAATTATTAATTATTATAAAACGATAAATACACCAAAAGAAAGTAAAAAACCTGATCCTCGAATGGATGAAACTCAATGAGCTTTTCATTGAGTTTCATCCACAAACACAAGGATACTGAATGATAAAGTTTTCTTGCGCAAAACACAAATAATAGTTTTTGTAAAATAATGACGAAATATTATAATTTTGGCAATAGCACAACAACAAATTTAAATATCAATACCAATAATAATAATCATAAAATTTGCTTAATTAAACAAGTATATAAAAGTAATCGTATATTAATAAAAACAAAAAATAATAATAATAATAATAATAATAAATGCTCCTTTACTATGTGGCGCAAATGTTTACAGTTAAAAAAAATGATGCTTATTTATTATTGTATAATGAAAATATAGGTGTGGGGGCGAAGCCCCCCACGAATTTATAAGACATTACAATCTGCTGGAACGCACATTATTTTTGTACTTTTGCATCCCCCTTCTAATTTTTTTCCAATTCAAGCACTGGTCATAAGTAATAACTTTTTGCTAATAACTAATGAAAAGTATTAAGTAATGACTCTAAAACCGTAGCTCTTATAACTAATAAGTTGTTTTCTGTAGGTCGGCAAAAAAGACAATGGGGGGATATTACCCCCAACCTCCCCCCCCCCTCCCGAGCACGCCACTGGCTGCAGTACGGCCGTCATTTCGGTTTTCGAAAGTGGGACGCGAAAACCGGCGGCCCGTTCAACTACATTCCCACTTACATTTTTTTGGCCGAACACAATTTCTGTTTAACGCGATTCAGACATTTTCGTTATCGAAGCGACCGATATATATATTTTTTTCTCACGAGGGAAACTCGTCACTTCGCTCGCAGCTACATACGGTAATACGTCGTACAACGACTATATAGTGTGTACCGTATAAATATTATACCTGAAATTCAATGGTTTTAAAGTATTTCCCTATATATTGCCGACGTGGTTGAAACCGACGTGTCGTGACCAACGTTCCGAACGGCTTATTTGAAATCGTTTTCCCTCTCTTTCTTGGCCCGTCTTGGCCACACCCGCTGCACATTTAGCTATTTTTTTTTTCATTTTTATTTTTTTACACTCGCAAATTATATATATACGTACATAAAACACATACGTTTGAAACGTTAAAGGCCGGTTCACATTATTTGTCAAAGCAGTCCGTGAACCACGGAATCAGTGGCACGGATTCTATTACGCACCGCACTACGTACGTGTGACAAGCTCGTACAAGTCGTGTTGTCCGATCTGTGCCGGCACGGACGCGTATCGAAATTCTCGTACGCGGCGAGAACATTTTTATTTTTATATTGACTATAGTTATCATCACAGATAAGATTTCCTATTCAGCCCGTGTAATTTTTCAAAAATGTAAACAAACTAAAACCCTCCTGCGAGGGATCCTCGTCACCGCTGAGAGGGAAAACAAATTTTTTTTTTTGAGTTCCTTTTTAGTTTTGGGCTGTATATAATATCAGCGTTTATTCCGTCAGTAGATGAATCAAAATGAATGTGCGTGTAAAATAAAGTATTAACATATTGTAAGAGAGCCGTACTGCAGCAGTACGGGACCGATTGAAAAGGGGGTAAAAATTAGTTTTAATTGGAGACCGTTGCCGCGGCGAAAGGGTCGATGAATGTCTGTGACACAGGACACGCGCGCGCGCGCGCGCGGAGTGATGTGATTTTGAATAGGAATTTTTCAAGTAGTACGGAGGACAGATTTAAATGCGACTTAACGTCCGTCGCAGTTGCAGCGTTTCCCATGCCACGTGGCCGTCACAACAAAACAATAACACAACGTCATTGTGAACACAAATCTTAGATTAATTAAATTTGGATTTTATCGTCTCGGCCAATCTCGTGTTTTTTTTCCGCCCCAAATCGTCGGCCCGTCGAAGTTCCTAAAGCGCATTTAATAATATATTATAACGATTATACTTATACGTACTACCTATAGCGGTATAGTAGATTTTTCGATTCAGGATATTTTTTTCCGTAGGGGTGGGGGAAGAGCCTTAATGTTTTATAATAATTTTGTGAGCAAAATATTTAGAATTTGATGTTAGGTCCGCGAATAAAGTACGTATTACCTACATTTTTCAAAAATTAAAAAGTATATTTGATTTTCGAATACGTAAGGAATACATCACAGCCGAGGAGGCAGGGCTCGAATCAGAGCCACTGTACTCGCATCAATCGCGGTCTTACTTGTCGTTGACCGAATATAACTACTATAACGAAGACAGCAGCTGACTGTCGATACGGTTTTCAAAGTACGGTTTTCTTAAAACGCTAAATCGTTTGAATACCTATCGGAATTGCGTTGAAAAATATTAACGTTTTTTTTCCCCCGAATTAAATTGCCGTTTCCCAAACGATTCCTCTGCAGTACCTTTATTATAGAATCGTAACAGTATGCGGTTAGCGCTGAGAAAAAAGTTATTAATATATTATGTATGTGATCACTGTTTGGAGAGTACGCCATCTTAAATGAAATCCGTTTGTATCGTGTTGATAAGTCGAGAAAAAAAAAACCGTACAATAATGTAACGCTACTCAGACAATACGAATAATAACGGACATAATAGTAATAATAGTAACAGACATAAAATATAGAGAGTATACTGAGTATAATTACATTGTGCCACGTGATAATAAAAAAAGTTGGATATATTTTTAGATTCTGAGCGGAGCGAGGAATGTATTAGTTTTACGCAATAATGCGTTTTTTTTAATTTTCAAAAATTTTCTTTCAATTTTGAACTGTTTACAAAAAGGGTTAGTTTTTGTTATACATCCAAAATATTACACAGAAGCTCCGTTTAGAATCGTTTTATAGAAAGCAATGATTTATCATTGCTTTCAAATTTACAGTGATAACAATATACTCTAAAATCTTTACCAAAGTAATTCACTTAAGGGCGACATTCACAATATCCCGCTGCTCGCTATTTCTCTTTATTATTATTATTATTATTATTATTTCTAGTAAACGATGAAATTTGCACTTTTTATAATAAAATGGTCTTTTTAGTTTAGTTTATTTCCTCGTATTAATCAACACTAGTGTTCGTTCTTGTTAATTCGTTTGTTTTACGCGCACGTTTATGACGACTTTACGTTTGTTCAATACAACTATTGAAATACATGTAATAACTACCACTGATCTGTATATACGTATATATATCGTATATATAATTTACCCGCAAGTACCATTCTCATATTATAATACACATAGATTTAACCTAAATATCCTGTGTTTCGTGAACCAATCGAATGGTTTAACGTTAGTTTCGAATACACTTCAATGGGATTTTCAGTATATATATATATATATATATATATATATATAATATCTAGTGGAAGTAAAACACAAAGCTAGGATTATGTAATAATAACAGAGCGAAAGTCTGTTGGATTATGGGTACTTTCAATATACATATGTAGTAGCTAACGTGCATTAACGCAGTATTGTTTCAGACAAGTGTTACCATACGTCCGACGTAGTTTAAAATAAATTATTTATTTATGTTTATTTGAACGAAAATTAGTCGCGTTCAAATACACTGATTTTTTAAACCGAACGTTTCATAGGAAAATGCGTTTTAAAATTCAGTTTAATTTATTCGTTTTGTTGAATTTTAATGACGCATTCTTATAGGAAATTTATTAAAATAATATGTGTATCGAACACGATATTATTGTAATATTTTTGACGTCATTTAAATATATATATATCTTTATAACGTCATTCTGAAAGCGATTTTCAAGTCATTAAATATTTTCTAAAAGTTTCGCTGTTTTTTTCTTTCTCGCGACACATTTTGAAATGCTCTCAAAACCCACTGGAAACGTTGAACTAGATTATTGTCCGTTTAGTTTGCTGGATTTTTAATGGCGTTGAAATTTGTAGAGCGTTTTTTTTTTCTTACAGCGTTCTAAGGATATTTTTTAATTATGATATACGAAAGAAAAACACGCTCGTCATTATACGACGGTAAAATAATAATATCGCGAGTTCAGTTACTCGGGTAAAACCTTCTTAATGGACATTATTTAGAATAATACGTTACGGGAACTTCTCATATTTCTATCAATCATTATAAATATTTATTAATTTTGTATATTTACGTATATGTAAATACGTATAAAATGAAGGCAAAGCTTATTTTGAAAAATAAAGAATATATATATATATTTTTTTTTTTAAATTTAAGTTTCTAATAAAATTTTAAAAAAATAAATATTTTTTTTGTCACTCAACGCCTTTTTTATTGTTATATGCGTATGATTTTTTTTTATCTTTTTTTTTATTTCGTTGTTGTACTTTTCTTTTTCGCTGAAAATTTTTGTCGACAACGTTATAGTAAATAATAATAATAATAAAAAAGGTAGGGAGCCGCAAATGTTGCGGATGTCGCTTAAACGGATTACTTATATAACGAATTTAGAGTTTTGTTTTTTCTATAAATTTGAAAGAAATTATAAATCATTGCATTCGATAAAACGATTAGGTGTAATATTATTTATTATTATTATTATTATTATATATACCTGCAATCTGTATATAACGTGAGTGAAGAGTATATAATTTACAATTAACTTATTTTTGGGTGAACCACGTTTAATAAATATTGAGAAAATAGTTTTTCTTCCAATTTTTGGGTAGTTATGAATGAGGCAAAAAAATAAAAATATTCGAATTAAAAAAAAATAAAATAAAAAATCGAAAAACTTTTCAATTGAGGTACCTACTAGATACAGGAATTTGTTTTCGGAACATAACGCATTTACGAGATCATCCGAGCATTCTTTCTAGTTGAAAATTTGTACACAGAAAAAAAAAGAAAAGAAAACGTCATTGTAAAACCAATATAGCTTCTTCGCTCCACTCAGAATCTAAAATTTAATACGACAACTCTCATATATTTATTTTTCATTATACTCTTTTGTTTCATTGAATATTCAAATATACACACACGTATGTATAATATGTATATGTGTGTGTGTGTGTGTGTGTGTTTGTACTAAATACATATTTATTATTTACGAGTATTAATTTATTGTTTATGATTCAAAACAAACCGAAAACTAAAAGAAAAACTATTTTCTCAATAAAGTTTTTAAACCCGTGACAAAAAATTACCAGAATAAAGGCGCTAATGTCTTGAAATTTACATCGGATGTGTAACTTTGCAGTGTGCTTTTGCAAAATTGTCAAATAATTTCTTTCAATTCAAGCTATTTATAGCAATATTATTAGACGTTGAGCTATTTAAGTCATAAAAAGTGTAATGTTTGTTTTTAAGTGCTGAAAATTGTATGCGAAATAGGTCCTACGTTATTTCAACTGTATTCGAAATATCTGGACAATCCTGATCCACATTTTTTTTTTTTTTATAACCACTTAATAAATTTTCCGACAAAGTACCTAGTTACGCCGAAGCTCCGCCCGGAATCGTTTTTATCGAACGCAACAATCGCAATGATTGCATTTCAATTTATAGTACAACAACGTAAACGATAATTTATCGATTATTATTTCGGTTTGCTTGGCAAACGCCAAAAAAAAAAAAATCAAAATTCTATAGAGTACCTTCAAAGTATTTGTGTGTGTGTGGGGTTTGCAATAAAGGCAATGTTCGCGTTTTTGTACCATTTATATATATATATATATATATTTCATCATTGGTGCGAGATTGTATAATGTCGACACAAAGCAGACGGAGGTGTCGGCGGCGGCGGCGGCGGCGGCGGCGGGGCAAATTGAAAAACGGTATCATCGGCCCGAACAATGGGATAATATATATATCGGGGACGGCGAGGGCCGGAGCCGGTGGTGCAGTAAAGGAAGGAGAAGGAGACGGAAAAAATATAAATAAATAAGTTGCCTCGTCACCGACATAGTATAGAAGTGCGCGTATTGCAGGGTGTTTTCAAAAAAAAAAAAAAGAGAAGAAGAAGAAAAAAATGTATTTCGCCACGGCGGACGGCGGGCCGAACGCGGGGCGTCGGGTGTCGGTGGCGGATAGTTAATCAGATTTAAATTGAATCGCATGTACCCAGAAAATTGATATTCCGCTGCGGCTGACACGTCTATTTACCCCGCGGTACGGGTCCCGTCGTGGATACTCTTTGACAAGTCTGCTGTGGTGTAATTGGAACATCCTGCAGTTCCGCCGCGCAGACCGCGCCGCGAGGCACCACGGACGAGGAACACCTTATTTTAATTCGGCAGGATCACACCTCCGGTTTTTCTCGCGCCTCCCGTGTCGTCACCACATATATATTATATAATAATATGATTATTATTATTATTATTATTATCATATCATCATCAACTCAAAGGGTTCACGCCTCGGCGACGGGTCTAAATATCCCTTTTCTCGACGACTCCACCACACTCCTATATATGTATTCAGTGCCGCCGACCCGATGTCCCTTTGTCCCCGCGGAGGCGCCTCGAGTTCAGTGACGGATCTACAGATGGCGTGGCGGGGGGAGTTATGGTGCCCCCCCCTCCTGCAACTCGTGGGTACTAAAAAAAATAATTAACGATATCGAAATTAAAAGAGAAAACGAATTATTTGCAGTAAGCGACAGGCAAACACCGAGCAAAATCTTTTTATTTCACAAATATTACAAGTAAGATTTTTTACTCGTAAACGAGTTTTTTTTTTTGGTCTTAAACCAAGAATTTATGAGTGTTTATTTACTGCTGATTCCTGTGCGTCGTCCGAAGAACGAGAAGCTTTTGAAAATTTATCACAGTTTTATACGCCTTTAGCAAATCATAATACGTATTACGTCGGCTACAGCAGGATTAAAGTTGTGGAAAATAAAACTCAGAACTATACGAGTATCGACACACTTTCTTTATGTGATGAACACGTTTTTCCAGATATTCGTAAATGCATAATGAAAAATCCATAGCGCGTCGTCAGTTTCTACAGCTACTCTGGAAAGAACATTTTCCACGTTGAAACGATCGCAGACGACGTATTTAAGAAATTCTATTGAACAAGCATTACATACGTACTATATATAACGATAAATACATTGTTTTTATCCTCTACTTTTATTTAGGTATTTTTATATAACCGATTGAACACGGGCTTGCCGTATTCATTAAACAACACATGTACTTACTTGATGAAGTAATTTATATTACGACACGGTTTTCTGGAAAAGTTTAATTTTGTTTTATGAATTAATATAAATGAATAAAGTGTATTATATACATAAATATTCTTATACACACCTATCCCGTGAGAAAATCTTAGACCCGCCATTGTTCGAATTAAACGTATCATATTGTATTTCACACAAATGAGTCTTGAAAATTTACCTATACACGCACGTTTTTCCTTTAATATGTATTTACTCGCTAACCGTTGGGTCGCTTTTCAGTAGTTATAGGTTACTGTTAATTTGATAAACTCGGCCTGTATGATAACCAGTTATTTTACAAAATAATTTAAATGCTCGGTTATTGTGGTTTAAAATCGTTTAACCGGTTATGACTTATTACGCATGATAACTATAGTCAGTCCGGCGAATACAATAGATTTGTCATATTTATCTAAAAATTAATCATGCTAACCAAGTTTTTGGTTAGTATCGTGTGATTAAATACGTGTGATAAATCTTGTGATTGTTTGCGAGAATCGTGTTTTGATTATTTTTTTTTTTTTTAGCGTAATTGTATAAGATGTCTGGTTAAATGAACTATACAAATTATTTGTAATTTAACACTATTTAACCGGTTATTATACATAGCAATAAAACCACATAGTTCTGAAGGTTAAAAAATAATGTTTAATTTCTAAGTCGAAAGTTCTACAGTAAGTTTATTTTTGAAAACAACGTTTATAGAAGAGGTTATTTTTTAATTGTTAGAACAAGATGAACTATCATGACATTTAGAATTGTACAGAATTTCGTTTTTTTCTTGCGAATTTATTATATCCGCCAGACCGTCTAGTTTTATAAAATCTTATAATTTTTCCTAATTCATCATAAATTTCACGCTAAAATTCAAACGGTTCATTAAAAATTGTTCAAAATTTTTAGTGTTCGTTGTGAAAACGTATAGCTTTTAATCTAAGACAGTAAAAGTACCACCACCTTAAAAAGTGTAATACTCGTTCTATGCTGTACCGTTTAATATTAAACACGTAAAACACGTATTATTCGTATTTATTTGCATGTAATAAACCGAATTCAATAAAACAACGATTTATTATATTAATATTGTTTGATATTAATAACGTATTAAATTGATGTACGCTTAATAATTCATCAAACGTTTAAACTTACTTTACTCGATCAATACGATTCGTCTGTGTCGAATGTTTATATAATCGTAAAAAAATAAAACTAAAGTAACGGGGTTTTTTTCCGATTCGATTGTTTTGTGACTTAAAAAAAAAAAAGTAAAAATATCGAATTTTTGCAATAAAAAACGTTGTTTTTTGTTTCATCCGTCGACATTTAGTGTTTGTCATTTTTGAGTGTTTTATATTCGACGATTTGTGACACACTCAAAATGATTTCGGTGTACAATTACTTTTGTGAAACACATATTATATTATATATTATATATATATATATGCGCAGGGAGACAAGCCCCGGGTAAATGAAAAAAAAAAAACAAACCATTGATTTGAACCAGTGTTGCACTCTTGAAAAGGAGTCGGATTTCAAACGGGTGTACAAGAGGAAAGAAAAATACACCGATATAGTTGAAACTACATTTTATTTAAATTTTCAACACAAAAAAATATAAGCAAACGTTCAATATTCGTTAAATGAAAAAAAAATAAAAATAAACGTAGAAAGTATAGAGTCTTATAATAATAGTAATATTAATATTATTATGTTTGAGTGCTATACGCGGTTAAATTCCGAACACCACCACTTAATATTAATAGGCGCTCAAAGTATTAAACGTATACACTATATTATTATATATATACATTATACGCATTATTATATCTAATATATAAATATTATTATTATTATTATTATTATTATTATTATTATTATTATTGACAACTTTGCGTTGAATTTTAGATAATAATTTTTTTTTTTTGTTACAGTTAACACTCGCATTTACACGGTGGGGTATGGGTATTATTGAATATTATATATGAGTAATAATATTGTAAAATAATAACTGCGTAGTAGTAAGTGATATAAAACGAGGACGTTACGATTTTTGTCAAGAATTATTAATATCGCGTGTAACATAATACGCGCGATATTGTTAAAATATATTTAACAATCCATTTTGTCGAAAGTCATATTCAGAGAATAAGAACGTTTTAAACGTTTTTTTTTTTTTATTATTTTACACAACATTAATAATTATTTCACTCATACAAATAATATATTATAGTGAATGGTTTATTACACAGCGTTACGTAGTACGCAATATGTACATTGTAATATATACTATAATACTTAATAAAATAAGAAAGATTATTCGAAAAAAGAAAAAAAATTCATGATTTGACATACCTATATATATATATATATTATAATTAATATTAATACAACGATTATTATTATAAAAACGTAATATAAATGCTGTTGGAAAACGTACCTTAAAAAAAAAAACAATAAAAAAAAAGGCGGGTACTTATATATATATACAGTGTATATTATGTAGATGTGTACTATATACGAATTATTGCAGGAAATATGCAATAATATATAACGTTTAACGTTTATTCCGCCAAAATTAAAAAGCTTGTAGGTTCCGTATAAATACAAAACATTATAACACCGGCAGAAAGGATATTATATTTTAAAATCTAACGAATTATTATTATTATTTACAATTTTTCATTTCCGCCAGAGTACTTGTGTGTGTGGAACGATTAAGCGTTTAAAAGCGAAAAATTCGTCGAAACGTTAAAATATCTGAATTTTGCCAGCAATAAATTAAATGTCCATTTTTTCATTTTCTTTAATTGTAAAATAATTCAAAATCTTGGGGGACCCAAATATGCGGTGGCCCCTGGGCTGCGACCCATTCAGCCACCCCCTAAATCCGGCCCTGACGAATCAATCGATATATTCGACTGAAACTGACGTACATCATCAGTATATCGTATTGACTCCTAAGCAGTGGCGCAAACGTTAAGGGTCAATGGTCAATGGTCGACCCCCCCCCTATTTAAAAGGGTGGGTGGGGCGATGCTGGTGTTATGGTAGGCTAAAAATTTAAATAATATATTTTTAATCATAATTAATACTATCGTGCATGCAAGGTTGTCATTGGGTGTCTACTGGTTGTCTACTGCGTGGTGGCAAGGTGTGCAAAATATTGTTAGACCCATCAATGTGCAGTACATGACATGTATTAAGAAGGTTCATATATTTATATTTCTCAATTTAATTTAAAATCGTTATACTCGATTTCGTATCGATTACGGCCGGTGGTGGGACAAGCGAAAACTGTTTCTCGTGGGCGAGGCGGATATCGTTTTACGCTGCGCGGACAGCTCCAGTTCGAGGGACATACGGGACATAGCGTCTGAACTCGGCGACCGAGAGGAAAACTGTGGAGTCGAGAAACGGAAACGCGGTCATTGCGCACAAACGTTGTGCTCGGTTGACGGCGTCTGCGGCTTTTTATATTTATTTATATATACAAATGCTTTGCTGGTAAAAATACTTTGCGGGTTTCAGTCCGAGTACGAAGTCTTGTCGGAGCCGGGTGACGGCGACCGCGGCGACGTCGCGGACGCGTTTAAGACGTGATGGTGCGATTGGTAAGCGATCGCGTGCGGATGCACGGTGGTCAGATGGTGCAGTTGCGGTTGCAGATAGTGGTGAATGGGCGCGGTGAGAAATCGTTGTGTCTGTTGTTGCTGCTGCTGCTGCTGCTGTTGCTGCTGGTGATGGTGGTGGTGGAACGAAGTCATGGCCGCCGCGGCCGTGCACACCGTGGCCGCGGCCGCGGACATGGGCGAGAACGCCGAGTGCGAGTCCATCAGTGACGGATGCGTCATGGCGGGAAGCTGGTCGGACGAGCACATCTGGAAGAAACGAGCGCGACGGGCACACCGTATATAATTCTGTCATAATTGAAAATTTAATATTTTTACATATGTTTCAAAAAAAATAAAAATATATATATATATACAAGTGTTATACAATTTTAAAAAGTAGCAAAAAAAAAAAAATTATATTTTTCACTATTAAATATTAAAGACTGGTGGTCACCCTATACAGAAACGGTTTCCGATCTATCACCAATCTCATAATTATTATTATGGTTATATTTCCTGTTCGACACCGTATTTAGTGAGCGCGATGCACGCCTAACGATTCAATAGTATCGTATAGTAAACGAAATTTTATTTGTATACTAGCTCAAAAACGATACAAATAATAATTTGAGTATACGTATATATATATATGAAAAAGATTTTTTTTTTAAAAAAGATTTAAACTAATATAGGATTTGTAAATATCTGCAGGAAAAGTGACAAACGTGTTATAATAATCCGTATATAAATAGACATTCGCGCGCATCGCATGCAAAAACTACTGAAAATATCGAGATGCGGTTCGGTTTTGTTTTTTATTTCTAGACTAATTCACGCAGATCGTTTTAGGTATATATATATATATATAATTTGAAAAATATCCGTGCGGTCGGGAGAAAGTGACAAACTCTTTTAAAAACATTTCGCTCGAGAAAATACATTATCGATTTTCCGATTACCACCGTGTACGGTTTACAATGCGACCGACGACTATTTCAATTATATTTTTAAGTGTTGACGTGTGCACGAAACGTACCTGAAGAAAATTAAGTGGATAAAATTACGAGGACAACACCGTTGTCACTATATATCGGCACCGCGCGGAGAATTTACTGCAGTTAGACTGGCTGCAGTCTGATCTTGTTTCTAAAGTAGGCCATAACACGTTTTTCCGAAAGACATCGATCGAGCGAAGACGCCAAACCCGACTTTTCAGATTTCTCTGTCGGTTATCAGAGGCAATATATATATATTTTGTCTACAATCGTTACCGATTTCGGTCGCAAGAATTGTTGTAGAAATTATTCTCAGTACCGTTTGGTCGTGTGAAAATTACCGCCAGGACTATACGACCGCGTACATAATGTAGTCACGTCATTATATTATTTGAATAATAATAATAAACTATTGGAAATCCGTGTTACAATAATATTCAGTATATCTACTCAGGATTATTCGCGTCATACGCATCCTAATCCGGATAAATATTTGAGTATCGCCGAACAGCGCAGCTATATTGGTAACAACAAATTGTACTCATATAATTTTGTATATAGATATAATAGTTAAACTGCAGTTTGTCTGCGTCCCTTATGCGAAGCCGAATAATTCAACAACGTAACGCGAGAAACACCCGAGGTCAGTGGCGTGCTCAGGGGGGGGAGGTTAGAGTTATATCCCCCCCCATTGTCTTTTTTTGCCGATCTACAGAAAACGACTTAACAGTTGTTATAAGAGCTATTTTAGAGTCATTACTTGTTTTAGATGACGACATAAATGAAATGAATACAAAAGCTAGGCGGTTGAGTTTCCGTTTGGAATAAGTAATCTAAAATAAGTATTTTATTTTTTTTGTTTGTTTTTAAAAATGCAATACATTTTTTTCGATTTAATGGTGTTATGTTAATTGAACAACTTGGTATTAGTATGTTATAATTTAAATTCATTTTAATTATAGAACAATTTACATATGTACACAATTTTAAGCTAGAAACGATTTTGGAGAGCATGAAACATAAACATTTGAGTTTTTGGTATTACCGTGACAATTCATCAAAATGTATTATTACTATTTACTTATAACATCCCCCCCCCATTGAAAACTCCTGGGCACGCCACTGCCCGAGGTCGTATTGCGTGCAAAGACGATAAATTCGAACTGAGATCGGCGATACGTATTTATTTATTATTTTTTGTTTTTCAAAAACATCCGCGTGTAATATTATGAATTAATAAATCGGTGTAGCAGTCAGAAATGTATTTCGACGGGAGGCGTTAAATTTTCTATCGCCGTTTTTAGAAGAAAAAAAAATGCCAAAAATCTGTTCGCACTGATATTCTGTGTAGTGAATCCAACACAAAAAAATTAAAATAAAATTATACGACCGTTTTTTTTTTTTTTAAAAATTAAACGATAATAGAACGCAGGCAAACGAAACCGTGCAACGCCCGGCAGAACCAATATTGTACCGTGCAACGCGAAAATACCGAAAAACGTTCAAAAATATTGAAGAAATGTGTACGATAAAACGGCCGTTTGACGGTGGAAAAAAAACCATAAAGCCCGCACAGTCGTACCGTGTAACACACCAAATTTGTACACAAAATAAACTATACAATATTGTCTATAAGCGATAACAGAGTTGTTTTTTTTCAAAACATCTTTTTTAATTCTTAAGAGATTAAAAAAAAATGGTAAAAATTGTATTTCTAACAAAATGCTTTTTAATAACTTTTAAAGAATATTATCTTATGTTGTAATATATTTCGTGTAACATTTTACTGTCTAAAACACGACGTTTTACCACCCTCCAGATGAGTACTTTCCCGCGTGAAGCAATTATTTTGATGAAAATCATAGACGTGTATACGTAGCCTGAAGGTGATTGGACTGACTGATTTTGGCTGTTGGTTTCAATAAACGCGCGGAGAGTGAATAACCCGCGCCATCCGTGAATATAACGGCGGCGATGCGCGCGATACCGAGAGAACACTGCAGCTTGCGGGGTCGTATATTATATTACGTATAATATAGTCTCGCAGTAGCTATAATAATTCGCTTTAAAATATCGCGTATTATTATTATTATATTATTTAAATATAATAAAATCTATTTTATAATATGGCCGCGCGAAGGGGTTCGTCCCTAAACACGTTTTGAACGTCGCGCCGTTGCGTTACGCGTTATAATAGCTCCTGCTGCTGCTGCTGCTGCTGCTGCTGCTGGTCTACACGACGAGCACAATAACACAGCAATGACGTACAAAAACCCCGGTAAAGGTGTACGCGATTAGACGAGGGGCTATAAAATCGGCAAAGTAACAATATGGCGGAATGATAAAAAAAAAAAATTTATTATTATTTTTTTTTTATAGGAAAACAATAACGAAGAACGTAAAATTTATACGGGAAAAAATAACGTAGAGAAATTGAAAATCGAGGAAAGAGTTTCGCGGGAAAACGTTTAATTGGAATTTTTAAGAATTCTAAGAAAATATAACGCGGGGGAATATAAAAGGCGGGAAAATGTTGCGCGGCAATATAATTAATATAATAAGTGCAATTGAAGGGTCCGGCAGCGAGAACCAGGTATCTCCACTCTTTTTCGAAATTCGTTTTTGGTGCATTATCTGATAATGGAAAACTTTGTCTACGCAGTTTGACGCAATAACCAGATAAGTCCGTCCGTTAGATAGGCTAATATCACGGAAAAACGAAATTCGTTCGTTTCAGTGCAATAACCAGGTATCTCCAGTTTTTCTTTTGTTTTTGTTAAAAAATGTACTTTAGATTACGTAAAATGAAAATCTATATAATATCTTCGTATGAAAGTTTAAACGTATTTTTACAATATTTTCATACATCCATTAAAAATTTAATTATTTACTTTTTTGTGCCTCCCGAACAGTTTCAAAAAAATTGGAGACACCTGATTCTTGCTCTGGACCCTTCATTCATAAAAATAAAATCGTAAATAATACAAATATAAATAATATATATATAAAAAAAATAAATAAATCGTATAATACGTAATATAATTCTCGCGTAATGTTTCCTCTTAGTTATTCCTCAATATATCGATTTTGTTTATTTTTATTTTTTCCCCGCGATAAATTATTAGCAGAAATAAATAAAAAATTTCCTGCGGACATCCTGCGGTTCCTGACGAGTATTTTTCCGATTATTGCGAATATACAGACGTACTCGAATCGTATTGTACTGCAGCAGCAGCAGCAGCAGCAGTTTGAAGGCGATTTTTACGACGATCGGAGAGAAGAGATGTGTTGAAAAGAAGCTGTCGGCACCACGCGAATTAATTATAATAATAATAATAATAATATTTTGCCCAAAAAATGTATAGTCTGACTCGTCAAACGGCATAATATGCGTGTAAGCGCGGTAAATATAATATTAAAAACGAAATTAGACGATCCTTATAAAATACGTAAATCAGTGGCGTGTTTACGGCGGCAGGGAACGGGAGGGGGGGGGAAGAGAAGTTCGGGTTAAGCCTCGAACCAAAAAAGTCAATTGAAAATATTATTGCGCTTTGATCGATTTCAATATTAATACGTTTAACGCGCTACTGTAACAATCGACACCACGCGTAGTCGACAGCAAACACATCACTCCAGTTCTCTATTTCAAAAAAAAAACTGTTATGACGACGAACATTTTATGTGGGTATCTCACAAAAGATTACGGTGAAAATACGCAGGAAATTGGAAAAGACATACATATGTACTCGAGGAGAAATTCGTGGGAGGAGGGACGTGTTGAGGCACACATACGCAAAAATAAAAAATAAAAAAATACAGTCTCGGTTATTGTATATTTAAAAAAAAAATTAACCAATATACACGTTATAATTTATAACAGTTACTATTTAAATAATTATAAATTATCAGCCATCGAAATTTCTTTTTTTTAAATATAAAGCGCTATGTACATAATTTACACGAACGTGTTTTTCCGCGATTTTTGTGCGGCGAATATAATTTTAAAGTCCTCTTCGAAACTAATATTTTTTTTTTTTTTTTAGAACATCGTTTTTCGTAGATAAAACAATTAAGGACGAAAGATCATATTGCAGTAGCGTGAGGCTTAGAGTATATACACAGAGTAGGTGGCATTAGTGCTACCTAGTGAAGAATCAGTGCCACCCAGCGATTAGTGGTTGTGCCACGAATATTATTATATTATTTTACACGAACGACATTGTATAAATATATATATATACAGGGGCGTATCCATGTGGGGGGGGGGAGTTATGGAGGTCAGATCCTTCCTCGTGGACCTAATATAAGTCGAGCAGAAGTTCGAGTATGTTTAAATTCAATGATTTTTTTATGTTTATTTATTCACGTTTAAATCTGATTGTAATTGTTTTAGCATATGTTATGTTTTTACAATAAAAATTCATGAAATAAAGAGTGGTTGTCTAGTAGTTATATGTTAAAATTTTTTATATGTTTGTATAACGTTCTGTGGTTTGTATATGTTCATGTCGGTAAAATTTTGTCATTGTTGATAAGAAATATTATATTAATTGATAAGAAATTTGCTCGCGGGCTGTCCCTAGACGCTCGTTTCCCATACAACCAGAGCCGTCCTAATCACCAATAACGCCCTAGGGCAATAATATTTGACGGCCCCCAAAAAAAAAAATTTTACAACTAACGTAGTATCTAATTACATCATTTTATATATTTTAATAGTAAATACACTCATCCTCGAAATCATCATATAGATACAAGGGAAATTAATATCCAAAATAAAACAACACATTTTTTCTTTTTGTCTTTCATTTTTTTTGACGCCCTACGCATTCATATTTCCTTGCCCCATTTGCCCCCCCCCCTTGGGACTGCTATGCATATAACACACGTAATCACGCCACTGATAAGTAATAATACGTAGCGGGCCCCGGGGACGCGGCCCGCCCCTTCCCCATTCATCTATCCCAGCGGTTCCCAACCTTTTTGAGACCATTACCCATAAATCGGGGTACATATTAGCAATTACCCCCTCCCCACAACTAAAAAAAGTTTAGTTTAAAAATTTAAAAAAAAAATCAAAAATGGAATTTACCGAAATTATTACTATAACCGTATCCAACAATATTACAATATTACGTCGTTAGTCATCACACCTTGGTATTTTCGACCGCGTTATAACAAAAATAAAAATTAGGTAGTCTCATCTTTACCCCTGCAGAAAATCCCGTTTTACCCCTTGGGGGGTAATTACCCCCAGGTCGGGAACCGCTGATCTATCCGGACCTGTGCAAAAACTACGAAATATCTTAACGTTCGGTACTTACCATGAGCTCGATCGCGTGCAAGACGTCGCCGTTGCACCTGTGCAATACGTTTTCGATGTCCGCGCGTCTCTTGTACGGGAACACGCGGCGGAGCACGTCGACGGCGGATCGCCCGGCGGCGGAACTGGTACCGCCGGTGCCGGCTGCGGCTGCAGCTGCGGCGGCGGCGGCGGCGGCGGCATTCGTTTCCAAAAAATTCGACAAATTCTGGTAGTTGGACGGCAAGTGTGACGAACCGCGGTCCGGTTCGGTCGGCGAACTCGAGTCTTTTCGTTTGGGCAACGACAGGTTTTCGGGGGCCGCTTCGTTGCTGCTATCGTTGCTTTCCGCCTGTGTACGTAGGTATATACGCGTGTTATTATAATGTTCGCGTAAAGCATCGTTATTACCAGGGCTCGGAAGTTATAGCACTAAAAAAATTAATTTTTAGCGCTTAAATATGCACATAAAAACATTAATATAAGCGCTATAAATAGCACTAAAAATTGGAAAATATGCAAAATAAAAGAAAACTAAAATAAAATCATAGGTCTTTACGTACGGCGATAACGCCGTATCTTACGTAAATACGACGAATTCGATAACTGCAGTTCATATTTTGATACAATTTTAAAATAACTAAATTATTGAAATGAACGGAATTGTCCGATTTAATCGACGATAACAACGGTCTAAGGCCGTTTATTCCGGATGCGTACAATCTTAAAACAATTTGTTTTCGTTCACATATTCGTAGGCGGCTGTTTGATAGGTAATTTAGTTTTCAACAATATGTGTTTATTTCCTTAAATATGCCCATTAACAGCATTTATAACTCCAAATTAGCAAAATACCTCCTATAATATGTATTTATGTGAAAATATACCCAAAATAGCACTAAAACCTAAAATTAGCAAAATAGCAGTAAAACCGTAAATATGCAAAAAATAGCAAAATAAAATTTCGTGTATGACATCAGAGAAGTGTGAAACATATTTGTATCTTACTTTGGATGTTCTAGGACGAACCAATAAAAATATGCATTTGCTAGAACTTCCGAGCCCTGGTTATTACATTGAGGACGAGTTTACAACAAGCTGCTAGTTGGCGAATTCACTGATTTCGGTGGGGTGGACATTTAGTCCTCATCGCCGTGTTTTCGGATGCGACGTTACCAGTTTTCAACGGTTTTAGTCGCAGAATAAAGAATAAACACTGATATACACACATATGGCCGTGCGCATACACTCTTCTTAATCTATAGCCGTGTGCAATTTATCGTTGATAGCACAGTATAAACAATGATAACGTCCAGGGCCTGGCCAAGATACGGGCGAACCGGACGGTTGCCCGGGGCGTCACTATTATCGGGGTGTGCCTTGGTCAGTAGTCGGTGGCGCCCTATTTAGTAGTTTTTTAAAACAACACGTGTAAAATAATACTCAGTACAGCGAATATCTTTTAAGGGCGCCCTATAAAAATTTGCCCAGGGCGCTATAATATCTCGGGCCGGCCCTGATAACATCGCATCCGAAAACACGGCGACTGATTTTTACCCCAGCCCTATGCTGGCCCGTGTAAATTCTTATCAGTGTCCGTTCTGATTGTTATATTCTGTGCTAATATATTTTAAAAAATACGGGCATTTTTCTACACTAATCAAAAACGATTCAATTCGTACAGTGTCAAATATTAATACATTCAACTGCGAATTTATATTTAAAGGGCCTGCGCCCGACCTGTATGGCTGTATTATTCTAGCTGAAATGCGTACGTTACTGGAAAAACTCTCACGCCTTGTAGAGTGATCCGATTTCGATATTTTTTTTTTGTTTCTTTTGGAAAGAGGAAAACATTTTGCAGGGCGCATTGGACTTTGATTCTCAAAATTTTATTCTGCACACGTCAACAACACCGACACGGACAGAAAATGAAAAATATTATAATACGCTTTACAGGAAAAAACTCTCACGCCTCCTAGAATTGTCCGATTTCGCTAATTCTGTTGTCGTTGGGAAAAGGGCGAAGACTTATTCCTATACTGGGCGCATATGATTCATTATTTACGACCGCGAACGTACGTATAACTGTAAACGGTTACAGAATATTTCTGTTTAGGAACACTTACTAAATGATTCGTTTACCCGATTTCGAAACTACTGTCACCGAAAATATACATTTTATCGGAATCATTCGGGTTTTTCGAAAAAAAAGACACCGCGTATACATTGTTTATTTGTTCGCATCGATAGGAGATCGAAATCGATGAGAATTTCCGTTTTATTATTTTTTTTTTTTTTATAATATAACGTTTATGGTACTTACATCTGATCTCGTGGGGCTGTTAAATTTGGCAGCGAATTGCGTGGACGTCACTTGTGTCGGAGCGTTTGGCGATACGCTGGACGAGCGACTTCGTGTGTTCTGATCTTGTGTACCGATTGTCTGGTCGTGTTTCGCAACAATGGATTCTTCCGAGCTAAGTCTAGCTCTTTTCTCGTCTAAAACAGTACACGCGAAAATGTGTAATCATACAAAACGTACAACAAACAATAATAGCAGTCTGTAGAAAAAGCATTTTTTTTTTTTTACAATTAAAAGTGCAATCGTATTCAATATTACATCACGACAGTCGGTCAGTGGCGTATTTACGGCGTATTTAGTCAGTGGCGTATTTAAGAGACAGACGGTGTTGTCTTGACGGCGGTTAAAACAGCCCCTTCCCCGAAATACACCAAAGTAAAAAAGATCATATTTTTTTATTCCGGTTTCGTTATAATAATTTTTATTTTAATAATATATAACATTATATAAAGTATTGGTTTTAATTAGCGAATTTTATATAAATATATTATATTATATTACAAACGAAACGCACCAATTCGACCGGGTTCACGTAGCTTAAACGCTAAAAACATTAGGTAGAAATTAATTTTTTTTTTTTTTTTTTAATTCTGAACGAAGCTATTGCGCGTTTTACAATGAAGTTTATTTTAATTTTTTTTTCTGTGTACAAATTTTCGACTGGAAAGGATGCTCGGACGATTATGCGTTACGTTCCGGTAGCGAATTCAATCTAGTTAGTACTTTATTCGAAACGTTTTTTGATTTTCTTATTTTATTCTTATTATCTTATTTTATTATACACGTAAAAATGTTATAAATGTAGACAAGAGAAAAATATGAATTAAAAATCGATGGAATTTTCCCCTTTCTCTGCCCATTAGGTATAATATGATTTATTATAATCACTACGCAAAATAATGGAAAAATGTTTGAAACACAAAAAAAAAAAAAAATTGTCTAACTTACACCACCTTTTTTTATAATATATGGTGTCGGTGTTAACGTATATATAAATCAATTAATTTTTCCCTTCGAATAAATACCGTTATAACGGGTTTAAAAACGTAATTTTAAACTCAAAAAAAAAAAAAATTATAATATCAATGAATTCCAACGAATGTTATACGGATAAATGTACATTTAATATTTCTATAGAAATAAATGAAATAATAATTCACGGATCAGTAAAACCAATCTCTCTCTCTCTCTCTCATTTGACATACCGCGTATAATATATAGAAAAAATGTATTTATATAGGTATAAAAATGGCGAACGATTTTAAAATATATAAAACAAATATTATACGTATATACGTAGCGACGTCCCTATATTATGGAGTGTTATTATAATATTTTTTTTTTTTTGCGGCGTCGTAAATATTATTATAATAAAATATTATACGGTGGAAAAAAAAATGTTTTAAAATATAATACGCGCACACACACACACACACAACATGTATACCGATTCGGCGAAGACATTCGAGTGTAGTGTATTCGAGACCGTTAAATACAATATTATATATAATGCGGCAATTATTTTTTTACGGCTGAAAAAATAATATACACAATATATTGACGAGAGAGCAGCTTAAACGCGCGGATCGGAGGGCTGGCGGGAAAAAAATCCATGTCTAGTACGGCAATCGGTTTTTTTAAGCGTTCGTTCGCGCGCTAACGGGGGCATATGCACACACCATATTATAATAATAATATATATATATATACGCGTATAATAAATAACAGTAAGTATTAATATTACGCGTGCCGGGCGCGGAGAGAGTCGAGAGCGAAATCTCTATTTAAATCGTTCGGATATCGTTATATTTATCGAAACGTTTAAATACCTGCCGTCTGCAGTCAGTAGCGCGTACTCGTATAGCCTATAATAATCATATAGGCATATATAATGCAAGGACAGGGCCGGAGAGGGGCTGGTGCCAAGACATTATTATAATTGAGTAGACAAAATACTGGTTTGTTTATTTTAGTAACATAGTAGCCTGTGGGCTATTAAATACAACTGTAAAGCAGTGGGTCATTGATGAAAAAAAAATCGTCTTAAACGTTCAAAACAAAAATTTGTTTTCGATTAGTTACCATTGTTAAAATATAAAATATTATTTTTGTTTAATTATTGTAATATAAACATTAATTTGTATTTTATTTTATTTTGGTGACCAACGCAATATTAAAATAATACTATGCCGAGAAAAAAATTAGAACAGAAGATACTCTTATTATCATTTTACTGCATGTATGTTATACTGCATTATACTGCACTATATGATACTGCATTTTACTACATCATACACCGCTAGATCGATCAGTACGTTAGAAGTAGGTAACTTATATTTTACGATGTTTAGTGTGTGCAAGACAAGCTTTCAATCCCTTTAATACGTATTATAGAAGAAGACTTCAAATAAAGCATTTTTTTTTTTTTTAACAGACAGTTGGTAAGGTATTATCACGGGTTATTTCACTATTCAAAGAAAATGTTGCTGTTAAGTTCGGATTTTTTCGGATTATTATTTTCTCTTTATCAATTCAAAGCCACCTTAACGAATTTATACACATACTCGAGCACTTGAGAGACTTCGTTAAAAACTGCGGCATCTCGCCGTGATTTGCAGTTGAGTGTTGTCAAAAATGACTAAAAGAGAAAAACATTCTTGTACTCGTAAATAACTTAATGTTGAACAGCGGGCAATCAGTTAACACTTTCGACTTATACATCCTTCTGCTAGCACATAATATGACATGTTGTCGAAAACAAGGTAAACATATTTACCAATTAATATGCAATCGTCATAGGCGTGTCTACGGTGGAGGCAGGGTGGGCAGCTGCCTCCTCAGCGAGATCTTTGACCTGCGGGCTGCGCCTGTTAAATCTCGAGTGGACTTGATTCCGAAAACTTTTTGTTTCCGATTATTTTGAAAGTTTAATTACGTAGGGAGTTGCATTTATGTGTTTTTACTATTTAAATTTATTATAATGAAAATGAATATCAAGATTTGTACAGTAAAACTATTAAAATGTGCGCTGAGAATAACATATACCAATACCAGGATATGAAAAGAAGAAAAGTGTCACCTAAAATTGATGAATCACATAAACCTCAACATTTCATTAACAACAAAGAACAAGAAATAAAAGTCATTGTATATTTGCCTATATTGAATAAAATGATTAATGCATAGAAATGAGATTCAATCGAGAAATCGTAAAAATAATCAAAAGTATTGGTCATTTAGTGACGCTCGAAATTATTTCGAGATTATTAATCGAAGATATTTTGAATTTAACTGGAGTATTCTATTTAAATCAAAATGAGTTTGAAGCTGAAATTGGTTTTTTGAAATGCAATGACTCAGTGTGTATAAAGAACGCAAAAATTAATGTCTAGATCGGATAGAATGGATACCAGTGTATACGAACAACTAAAAACATTTATAACCATTTCGGTTACTAGATGCGCTTGCAAGAGGTCATTTTCAAAATTGAGTTTCATCAAAACTAGACTTAGAAGTACAATGAAACAATATTAATTTATTGAACAAGAATCAACTTTTAATATAAAAAATAATAACGTTATAGGGAATTTTAAAATTCTAAAACCATATAATCGACTCATGTTATTGTAGTAGACTTAACAATAAATCATATGTATTTATTTAAAATTAAATTAAACCAGTGTATTTTATTTATTTTTATATTGAGTTGAATATTTACAAATCACAAGATTGTGTTAGACTAATATAAGTAAATAAATTATTAAATTTAGAATATTAGTACCTACGTCAGACCGTGAATCTTGTAAAGAAAAAAAATTGAAGTGAATAATAATTTTATTTGATTGAAAATACTTTATAAGCTCTCTGCATTTGGAATTATATCATAATTTGTTTTTTTAGGGGGGAGGTGAGGGAGTTAGAAAAGTATCGAGTAAATTCGAGTAAACAAATAATCGCTATTGAATACCGGAACGAACTATGCTATTTCCATTTACATAATATCGACAATATCGATTTTTTTCTTATATTATTATTAGTTTGAATTTTATGTATAAATTATAGAAATAGTACTTAACGCGAGTGATACGGTACAATGTGCTTTAGAAAATTACTAGACTAATTCATATATTTGTACTTAGAAACAATATACGATTATACAGAATATCGGAAAATTTATAGTTTCTCGCAGATACACGTCCGTGACTTTAAATAATTTTGCTTTTTTTTATTTCGGTATAATATATACCTACACCGTTTTCACGCGCACTCTAAGTAATAATTTTTGTCCATTTCAAACGGGATATAATATAGTCGTACGCACTCCTATTAAACTGCGATTTTTAACCCTAAATAACTGCTCTTTTAGTATATATTATATATACAGAAAAAAAAACCACAACGCCACCCTTCCCACAATTCAGCCCCTCAAGTATATTATAAGTATATTATATCCTATCGTCTTTTGTTTAAATTTACGTCGTTTTTCATTCGTGAATTTCGTTTTATATATATTTTTTTTTTTCGTATACATATTTAGGGAGAAAAAAAAGAACACTATCTCGTGACGAAGAATACGCGGTGCTGCAAGCGGTGACCAAACGTCGTGTATATGTTTTAAACGATATTGTTTTATCGTGCAATATCTGCAGTAAAACGAATTACTTGGCTACGCCACTTTTTGTAAATCCTTTGCACCCCCTCCCCCCACCCCACACGAACGACTGCTCAAGCATTTAAACTCGTAAGATAACATTATGTAAAACCGCGCGTCTTTGGAGTACATTCGTACAATGTTATCTGTTTAACAAAAAGTTTAAAGTGAGTTAAGAGGAGGGTAAAGAGAGGTTAATTGGTAGTTATGTTTGAGTCGTGTGCGCGCGCGCGCGCGTTGTTTTATAATATATTATTATATAATAACCTCTCAGCCAGTACCATTGTGAACGTGCGACGACGAGGCTCTTAATAAGAAACACCCTTCCGCGTACATTACGTATACATTATATTATATACCTATATCATACATATATATATATGTGTGTATGTGTATGTGCTTTAAACAATGAAGACGATCAGGGGTAAAGTTGGAAGTCATATAATATATACTATTAATAATAATAATGCAAGCAATTGAGGTCAAGAAGAATTCTGTGGCAATAAAAGAGGAATTCGGATAATGTTACTAAATGTGTGTGTGTGTGTGTGTGCGTGGTTACTGGTTATATTTATTATGTGTGCGCCGTGTGTATTATATTTATATATATATGTGCCGTATATTATATATCGTGAACAGTCATAAACAGGGGCTGTTCCCGTCACCCTCGCTATCGATGACGGTTCCGTGTATGCACACTATTCGCGGTTGGTAACATAAAATATTGCCCTCGCGGCCAGTGATTATGTCGCGCCTTATTATTTTATCACTATAAAACATTTCACGTCGATTATAATAATATTAATTTCTTTCGCGCAAACGCGCCGCGCGTGTATTCGTTTTTCCCGAATGACCGTCTCACGAAATCCCAAAAATCCCGAACAATAGTTTTCCCGAAAGACCGTCTCACGAAATCCCGAAAATCCTGAACGTTCGTTTTTCCTGAAAGACCGTCTCACGAAACCCGAAAATCCTGAACGATAATTTTCCCGAAAAGTGATCATTCCACGAAAAATGAAATCCCGAAAAACGATTTTTCCAATGGAATAAAACATATAAATGTAGTATATATATATATGTGCGGAGTGTATTATGAAATTACAGCCGAAGAAGGTACACATACTGACTATTCGTTATCGCGGATCGTATCTATTACACTTTATAGAGTTTTCTTATTATATTTTGACGATTTATCGTGTGGACGATAAGCGATAACGCGTAGACGGACGACAATACTCGTATTTTAGATTATTCCGAAAAATAGAATTATTTGCTGCTCGGTCAATGAGGTCGAGGGAGAGAAACGGCCGTTAGGTTGCCTCCAAGCAGTTATTCTCCAAGAATTTGAAACCGACATAGAACAGCCTTTGTTAACTCCCATAAAACAAATAACGTCAGCGAAAACTAGCACAATCGCTTCCGTCTTGTTATTGGAATAAGCGTAAATCCAGATATCTTTATCCCACACTAACGCAGAGTTCCAGAAAAAATAAGCAGATACAGAGATTGCTATTGTTGAATTTTTTTTTTTTGTACCAAAAAAAATGAGTAAATTTTAAAAACCGAATAAGAGCGACAATTTTGAATTACACGCTATATAGAAGGAAGACCAACGATTGCTGGATTTTTTTGAGTACAATACCTCACAACGTTATGTTATGGCTTTTTCTAAATATTTTTAATATCTATAATAAAAATGTTTACTTTTTTTCAACATTCATTTTTAATTTGTATAGTCTTCATTTTTACCTATATATAATAAATCAACGATAAAAATCCACAAAAAAATATTGATAAGATTTTACCTGGACTTGATCTAGCAGCAGCCGAAGAGGATGATGATGGTGGTGGATATATTAAGCCCAACTCTCTAGCTTCGTTTTCCTCTTGGGCTTGTTGTCGTCTTAGAGCTACTTGTGCAGCCATAACTCTTTGTCTTTCTGCTATCAAAGTACATTTTGCACACGCACAATCTCTCCAGCGACAGTATCGCTTGTGTCCCTAAATAATTTATTAATAATATTATTGTTATTGAATCATTATTCAGACATGTATAATATTGAAGTACCTAAATATAGTTTTATTGCGGGTTCTAGAAATAAATCTACGCTAAACATTAATATGAGTTTGTAAGCTAAAAACATAAATTACATGCTTATGATGAATTTATTGTAATGCGTCCGTGTAAAATGCATAAGTTAAAATAACCATTTGCGTAGTCTAAAACACAGGTGACATTGATATTTTATTTGTTTGAATTCGTATTTTTTAACTAATAAAATTGGTAATTATAAATGTAAATATTTATACGTAGATATTATATACTGATGATGTCACTCATTTTGCAGAAGTCTTGACTTGAATAAGTACATTTTAATATGTGTCACTTAAGTAATAAAAAGGTTGAGGAAATAACAGCTAACTTATTAATGATGGTGCATAATGAAAAACCTTAGAAATAGCAACCATATTTCAAACGGTAACGGTATTTTGTAGGCGCTTCCCTTTAGTCGATAACTAACATTAATTCATGTTCATGATTCATGAATGTATATTTTCGTATATTATATATTATCATTTATGCGTAATACGTTTGTGTTTTTATCTAAATAGGGTTGTCTAACATTTATATGGAATTATTTATGTACGCGCATGAATGCTGGTAATAAATAAAATGTTATGTGTAAATGCGATTTAAAAAAAAATTGAAATATTAATATTTTCATTTTGGGCCACAATTGTATAAGAACGTATATGATAGATACCTCTAGCAATATATTTTTGATATGTTTATGGATTATTACAATTATTAATATTGAAAATTATTTGTAAATAAATCGTTCTCCATATATGTATGATATCGTATTATTTGTATATCTCTTTGTACTATAATATACATGTATTTGACAATAATTTTGATTTAAAAGTCTAACACTAACTCATACTTCTGCATACAATTATTTAATATAAATAAATTCGTTTAATTCAAATTGTACATATTATATAAATCAATCACATTACGATATAAACGTGACTTTGTTAGAAATGTATTACATCGTCGAATTAACAATATGTCGTTATTATTACAATTTTCAATATAAATTCATACAAAAACTATAACGTGTATGAAGACGTACTGGTAAACGATTAAATCACATTGACTAATCGTAATTGTTCATATTATGATATTCAAATATCTGAACTACGAGTTGTTGAGACTCGAGGAAAATAAATATAATAAAACATACGAGTACATCGCTTTTACTTATAAAGCTTAAATATGAACAAGTATAATACGGAATACAATTATTAAATTGTTTTTAAATTATATAAGTATTAAAAAAAAATTTACGACGAAAAATATAAAGATAACACATATACATTATACATATAGAAATAAAAAATAAAAACAAAATAAGTATTACTGGAATAAAATTGGTTTTAATATTTCAGGTTTTAAACTTTAATGTACAACACATGGCTCCATTTGAAATCGACACATGGAAATTCCCGTGTTAAACTCGTCAATATAATATACGGCTCGTATATTGTTTTATTTAATTTAAATTTTTAAATTTTAGTTAATTTATTTGTTTACAAAGTGAAACTACTAATAATATATCCATATAGCGTTACACATATGATATAGTGCGTATTACATATATACTGCAATATGTGGATTTTCTTTTAACGTATAACGTACCTATAGAGAATAAAATGTACGCGAATTTTTATATAGAGAAATAAAATGAAACCTTTAAAACATTAATTAAAACAATCGTTGACAAAATTAATGTCAATTATTAGAATTACAACTCTACACTCTCTGGGTCGCACGCGAATATCAGCACTATCCTCGTGTGCTCCCAATAAGGACATCCGTAAAACGCGCTTTTACTTTTTATTCTTAGGGACGTTCTACAATGATAAATTGAAGATATCCTACGCGGAAAAACTGATAAAAAATTAAGGCGTACTTTGATTTTCTAGAAATAATAAAGCATTTGACAAAAAATACTTTGCAACAATGCAACGCGTATACAAAACCACTCGATTTATAAGATTCATATATATTATTTTATATTTCCGTCTGCGTACATAATACAATATAATATGTGTATATAATAATTAGTACAAGTTTCGGAGGAATATCTTTGAAGAACTACAAAGAAATACTCTGCAGCAGATGTAACGTCGTCCGTTATAAAATAAAATAAAAATAAAAATGCCGTGTAAATTCTAATGGAAAGACGATTTTATAATAGGTATACATATATTCGATATCGATGTAAGACGAGTGCGGAATTAAAGGGAAAAAAATGCACTGCTGCACTATAGACGCGGGTATTACTAGCGTTAGTGACCGCTACAATAAATCCAGTTGGCGTGTTTTCGTGCATTTTTTTTTTTTTAGCCTTTTCGCGTCCTTTCAGTCTGTGACAATAAATACGTATTAAAAAAATTGAATTAGATATATTTTATATTTCCTAGCTAAAAAACATCTGAAATATATATATATATGTTACGGTAAAAGTACGAATACCGGCAAAACCTAGGATTTACCGGTAAATCCTAGGTTTCACCGGCTGCTGTCGGTAAATGTCCGAATTTCGGACATTTACCGAACGATGTCGGTAAAACTTAGGGTAGACAAAATAGTTTGACCAAACCCCGAATGATTTTTATAGTTCGGACTTTTACAAACGAGATTTGGTAAATCCTAGGATGAACAATGGGCGAGAGTTCGAAATTGTTTACCAATTGTATAATACATATTTTTCCTTGTTTTATACTCGCATATATTTATTAATATAAATGTGTGTATTTAATATACTATGGTAGTAGCTAGTATACTTAAATAATAAAAATTATTGTTTTTATATTGTAATTAAATACGAGTACAAAGCAAGGAAAAATTATCACACAACTGGTAGGTATACAATTTCGGTCTTTCACCAACATCGATTGTTCATTCTAGGATTTACTAAATCTTATTTGTAAAATTCCGAACCACAAAAATCATTCGGGGTTTGACCAAACTATTTTGTCTATCTTAAGTTTTACCGAAATCATTCGGTAAGTGTCCGAAATTCGAACAAGGTATGCGCACAAGGTGTGCCGTGGGCACAAACCATGGGCCATGGCTATCATGAGATATGAAAAAATTTAGGTATATACCCAACTGAATAGACGAACCGGCAACCACTGTAATTGTGATATTATTGCTTATCACTGCAGCCGTATAAAATAATGTCGCAAAAGTAATAACTTTTATTTTTGTTCGTTGAGCGAGAAATGACCAAATCGGTTGATTTCAATACATATATAGTTATCGAAGAGTAAAATATTTGACTCCTATCCAGAAAAAAAAAAAACATTATGTGTTTATTTTATATTACTATTATTTTCATACTATAGTTTTATGTTTAATATTTTAATGTATATATTTTATTATAAAAAAGAAGATGTCTATATAATTATTTTTTTCAAATGATAATCTATTTTGTTGAAACATATAAAAAAAATTGAAATGCTGTGAAACGCAGTAAGTATAGTACCTAACCAATACGATTTTTTTTATGAATTTTGCATCAAATTTCTTCGGTTTTTTTTTTTTTTTGGGGTGCTGGGTGGGAGGCCCGTTTAAGGAAAAGCGGCCCGTTTTCTTCATGGCACACACCATACTATAAATGTCTACGCAAGCCTATGTACGTATATACACAAGGACGATCATAAAAAAAAATCCTGCAGGGGCGGTAGTGCATCCTTTAGAATTGCCGACTAGAATACTCAGTTTTCGTTAACAAGATTGATAATTATAATTTATCACTTATAATATTATTAATCGTTATATAAAACCGCATATATAATACGAATAAATATTATTTATATAATATTGGAATATATATTGGAACCTATATATTTCAGTCGGGCAAATTTACCGTGTGCCGACTGAAAGTCTAATGTTGCCGAACCCCCCTCGGTTCGTCTCCTGCACGAATGTATATATAAGATCTGTACAACACTATTTCTATACGCACCGGTTTAATAAGATAATAATATAAAACCGAAGAAAAACGGAAAGAAATCGTTTATGGCGAGAAAAACTCTTCGCCGTATATAATATATATATATATATATACGAGTATAGTTATATGAAATATAACGGTCTGCAATATTGTGCGGTGTAACAGAAAAACGATATAATATAACGACGATTGCAGTGACTGACCTTTAGCGCGGACACGACGCCGTGGTTCCGGCACCGGGCGCACTTTGGCGTCCGCTGGTACCGCTCGGACGCGCGCTGCAAGAAGAACGCGGGCGACAGGCCTCCGAGCACGGCGGGATGTTGCGACATGAGAGCGGCGGTCATGTCCACGCCGCTGGGCAAACTCATCGTTACTGCTGCTGCTGCTGCTGCTGCAGAGGGCCGCGCGCGGTTTACAGTATTTTGTACACGGAGAAACGAAACGAGAGCTGACGACGACGGCGGCGACGGTGACGACGACGACGACTGGACGTCTGCCGTTACACACCGGTCTCTCGGCCTGCACGCGAACGCGGTGCGTCGGGCGCACGCGGGACGGCCAGACGGTTACGGCTCCGCCCAACGCCGCGGCCGCCGTGCCACAAAGTCTCCGCCTCGTCGTTCCGCGCCGGCGGCACGCGCGTACACTGCAATATTATAACATACGAGATACGCGCAACGCAAATTATTAAAATATAGGAGGTACTCTATAATAATATAATATTCTACAATCGGGCACGTGTACAGGAGGGGGCGGGGGAGGTTTGGGGTTCAAATGCCCCCGAAATGATTTCTTTGAAAATTAAGTCGAATTATACATATACCTATTATTATATAAAACATTTTTATTACCAGCTGCTGTTGGCCGTTTTTCTTTGTCTATATTAGTCGGGTACGAAATACAAGTTTATATAGTTGAATGATTGAGGTGATTACTGACAACTACACGCACGTGTGAAAACTGTATCATAGACAATTACGAATGAATAGGTTAAATTGCATCCACTCGTTATTATTTATTACCTACCTATATATTAGGTACCTACAGTGGCGTACATACGGGGGGGTTTCGGGTTCAAACCCCCCCCAGGACCAAAAAAAAAAAAAAATTGTGATATTATTATAAGGCCCGTTGCGCGTTATAACATGTTTTAATTTTTACACTCTACAACGGTGCACAGGTATTGTGTGCACTATCGGCTCCTACTCATAAATTCCTTCATGCGCCGTTTAAAGGGATGGTTTTAGTGTTGGTTATTTTTTTTAAACCCCCCAGAACAAATTTGAATGTACGCCACTGGGTACCTATATTGTATGTAATATATGTAAGGTACCTGGAAAACTCACATTTTGTCAATAATCTTATCTTATTTTCCGTACTCGATCGGAAAATTCCTATTGAATTGCTATTCTGTGTAATTTTTTTAATATAAAATATATAAATTGTTTAATTTTTTTTCTATCTACTTCATAATAGTATAATATACCTATAGGTAATTTTATGTGCATAATAATCAAATAAATTTCTGTTCTGTTCGTAACACATATTACTCGTATTTAAAGTTTTATTTATTATTATTATTATTATTATTATTATTATTAAATATTATTGTGTTTAAATCACTATGTAACGCGTATACAATAATATTGCGTCCTTTTGTATTTTCGTATAACAATAACACACACACACACTATATGAAATATACGTTTATATAATAATAATTTCAGGTGTGTATATATACTGCACGTCGCAGGGTTAGGCGGCTTCGTCGCCCGAAGCCACGTCGAATCGTCGACGTCGTTTATACCAAACTCCACCCAAATAATACAATCATAATAATAATAATAATTATTATTATTATATCATATATATATATATATATGTATACGCTGCAGGCAGTTCCCCGTGCACTCCTCCTATACAGCGTGTATAAGTGTACATATTATTATTACGATAAAATATATAGTATATTTCCATTTGTGTATTTGATTTCAATTTATGGCGGTGGAATTATGAGAGTGGAGATGGCAGAGGAGGGACAGAATCGAAACTATACGTTTGGTTGTATTGACCGCAACAGCGCACGCCTCTATACACATTTTACCGATTTCCTTAGATTTTCTGTATAACGATATAGGTGTATGATTGCGTAATGATATTTATTAAATCTAATTTTAATTAAATATTTAACGTGTTATATATACGTAGGTATATTATATCGAACAACATATTATATATAGGGTACATTGCGTTATCCCTAATTAAATTTAAACGGCAGAGACCGGATTTCTTGTTTTCATATTTGGCAAATTATTATCTGTCTATATATAGTTATGATATTCTATCAATACGTAAATGATGCGTACATCATCAATAGACAATACTTGTTCATAATATGTTCACGCGTGCAATAATGATGCCAAGACACCTGTTACATAGCCTTGAATATTCAAACCTCTCTCTCCTCATCAGGCCATTCTCTTCAATTTTTTTCCAACTATAAAAGATGTAATTCCCAAATTACCCTATTACATAATGTTCATTCCGAATTATTTTATCCAACCTAATACATTCCTCAACACATCCTAATCCAAACATTCTCGTTTCTGCAGTCCAGAATGTTTAATGCCCGACACTCAGTTCCACACCATCATCGCAGGCCAAATCATGTTTTTATGTTTCTTGACACGTTTATTCCGGTCCCGGCTGTCGTAACGTAAAAAAAAATTATATTTGTTTAGCGAAACAAAAATATATAATAACAACAATAATAAAAAAAAAATAATAATAATAATAATAATAATAATAACAATAACAATAGTAGTAATTTGAAGTGTTAAATTGTATCAATATATAAACTGCGAGTCGATTAAAACATTTATTTTGGTACGGGATGATTAAACTGGAATTGTTTATTAACAATAATGTGAAGAAAATGTATTTTTCTAATGGTGACTTTTTAGAATTGCCGGTCGGCACTCTGCAAAATAACAAACAAAAGCCAGCAGCAGACGAATTGTCTATACAGGTTATACTGCACGCTTTGCGATGGTGAAAAACACCGATTGATATTTGTGATCGGGTGATTCGTGACGTGACGAGTTGCCAATTCAAAAGAGGTCTACTTTTTAAATCGATTCGCGAACTGTTCAATTCTCTTCAACTGAAAAAAACGTATAAAAATATAAGTAATCAAGATTTGGACGGTACCTATAAGTGAAAATAAAAATCTTAACTTGATAAGCGTGTCAGTTAAGGACGCTAAATTAGCGCCTACAAAAATTTAACGGAATTATTGCCATAATTACCAATTAAAGTATTAAAAAGTGTGGTTTTTGTTTATTATAATAAAAAACCAATTTAGTCGAAAAAAAAGTGCTAGAAATCGGTTTTCGGTCATTTTTGAGTTATATTTTTAGATGCTTTTGAGAAAATCGAAAAATTACCTCTTTAAAGTAGGTACCATCTAGATGCGATTTGCTACCTGTAAGAAACTGTGACCGCAAAGATCGGAGAACTCCTTTTAGTAAAATTTTTGGATGGAGACACAAAAAAAATTTATGTATATATAATAATTTTTTCGGTGGTTTTTGAGTTATATTTTTAGGCGCTTTTGAGAAAATCGAAAAATTACCTCTTTAATAAAGTACCAACTAGATGCAATTTGCTACCGGAAAAAATTGTGACCATAAAGGTCGGAGCACTCCGTCTGGTAGAATTTTTGGGTACAGACAGAAAAAAATACATTATTATTATTTTTTTTATTATTGTAATTAGATTTTCGTTTTTACATTTAAAAAAATATATATCAATTTTACTACAAAATTTCATAGTGCAATTTTATAAAGAGACATTTATTTTCAAAATCATTAAAAAGAGTTTTGAAGGAGTCCATATCAAAATATTTTTTCATATAAAACTATGTATTATGACGGTTCTCAGTTACAGCTACAGGGTGTAGAAATTAAGTTAACCTGTAGGGTTCGAAGACCCCACATAGTCTGACGGTAAAAGTATATTGTCGGCTGATTAGATCCTACACAGCGATAATAGCAAGTTTCGTATTTTTAATTGGCAGTCAACGTGTTAAAATATACATAAATATAAATAATTTGACGTCAAACAATTCGTAATGTGTGACAGATGCCAGTGGGGCGTTCATAGGTACACGTCAATGTTTGGATAAATTTCAACAAAATGTATTTGCTTTAAAAGAAAAAAGAAACCGAACTATAATGTTTTCACATCCCCTCTCCTCTGTAAATACGCCCTTGGTATCCATTAATAACCACGATAGACACAAATGATATTTCATATATTTTAAACATTTTTACATTATCGAATACAAAACTATTTTGGCGAATAAACGTTTCTATAAAATATAATAATTTACAATAAATCTGTACACGAAAATACGGCGTGACTATTTTGAGCGAAAATTTCTCAATAATACGGCCGTCGTATACAAAGTTGTGAACCGTTTACAGTACGAACGTTTTAGTTGTCATTACTTTTTGCAAGACAACTTTAACGGTACAAAAAAAAAAAGGAAAGAACACGAATTTTTTCCGCGTTCTTCCGTTAATTACACATGAAATAACGTTCCTCGTCGATTATGTCGTCGTCCGAATCGAAAAGACTGCCTTCGTCGAAAGCGTCGAAATCGCTGGCCGAGTCGACGAAATCGGGAGCCACTTTTTCCGCGCACAGATCGGTGGCTACTGTTTCAGGGCACAGACCGGTGGCCGCTTCTTCTTCGCACACACCCGCGGCCATCGAAAGCGCCACGTCCGTCGGACAATACGACGGCTTCGCCCCGGCGTTCGACGCGTTGCCGGGCCACGACCACGACGGGCCTGCGGACGACGGCCACTGACCCACCGTGGCCGGCGCGTGCTCCGAGATGTTCCCGTACGACACCGCGAAATCGTTTGGACGCTGTTCGACGTTCGATGCGTTGCCGGGCCACGACCACGACGGGCCTGCGGACGACGGCCACTGACCCACCGCGGCCGGCGCGTGCTCCGAGATGTTCCCGTAAGGCACCGCGAAATCGTTCGGACGCTGTTCGACGTTCGGTGCGTTGCCGGACCACGACCACGACGGCCACTGACCCGAGACCGCCGTGGTGCAGTCCGACTCAGTGACGTCCATAGGGCATTCTCCCGGACACCGACAGTTCGCCGGGCAAGGCCACGGGCATCGCGGACCGTCGAACGGACACCGCGGATCCGCCGCGTCCGTATCCGTGACGTTAAAGGCCGGAACGTCCGATTCCGTGACGTCCGTCGGGCGCCCTCCCGGACATTGGCAGTCCGACAAACAACAGTTGGGCCGTGAACACCACCACGGATCGGCGAACTGCTGATCCACACATTTGTTACTCCAAAACACCGGTGTACTATTGGAAATCGAAACGCGTGAAGTCATAACAGCGTAATGTTAATAATAGTCGAATAGCAGACGTTTACGATGATCTCTCGTAGCAGTGTCGCAATTGTTGCAGTTAAATTTTTTCTCCGTTTAAAATCATAATATTTCGTATGGAATTACTTAAGATTCTAAAGAGAAAACCACTCTAACACTCATGGAAAACACTATTGAAACATAAATTTAAGAAACAAAAAAACAACGTTTTTAAGAAGATGGAATTACCTAAGATTCTAAAAAGAAAACCACTCTAGTACTCATGGAAAAAACTATTGAAACATAAATTTAAGAAACAAAAAAACAACGTTTTTAAGAAGATGGTGAGACGCGGGTGTTGTGTGCATGTCGTTTCGGACGGAAATTTTGTTTAAAACCGATTCTGTGCCGCGCTTGTAGGTTATTTTAATTTGACACAGATTACGTCGAATAAAGTCTGTATACCTATTGTATTTTGTAACACGATTCGCTACCGAAAGGTGTGATCTGACCATTATAATTTTCCGTGCGTTTTTCTTTAAAGAAAATTTTAAGTTGTAATTATGGCCGTTTTGAATATAAAAAAATAAAATAAAATGTCTTACTGATCATTAGCAAAAACGTTTTGAATCTTACGTGCGTTACAGTATCTTATCTCTCTATTATCAGCTTAAAGAGCAGATGGTTAGCAAAACGTAGTGTATTATTATATCATATTGTGCGCGACAAAATTTAAGACGCTATAATTTCGGTCGCTTCTGGGACCGTAAAATTTGTTCGCGGCACTGTCGATTACGATTTACTGTGACTTACTCGAACATATCTTTCTGTTGTCTGTTCTTCGACGATACGTTCACCCACAATTGGTGTATAACTTATCAGAAAACGATAGTTGATACGCGTTGACAAGCTTCAATCGGCGTCGCAATATCGTGTTCACTTTGATAAGTCAAACAGCAAATGAAATATTCAAATATTCAAACGTCAATCTACTTGATTCCACGTCTAATCAGTTTTCATCTCGAAATGTTCATTCCGCGTTCGTATATCTCGCGTTATAAATAAAAGTTTCTACGGTAACACGCTACGCATTGTGTCCAGGATACATGTTTATTTTTTCAAACATTAAATGTTTTTATATCAGTTGTAAACAATAAAATATAAATAGTTATTTAATTTGAACAAAAAAAATATATATATATCGAAAGCACTATAGTGAACACACTTAATGATTTAATGGTACTAGTCACCGAATTAACTCAACCCGGTTACTTAATTATTCAACTAAAATACTATTAGCGATAAATTGACGATTTTTTATTATTATTTTTTTATATTCGACAATTATACAATTTGTATTATATGAATATGAGTTACAATAAAAATGCACCGTTCTTATGTACATTTTATGAATATAGCGCGTTTTAATAAACGCGGAATCTCGAGACGAATTATGAAAATATATGCGTTATTGTATCAACTGTAATAACAACATTGTTATTTCCTCCGAACCCTAAATGTCCACTAAAAATCATAAGTCTGTCGTGATTTAAAAAAACCTCGGTTCCTAATTAGAGTATTTTCGTTTTACCGTCATGCCCTCTCTGAAACTTTAACTCAAAAACTACCGAAAAATTCATTTTTTATAAGTTTATCGTAAGAAATTATATTAAAAATTACTATTATTAATTATATGCATTATACATACTCTATTATTATATAGTATTAATAATAAAGAATATAACACCAAAGCTCCGCTCAGAATCGTTTTAAGACCTCTCTAATGTACCAACTAGATGCAATTTGCGACCGGAAAAAATTGTGACCATAAAAAGATCGGAGCACTCCGTCTGATAGAATTTTTGGGTAGAGACAGAAAAAAAAACATAGCTTTGTAAAACACTTCTAAAATATACATTAATACATATAATAATAATTAAATTTCAATATGTTATAGTAAAATCAAGTTATATATAAAAAGATATTAATTTTAATACGAACAATATATTTGAATACATTTAGATGAATTAAATTGCAATCTACAATAATATAATTTTTAATTCGTTAGAAGAATTTGTCAATTTATCAATAATAAAGCCGTAGCCCCATTCATAAAACAATACCATCTTCGCAGTTTAGTAATATTAACGCTTCAAGAAGATCTTGGACCATAAGTGATTTTAAACGACTTTTAATAGAATAATATTTAATCAATTAAATTAATATTTAGAAGGCCCACTTCGCCGGGGCCCACCGTGCGATCGCACGTCAATACCATGGGCCAGTCAACACCATGGTCCGACCCTACACTAGACCGGTTAAAATGCGCGTTTCTTCGCATGACGCGGTTTTGCTTTTGGTGGCGTTAATCAATTGCAATAAACTATTTTTAATTTCGGTTATATAGGTTGCAAAAAAAATCTTTGATGTACGATAATGTGTACAAAACAAAATCGATCAATTGTTCAATCTTCATTAATAATTATTATAACAACATGGTTTTGTTTTCTTTCTTCCTACATATTTTTAAATGTTTGTCATTGGGCCTCATTATAGGCTGGGCCCGTGTGTTTGACACACGCAACACACCCGGTTATTGCGGCACTGGACATGCCGTGCGATTCGAGTGGAAAAAAGAACCCAGGACTCTATTTCGGTTGTAAAGTCAGAGAAGCGGAGTTGTAAATTTACGATTACAGTAGGTTAAAAATTCAAATTTCCAAGTTTTCACAATATAAGGGAAGGGTATTTTCAGTATAGTCTACGATTGTAGTAAGTGTTTATGGCCAATGAATCCTGCAAGTCATGTACCGGCTAGCAATTCGATGTTTTCGGTACTTCCGTCCTTTTAATCTGCTGTTTTTTTTTTTTAGGGACTTTCTTCACAGAGGTGTTTATGGCGCCTATCATCAAATTCATAAAAATACTGCTCTCTCGGATTTTAACTGTAAATTAAACGACGACGGATAAATGCATAACATAGCTGGTATTGGTACAGGCGAATTCATATAATATTTCAAAATTATCCGAGATCCGGTTTTAAATATTAACACTTCGATAATTATTAAAATATTTTGACATTATAACTATTTTAAATCTTTAATCTCCCGTTTTTTTTCTAAGCTCCTTGATTATACTCGTATATCATCTGGTGTAAGATTTCGTTTCGATGAATATCAAGCATATATAGCAAGTCGATTTCGTCTGTCGTTTCTCGTTACTACGATACCGTTAATATTGCACTGTTATAGTTGCAATTTTATCAAATGAAAAAATAAGAACTATTATTAGATTTTTGTAGTTCAAGCGACCGCGAACCCATTGTCATAATATTATCCGCCACTAATCACTCAGTATTCACTATCATGACAATATGTCTCCACAGGCCACAGCAGACAAAATGCATTATATTTATGCTATGGGTATGTGATAAATACGCGATAACAAATAACAATAATTTCGGTTTACGTGCATAGTTATTAATATTATTTTATTTTATTTTCATTCCAGTTTTATTAGTTTAAATTCGAATCATTTTCAAATGTTGGAATTTCAATGGTGGGAGGGGGTCCGGACCGGAAATCCCCCCTTGATCACGGCTGCTGCTGATTGAATGACCCCATTTATATGTATATATAGAATATAACTAAATACATTCACACGGAAAAAAATAATTATTATTGTATTTTTCGTAGACGAAATCGTAATAACAAAATATTCAGCCAAGTCAGATGGGCGCGTGACGAACAAAGATCACCGCAAAAAGTGCGCGCCATCCCACTCTTCTTATACGATTCGCTGAATGAACCGATAAGTATTATAAATTGTTCTGGTTTTTTTACTTTTACCCGGTGAACCGATGAATTTCAAATTAAAAGAAAAAACAGGCAATTAGTTGCAATTAAATTGCAATTTTTTAACACCGGTTCGGGGTCGATATCTCTTTTTGAGGGGACCGACTTCACGCACATCTCTGTCTATATATGTATATACCGGTTGACTTCGATTAAGTACATTGATTTATATAGTACATACAATTTAAAAAAAAAAAAATTGTGTGTGTGCTCGTATAATATACCCAGCCGAAGAGTATAAATATGTATGCGTCGGTAATACACATATTATATTATGTGTATGCAATGAAATCGTTACAGATAATTTCCGCGGATAAATCTATACTATATGTTTGATCGATCGTATGAATAAGTATTCGCTGCACCTATACCCCCTACCAGATAAATCGTGGCCAATACGCTATCCATCCGAATTTCGGACTAATTCCTCATTAAATCACTATTCGTCTAGAAAATATATTATTTTTTCCGATTTTCAATCGTCCGTACCTATTCGTTTTACATTAAAACGTCACGAGTGTGCCTCGATTATATTTTCATGTAAGTATTGATACTATAATTTCAAATAAAATCAACCGGAATGTTATTAATTTTTTTAATTATTGCCGTTAATTGTGTCGGACATTAATACTATTCGCACTGTAATTATTCCGTGGTAATAAAAATAAAAAAAAAAAAACAGATAAATTTAAAATCTTATGTGGTGCAGGTTTCGGGTCCGTTTTTAATCTTTTTTCTGCCATGGCCGTATCTGTTGGTGAGGGCGATAAAGACCTTTTCTCGTATACGCAAATCACTGGAAGTGGTGGCGACAATAAAGGTCTCGTATCGCATACAGGTTTTTCGTATTCGGCTATTTCGATGCTTTTTGTACGTCTTTCTCTGATGGCCCTCGCCCATTTTTTGACCAAACGGCCCGCAAGCGATATCACTTCTGAAATTTTAACAAAGTTACATTTTTTTTTTTTAGACAAAGGCAATTTAAAACGTCTAAACTAATTCAATTTTAGATTTTTTTCATACATTTCGACTATAATATGTATAATTTACATATAAAAATTACCCGTATCGCTATGGCTACTGAATATCTGTCTCATCAATTTTGGTGCCTCGTTCATTCGTAACCGGTCTACTGTTACGGGCACCATTTCAGTACCTTCAATATTTCTTTTTCAGTGGCGATGTCGTTTTTTTGGTGAGCCTCATACAACCACTCGTGTAGTAGGTCCCACGCCCTCCGATGTCCATGAATCTATGAAAATTTAAAATAATTACGTATTATATAAAAAGTCATCGAATTCTAAACGTAATAGTCTTAAGGCCCCATACACGATCAAACAATTTGCGCAACCATTGTGTTTGCGCAAACATTTAAATGATGTATGGCACTGGAATAGTTGCACAACGGTTTGAAATCAGGCTCGCGATTTTCGGTCGAGACCGAAATATGTTGCGCAACACTCAATGATTAATAAGCGATATGAACGTCTATGTCAGTGCTTGACAAGCGTCAGTAGAGGAAAAACCTGATTTCATTCGTTATTTTGTTCATAGCTTGAGGGAACTAATACCCCTTCAAAATTTAAAATGGAAGTCTTAGATCTCTCTGATCGGCAGGCAAGCACTTTTAAATAACAAGTGCCTAATATTTGTCCTAAACATAATTATGTAAAATATAATTTATTTATATATACACAACATATTTCTATTTCTTTCATATATAATTTTTATTTTTAAATTTACAACATTTTGTTTTATTATTTTTATCATTATTATACATGTTTTAAATTTCAATAATTCTTTGTTTTTTATTTACAATAAATTTAATTGTAAACGTTTATATGTATCTTGGATGTAAAACTTTAGTTTTAGTATTGGACTTCGGTATAGTTAATGCAACGAGTGTGATAAGCACAAAAACCTAAGCCTCCCCCAACCAGTAATTACACCAATATTCCATCTATGAATATTACTTACATATTCAATAAGTATTTCGTCGTGTTTTGTAATATTTCAATACTAAAGCCTTTGTTAAAATTTAATTCTTTATACAGTATCAATAACCTAAAAACAAAGTAAATAGGTTATAATTAACAATACAAGGTAATTCATAACATGTTTGATTAGTAGTTCCTTCAAACCAAATAGCATATACAAATATCTGTCAACTGCAATTATCTTCGTTAATTATAATTTATAAATAACGAATAAAAGTTGAATAAACATAATTAATAATTGTATCTATACATTTACATTAAGTTAAAACTACAATTTTCTTATAGAAACCGTGATTTAAACCAATGATTTAGATGAATTTATATTTAGAAAAATGTATGTACAAATGGTGAAATTTGACATTAAAATAGAAAAGATCAAAAAAAAAAAAATTATTTGATTTTGAGATTGGGTTAGGTGGTTAGGTTGAATGTTATTGCATATACATATACGGTAATTTTACCTGTACATATACATGACCTCGGCGGCTCCTTTAAGACCACCGACTTTAATATTCGTCATTTTCGACATAAATACCAAGTTTTTTAATGCCTGTACTAGATTTAAGGACGAAAACTGAAAACAATAAAATGAAATGAAATGAAAACAAAAACGATTTAAACAGTGTATTTAATCTAATAACAATAATAATATAATAAAGAAATGCAAAAGCTGCGTGCAAAAATATGACTTGCAATACGTTGAATAAGTGCGAAAATCGTTTACAGCACACAATAATGGTCGGTTGCTAAAAGCGTAATGGATACGAATCGCGGGTTAGCGAGGTGATTATTTTCTGTACGCGTGGAAACCATGACCGCTTGTTTATTTCGCGTTTATTGAATAAAACAATATAATACCCTTTGGCTTTTAATTTTCTTTTTCGTCTCCAAGCCCCGGGTTTGCTAAGATTTTTTTTTTATTTTTCTATTTTTGAATCGCAACGATCTATTAACTTGATTGAGTCCATACTTGACCTTAACCACGCGTTTCTACATATAAAATAATAGTAAGAACAATTATATTAGATTGCTGAACGATAAACGTCCATATTATATCTATATATATATATATATAAATAACTTGTCCTGACTGACTTATTCATCATCGCACAGCCTAAACCGCTTGGTCTAGACCAGTGGTTCTCAACCGGGATGACATGTCACCCTTGGGTGACATGTATCCAATGTAGGGGTGACAAGAAAACCTTCTGCGTACTATATTTTTTATAGCGCTTGTGTTTTATATTATTATTATTTTGATGTTAGGGAGACACGTATGTGAGGGTGACACGAATCCAAAAAGGTTGAGAACCACTGGTCTAGACTCTTGAAATTTTGCACACAAGTTCCTTCTACATCGTGGGCGAGCACTAAGAAAGGATTTTTCAAAATTCCACCTCTAAAGGGGCGAAAGAGGGGTTAAAATTTTGATATATCGATCAACACACAGCCCAAATCGCTAGGTCTAGAGACTATTTTTTCATTATTTTACAATACAATACAAATTAATAAAATATTTAAACCGTTATTTCGGGTGATTAGTCTTAAAAAGGCATTGCTTCCACAGCGAGTTACACCCAAAAGGAGTTGAACACACAATATTATTTTCCCGGGCAACGCCGGGTAATTCAGCTAGTATATATATATAGGTATATATGTATTTTTTTTACTAAAAACATTTTTCTCATTATTTATTTGTAAACGTATTTTTTTTTTACTTGATTTTAGTATTGATCTCGATAATAAGGTGGCACCTTCTGCAGCTATTAGAATTTCCTTTTATAATCATTATCATATATTAATAATTCGTATTATGTTTACCTTATATTGTTGTTACCAAATTGTTTTGGTTCACACCTCCCTAAAAATGGAAAAACATTTCCCAACGCCTCCCACGAACGATATATTTTACAAAATAAAAAGGGACAATATTTAATTTATTGATTAATCAACATTATTATCATATTTCGATTGTGGTACGACAATAACTTCCGCATTAAATGAGTACAGTAATTATAATTATACATATTATTTACCTATCATAACTAATGCGCGAAATCGGCTTGTTTTCTATTCAATTCAAATGTATATAATTCTAAAATTACATCTAATGGAACTATATTGGTGGTTAAAGAAAACGGTTATCGACCCTGCACCTGTATCTAAAAACATTATATTTAGTAGAAATAATTTCTAAGTGCTCGTTCGTATACATAAATTCTTTCTTTAAAAAAAAATTAGTTATTATTATTACAAACGCAATTTATCGAATTATAGAAGTAATCTACTTTACTCTTAAATCATTATAAACTATACTGTTATTATTTATGAGATTTATATTTTTCGAAAATTTATATAATATTGAAAATAAACAAAAACACTTTATTTTTTATTTATTTAATAAAAAAAAATTGATTATTTATTTATATGTTCTAAGAGGAGACAATTTGCGTGACTTTAATCACATCGTCCTCTACGGGTTTTAACTGTCCTTCTCTCCTCTCTAGCAGACACGTTTTTTTTTTATATTTGTCCTCTCTAGGTTACCTCTTCTCTCCACATTCAAATCTCCTCCTACGTATATTAACTCCCACTCTCCCGTACATTATTATCCATTTAATTATTCGTTTTATTTATAACGCTGCAGGCTTCCGAATCCAACGTTTTATATATACACGTGTGTACCTATAGCTATGTTTTTCTATTAAATGTTATTGCCTCGATATAATATGTGTCCAACAAAAAAAAATAAAATAAAATACTTGTAAGTGCTAGATTTTCAGACGCAGGTTGCAGGTTAATTTTAACGTTTAACATTATAGTCAAAATGTTAGTGACGCCACTACTAATATTACTTAATATAATACACGATCGAGGTATAATACATACAGTGATATAGGCATCGTACATTATCCCGTATTACGTATTTTGTATACTATACATATTAAAAATCCCGCCGAAAAGCCACCGCGCTGTCGATGACAACCGATTTATGGTTGACGCGATGCGCGTGGTTTTATTATTATTATTATTATTATTATTATTATTATTGTTTATTTACATATAAATATATATATTATAACGTTGAAAAATATCGCAAAGGGTTGTGAACGTGACAAAAAGGGTCATTTTTCGGACACCCCCTTTACCGCGAGTCCTCGACGTCAGCAACACAATCTGAACGCTATAGCGATACCACACATAACAATAATATATATATATATATATATATATATAGTGATCGAACCCGGCAAATGGTCAAAAATTCTAGTTTTATTATAATTTTTTATTTATTTATTATTTTTATTTTTTTGTTCGGCCTCTCTTCGCGTCGACAATATAATATGTAAAAATATGCTGAACGTTTTGGCGGATAAACTGCAAATATGCCGGTGACAGGTTGACCGATTTTGTCGAATCCTATGTGGATTTATAACTGTTGACTCGGCGATATTTCGATTTTTTTTTTTTGTGCCATTTCCAAAAAATAGAAATAAATAAATAAATATATTATTTGACCGTACAAAATACCGCGATTATAGTACGCGGAGTATATGTATATATATATATATATATATATACCCCACTGCAATATATGTAATGGACGCGTAGGTACATTTACATATTATATTATTACCAGACACCTGCAGTACCTATATATAAACTACATATTATTATGTATTGACCCGCGTTATGTATTATGTTTAATTAGTTTTTATAAAAAAGTAGTTTTTATTTATTATTATTTTTGGTTTTTTTTTTTCTATTAAATTCCATATAATTCTATTTAGTAACTGCGCCCATAAATATATCATTTCCTTGTAATTACTAATAAATACTGTACTTCCTACAGTAATAACTAATAATAACAATTTAAAAACTAAAAAATAATAAATAATCGATTATTTTTGCCTGTGAAACCAATAAATAATGCATAAAACGCTTGAATATGACAAATGCAACAACAACAACAACAACAACAAAAAGAAGAAAAGCGTATAATTTTTTTTTTTTATTAATAGTTATTAGCCGGTAGCTATTACAACACAACAATTAAATTTTTTTTAAATATAATGGAAATAGTTACTTAATAATAATAGGTACTTAATATTAGTTTTATATACAAGTATATGATATTATTACAAAAAGTAACAAAATAAACAAGAAAATAATCAAATACATCAGTTATGTAACCAAAGTTTTTCAAATGCGCAAGCCTGCAAAGGTGATAAAATTGATGACAGCTTTAATGATGACTGGGTGTTTAGAAGATAGAAGACCTAAATCAGAGAAGGGAACGTTAAGGGATAAACATAAACTGGACAGTTGTAGTCTGCTTGCAGTCAAAATAAAAGCGTATACTATTTACATTTATATTTTATATTTAAAACTTTTGTACAAGCATAAAGCTTTAAAAAAAATCAATTATATTATAAATAAGTGGAAACCGACAATTTTAATTAAGTTCAGTCAAATACATCTACAGCTTTTTCTATATTGATATTGTTAACTTCTTCTTTATCAAAATAAAGTACCGTTACCAAAGCAGCCCAATCGGGACTATATTAAAAGTAAGGGTGCAATCGCACACCCTTGAATAACGCCCTGTATCAGTAGCAGTTGCTACTGGTACTCATGATCAATAAGATCTTATTCGTCATGCTTGCACTGATGAAAAAATCACCGTCTGACGTTTACCATCACTACGGCGCGCGGGCTCGGTCTAGAGATGGGCGATCTGAATCGATCTTTTAAAAGATC
>CM063712.1:613041-626198 GCA_032441835.1 Slavum lentiscoides | reverse complement strand
AAACCTCTATTTTCGCTATAAATATTATGCTGTTATTTTAACTTAGAAAATTGATTCGATTGTTAAAAAAATAAAAATTAATAATTATAATTGAACGAGCCCTGGACAAACTCTGTAATTATGTATAATTTAATGTAAAGCTGTGTGAGATGGCAGATCGAGAGTACGAAAAATAAAAATATTGTTATAGTCACCTTCGTTTTTCGAGCAAAACGAAAACATTTACTTAGTGACATAATGTACAGAAATTTGCGGTATATACCCTTGAATCGATTATTTACCAATACACCACCGCGGTTATGACCTAATTAAAAAACTGTTAACTGTGTAAATGTGCGAAATGAGTGCAATCGTAAAAAGTGCTAATTAATTGCGCGAATATTTGATTTATAATAATTATTTATCACAATAAAATTATCAAAACCATAAAAAAAACAAATTATAGGTACGCCATTTGAATATTATTGTAAAATTCGACGAAATGAATCGTATATACACTCCGCAGTTACATCAGATATTCTTATATTAAAATCGAATCGATAAATCTAATTTAATTAGTGGAACACGAAGGAACAGGAAAAAAAATACTGTTGAATTTCATCAGACGAAAATAGACCATACATTATACGTGGTCGGTACTTGGATATTAATTAGTTACAGATATATATATATTAATTTTTATGTTAAAAATTTAAAAAAAGAGAAAATTAATTAATTAACCCGACTGTTTAAATACAAAATGTTCGATTTAGCCGATTCAAGTATCTCTTTAAACAGCGGAGAAAGACGCTACACATAAACTCGATCAAATATAGTTTTTTAAATTTGTAACGGAACAACCACGAGTCGGGCTCATGATTCGATAAAACGGCCCTTTTCAGGGCCACAAACTGACACGACTATAATGTCCGACGAGGGAGAAATGTGTCACTCTTCAAACTCAAAACTACGTTGAGTAACGAAAAGTGACATCTTCGTCCCGGGGAACTCAATGACGAAAAGGTCACTTATGAGTACCAAAACACAACTATACGACGAATGGGGCCAAGACAGGAAATGAAACAGGAAATGAGACAAGCTTATATACCGGTGCATCTCGGCCCCAGAAGATATAGAGGCTCTAGTCCAGTCTAGTCCAGTCAACACGTCCCCGAAGCACCTGCGTCAGTGCCATCTACGGTCAGCAACCACGGTTCAGTCTACACGTGCGCAGCCAGCAGCCGAAGCCAAGCCTCAGCCACTTCGCCTCAAATCTGCAGCATTCCCTCAACTAAAACAGTCCTTTTCAGGACTCTCCCCCGAAGCACGCACGACGAACAGCTGACCACCAAACGTCCAGCCCATCAACACTGTCCATCACCGACAGACCAGCCGCCTACCAAGAATTGCCCGTCCAAACGGCACTCCGGTCCGCGGCTCCGCCACCAACCTTCAACCGCACGCCGTCCAACCACCCGCCGAAGGTACCGACCAACCACACCGTCCGCCGCACGGGCATCAATGACGACGACCTTCGGTCCTCGCCAACGCAAGGTAAGCCGTCGCGAAAGCGACGGGACCCAACCTCTCCGTCACAGCTGTCGTGGGGCCGCGCCTCACGCCGCAGCACTCCCAGCCTTCCCCACCGCCTCGCGCGCTCGCCCGTCACCACGACCGACCGCAACCGTCTTCCCGCTCCACCACGATGGACCCAGCGCGCGGTCCTCCGCCGTCCCCGCCGGAATGACTCTCGAATCGATGTGGGCTTGCATCCTCCAACTCCAAGCCGAAATAGCTTCTCGGAGAAGCCTCGACCCCGCGCCGACTCCTCTCGTCCTCCGATGGCGCCAGTCAAAAACCACGCCGCCGCAGAAACAAGAAGCGCAAAACTTCTTCCTCCCCCGCAAACATCACCGACCTCGACAACCGCACGGAAAGCCCGTCTCCCCAGCCCCGCGACACACCGGGAAACATTTTCAGTGACACTTCCTCCGATTCTGATAGTGACAGCGTCATGTCGTCTCCTCCGCCGCCGCCGCCAAAGAAAATGTCCGCCTCCCATCCTGTTAGGCAAAAGTACCAACTGGCCCAAAATCCGCAAAGCATTCGCCGCGCACGAAATCCCGATCCGCCGCGCAGTGAACACCTCCAGCGGCGTTAGGATTTACCCGCAGACGGTGGACAGCTTCCGCCAGATCACCCGTGACCTCGACGCAAAGAAGCTCGAATACTCCACCACCAGCTGCAACAAGACCGCGAACTGGTCGTCGTCTTCCGCGGAGTCAACGAAGACTTCACCGAGCAGGAGATCTTGGACGAACTCAAGATGAAGGTCCCGCCGTCCGCCGCGTCCACCGCATGTCCAAAGCCGGAAAATCGGCCCTGGTCACCGTCCACCTCGACGCTTCCTCCGACAGCGCCCGCACCGTCTTTGACATCACCGCGATAGGCGGCCTCAGCGTAAAAGCCGAGGCCAAGCGTAAGACTAACGAAGTCCCGCAGTGCCGCTGCCTCAAGTTCTTCCACACCGCGAACTACTGCCGCGCCCCTTCGTCTGCGCGTTCTGCGGCAAAACCACGCGACCCCGCCTGCACCGCTAAAGACAAAAAGACGCCGTCCCCACCTGCGCGAACTGCAAAGGCTCCCACCGCGCGACCTATCGAGGCTGCGCAAAACGCCGAAAAAGCCGAACACCGCGCCCGAAGCCAAACCCGCTCCACCGACAACGAACCGCGCGCCCAAACGCCAGCAACAACCCGCGACCAACGTGACTCGCCCCAACCGCACGTACGCGCAAACAGCTGCCCCAACAGCCGCTCCTCTCCTTCCACCGGACCAGCGCCTCTTCCTCAAACCGCTCCCCTCTCATTCCCAGCCCACCGGTTGACGCCCTTCAGGCCATCATCCTCGCAGCGGTGACACAGTTCACAGACGCTCACCGCTGCCATCCTTCAAGCGCGTCCATGAATCCTAATCCCGTCAACGGCCTCCTCATCCTGAATTGGAACGCTAACGGCGTGCAAAACAAACTCACCGAACTCGAACAACTACTCGACGAACAAAACATCGACATCGCGTGCATCTCCGAAACTCACCTTAGCAACAACAAAAACATTTACTTAGCGAACTACACGACTTACAGACGCGACCGCGTAGGAACCGCAGGAGGGGGGGTAGCAGTCCTCGTCCGCAGGGCCTTCGTCATCGCGCCATCAACACCGACAACAACATCAGCTGCGAGGTCGTAGGGGTCGAGGTTTACACCTCCCCCGCGCCCACCCGCGTCATCGCAATTTACTCGCCGCCCGCGCACAACCGAAAACTCTCATTTATCGTCCCACTTTTCGCCTCCAACGTGCCCACCGTCGTGGCTGGGGACCTCAACGCCAAGCACACATCTTGGGGGCTGCAACACACCAACCCGGCAGGCAGTTCTCTCTCAGGACACTTCTTCGCCATAATCTCGTCATAGATGCCCCTCGCGCCAACTCACTTCCAGGTTGCTCCACTCGGGACCCGGACATCCTCGACATCTTCATCACTAAAGACGTCCTCGTGCCGAAAACCCCGTGGACCCTAGAGCGACTGTCATCCGATCACAACCCCACACTTCTCGAAATTCCCGGACCGCCCCCGCAATCCCCCGTCACCACATCTCGAATCGACTGGCTCCTCCTCCAATACCATCTGGAAACCTCTCCGTTCAAATGCAGCCCCATCAAATCCCAGACCCACCTCGACGCCGCGGTCGAAGCACTGACAACCGACTTGAACAACGCCACGCAAAACTCGACTATAACAACTCTTGCGCCGCGACACAAACTCAAACTTCCTTACGACATCAAACAACTCGTCAACAATAAAAACCGCATTCGTAGACTCTGGCAATCGCGGAGAACTCTGAGCTCAAGTCCCAGCTCAACGCTCTTCAGAAATCCGTCCACCTTCGTATCTGAATTTCGAAATAACCGTTTCAACACTTTTATCGCCGAGGCCGAATCTCACCCCAGAAACGTCTGGAATGTAGTCAGGAAACTTAGGAACAAGCGTCCCTGCCTCCCACCGCTGAAAGTAGGCAACAACTCGTTCTCTCTCGACTCGGACAAAGCGGAGATATTCGCGGACTCGCTGCAGGCCCAGTGCTCTCCTAACCGAAGCGCTGCAGAGCTGAAAGAGGTCCACGACACGATTGAGCGCGGGGTTCTTCATCTCCCCCTCGACAAAACCGAATTTTCTCCTGCTTGTCCGAAAGAAATATCTTCGATAATTCGCTCCCTCAATGCCCACAAAGCGCCAGGCAGCGATCAAATCAAAAACAACGTTCTCAAAGCACTTCCCAGGAAACATCTTGTAGCAATCTGTAACATAACAAACGCCGTCATGCGCCTCAAACACTTTCCCGCTGCCTGGAAAGAGGCCACAATCATCTGCATTCCCAAGCAAGGCAAACCGCTCAGTTCCCCGTCTAGCTACAGACCCATCAGCCTACTATCCTCCATCAGCAAGGTAGTCGAAAGCGTCCTGCTCTCCCGCGTAAATCAGCACCTGAGCGCGAACAACATCCTTCCCGACGTTCAGTACGGATTCAGGTCCAGACACTCCTCGGTACACCAGCTGCTCAGGGTCACCGAGCACATCGCCGACGGCCTCAACAGGAGACGCCACACGGCGATGGTGCTCCTCGATGTCCAGCAAGCGTTCGACTGGTGTGGCATGACGGACTGCTACACAAGCTGTCCGTACTGAACTTCCCCCCTACCTGATAGGCGCGATTAGGTCCTTCCTCGCAAACAGGTCCCTTAGAGTCAAGGTAGGGACTTCCTATCCGAACCCCTGTAGCATCACAGCCGGTGTCCCGCAGGGATCCAAGCTGTCTCCGCACTCTTCAACATCTTCTGCTACGACATGCCACAACGGAGGGCATCATGACTTCAATCTTCGCCGACGACGTGGCCGTCTCTCGCACGACTGGTGGCATCGACTGCTGTACAACCGCTCTCAACATCCACCTCGAAGACCTCAACAAATGGTACACCACATGGCGGCTGTCCATCAACAAATCGAAAACGGTCGCGATCTTTTTCTCCAAAAGGAATCGCAACCCCACCAAGGCATCATCATCGACGGACACCCGATCCCGTGGAGCTACTCTTCCAAGTACCTGGGCCTCACCCTAGATCGCAGGCTCTCCTGGTGCAGACACATCAGGTCCACAAGAGGTAAGGCTCTCAGGCCTTCGTCCAGCTCAAGGCCTTCTTCAACAACAACAACGCGTCATCATCTACCAAGCTCAGAGTCTTCTCAGCCATCATCAGGAGCATCTGTACCTACGCCATTCCGATCTGGGGCGCGGCGAGCGACCAGCGCCTCAAACCAGTCCAGGGATGTTTCATGAAGATGTTACGATCCGCCCTGCAAATTCCATGGTTCATCAGGAACGCCCAGATCCTAAAGGAAGTCCCCATACTTTCTCCCCGGCAGGCTGCCCCATCTTCGCAGCTAGGCTCCGCGAGTCGGTCAAGACCCACCTGAATCCAACAATCGCCGCGACCGCAGACTACTCTCCGCCGCATACGACTGGGTAACCGCCCTGCTCCCTTCTGGAGCAGATAACCGACTAATGTAACACAACTCCGACCAAACCTCGAGCCTCGTAACGCACGCGAGCGCCCCCACTGCTCTGCCCTACGAGCAAGTGGCGGCCACCGACCTTCCGCAGCACCAATTCTTTTCTCTTTCCTCTTCTTTCTTTCTCTTCTTCTTCCAGGGCGTATAACCAAACCGGTTGACCGCCCGGGGAGGTTTTAGACGTGAGGCGCCACGATTGGCGAATCCGTCACTACCTCTCGAGGTGTCTTTAGAAGATTTCCTCCCCACCTCCCCAAAAAAAAAAAAAAAAAAAAGGCCCCAGAAGTCACTCCATCTCAAACTCTTCAATCAACAAGTACTCTCAAGACTTCCAATTGATTGAAGAAAACACCGGAGACAACTCGACGACGACCACGGCGGATACAGCCGATACAGCGACTACGGCGATTGCGGCGACTACGACGACGCCGTCACCAGCGACCGGCATTCGACGCGGCGATACACGATCGCCGGCCCGCCAATACGAACCTCCAGCGCCGAGCCGTTCCTAGGCGAACAGCTCATCGACCAACGCGACACCGTAGTCAGTGACGCTCCCGGACTTCACCCGTGACCGTACAACACTGTGGGTGAAACCCCGTGAGTACGATAAACGGGCAGTTCTATACGGGAGTAAGCACTGACATTACCGTGATCGCGGCGAAGCCTAACGAGCGGGCCACCACTCGCGGTCTAAGTCCCGGCGAGCGAAGGCAACCACTCGCGGCATAAGACCCGACGAGCGAAGGCAACCACTCGCGGTATAAGTCCCGACGAGCAGACGACAAGACAGCTACCCGCCGCTCTCGAGTACCGGCAACCGGATCAAGACCGGTCTTCACGGCGACTACACCGACGAGTAAACTCGCCGCCCAGCACGTGACCGACACATTCCCGGACCAGCACACCGGGACGAACCCGGCTGGACTCGACTATAAAACGGCCCTTTTCAGGGCCACCACATCCTCGTCCCCCCCGGTCGCTTATTTAAGCCTCACCGCCCCGGGACCGCGCATCGTCCGAGCACGCCACTTATTTAAGCGGGCCGCCCGGACGGAGCACCCGCCGCCCACTATTATTGTTACCCAATAGCAGTACTAAGGACTCCCCTATACTTTGTGTCGGTAGGGAACGGTCACGCCGACCGCCTCAGGACCACCGGCCGGCTTGGGTCACGCCGCTTATTTAAGTCTGCTGCCCAACGCCGAGCCTGCTGTCCACATTCATGTACAAACTATTAACACATACCATAGAAATAAACGATCCTGATTACCAAACACATATACGAGTTAACTCTTTACGTCACGGGTCGACACCAGAGGGCTGTCGTCCTGTTACAAATTCAACATCGTTTGTACTAAAGAAAGGAACTTAGGTATATAATGATTTTCCCAAATTTGAAAAACGGTGCATGCAACGAAAAAAAAAGGGTAGAGATTCGCGGATCTTGTGAATGTCGCTTAAGTGAATTGTACTTAAATATAAAGTATTAAAGTTTTGTTATTACTATCAATTAATGATAGATCATTGCGTTCAATAAAACGATTCTGAGCTTTGGCGTGTAATATTATTTATTATTAATGTACAACAATGAATATTGACAAAATCGCGTTTTTGTCGTTTTTAACAAAAAATTGTTTGGTAGTTTTTTTTTATGCCGCATTTAAAAACTAACGAGGAAATAGTTTTTCTTCCGATTTTCTAATCCTTCTGAATTACCGCAGAATCCTATTGAGGAAATCGAAAAACCTTTCAAAAAAATTACCATATTTAGATACAATCCGGAATTGAACGCATGACGAGATCATTCGAGAATTCTTTTCTAGTCGAAAATTTATAAATAGAAAAATAAAATAAGCAACATTATTGTTTGAACCGATAGCTTTATCGCTTTTCAGAACTCAAAATTAAAGCGAAAATTTTATATATATATAATATTAAGTGTGTCGAAAAATCGATAATAATTATATTCGTAAATAAATTAAATAAACTGTATTCGATCAAATATACGATAAATCCACTTTCCATTGAGATTCCGTCCTCTATTTTTCTTCGGATGACCTTTGTTTTTTGCGCTCATCAAATCGTTTTATCAAACAATATGATGGGTAGGTGCAGGTGTAAGGTGCCCCCTCGTGGAACTCACCTTGACGTGGTGAGGGGCTTGAAAGGTTGTTCGATGACGGCAGCGCTATGCGGTGGTGTATTCCACCAGCAGGGTCTCCCATGTTGGACAGGGCGAAGCAGAAACAACCCGACTAAGCAGTTCCAAGGGTAGGACGGGCTCTCTGGCCTTGGGTGGCAACCGTCCTGGGGAAGAAAACCCCGATAAAAACCCCTGGCAGTAGGGCTAAAATCTAAAGTTCTGCGCCGGCCTTACTTTGAGTAGTTGGGGTCGGTGAGGCTTGGAGGGAGCCTGCTGGCGATTAGCAAATCCCTGCCGACCTGGCGGCTGGGTATAAAACGCAGGGTAGACATCCCTAAAATCAAACATGGAAAACGAAACAGGAAAGAACAACACCCCGATGCCTCCCTACCGGGAGGATCGGACGTCGAGAACGGCGACTGGGGACAGTGCTCGCCCAGGAGTCGACATCGATGAAAAGTACCAAAAGGTAGCTGTGTTGAAACAGCCGCTACCGTAACAACGGCGTTGGTAAAACGACTGTTGGTGGAGATGCGAAACAGGTCTCCACCGGTGGCGAAGAGCCACTTCGACTACTGCACTGGCAAATGCGGAGAAAACAGGCCCGAATAAAATGCTTGTGTCGGAGGAGCAGTGTGAGAACGAACTCCTGGCTAAGGTGAAGGAACGCATACAATTCCTGTCAAACTTCGCCCAAAAACCAGGAACGTTCACACAGAGGTGAAACAGGCTACGTCAGAACTGATCAGAGTATTCAATCTCTTCGCGGTGGTAAGACGACGAGAGGAAACCTACTCACGAAGGATAACTACGGAGAAGGCCGCGGTGAATAACACAAAACCGCCACAAAAATGCAGGTACGTCACACCGTGCTGGTGGGACCAGCATGAGTACATGATCCAGAACTCCACGATTAATGGAAATAGTGATCGACAACCGGAAACCTGGACGGAGGTGACAAAGAGGTCGCAGGCCGGGCGGAAGAAAAAACAGGAGATCAACGCTGTAGAAAACAAAAAACACCAAGGGCGGACGGAGAATCGACCTACCGGACGGAAAGAGATAACACAAGACGTAGGAATTCTGGACGGGGAACGCCTAGAGAAAACGCGTCAGCGGAGGGAGAAACAGTGCGCTGTGCTCATTGATCGAGGCTCGGAAACATTTCCCGAGCTGGTACAACGCATCAGAACTGGAGCGAACCAGAATGCAATCGGAAACAGGATTAAAAGCATGAGACAAGGGAAACATGGAGGGGTTGTTATACAAGTACAAGGTGGACAAGAGGCTGTACGAACGGTGCAAGAAGAAATAGCCAAGGTGGCGGGAGATGCAAGTGTCAAAATTATCCAACCGAGAGGACTTATCGAAATAAGGGATATGGACATTCTCACAACCAAAGAAGAACTCGCAGGAAAAATCGCGCAAGAATTGAATTAGATGTGAAGGAGGTGATCATTATCGGGCTCAGAAGAACCTATGGGAGACTCAGACAGGTTTGGCACTCATCCCGGTCAGCGCCGCAAATGAGGCAGAAAAAATCGGCAGAATGCGAATTGGTCTGGTGTACTGCAGGGTCAGACAACGTCGAAAACGGACGAGATGTTATAGATGTTTGGGCTACGGTCACGAATCCCGAAATTGTAACGGAACCGAAAGAAGAGGTTGTTGTAATAAATGCGGGAAAGAGGGACATCTTGCACGCACATGTACAACGACGGAAGAGGAGGCGGGTGAGTTCAGAGCAGTTCTGGCGTCCGAAGCAACTAGGCCGAGGCGAATTCACAGAAACCATGTCATGATTAGAGTCCTGCAAATTAACCTCGCAGGAAAGGTGGCGCTCAGGACATGGCGCTACAAAGAGCACGTGAACGGAAGATAGACGTAATTATTGCAAGCGAGTATAACAAATATAAGAAATACATATCCGAATTAAACGGCTGGTACTGTGATAGAAGCTCAAGGGCTGCGATTGATAATTGCTGGGACGCACAAATCGACGAAGTAGGCAAAGCGGAGAATGGTTTCACCTGGGTCACTCTAGGAAAATCAGATTATATTCATGCTACTGGAGTCCGAATACCACTTTAGCCAATTTCGAAGACTGGCTTGGAAAACTTGAAATGAGCATTAGATCTGCTACCTGTGACGTCATCATTGCGGGGGATTTCAATGCTAAACATAGAGATTGGGGCTCCCCTGTGAATGACAATAAAGGCGAATCCTTAGTAGACTTTATGTACTCTCTGGGACTGACCGTCTGCAACCAGGGCGATAAACCAACTCGACAGGCTGGTGACTCCGAATCATACATCGACGTCACAATGGCCTCTGTCAATCTGGCCTCAAGAGTTGTAAACTGGCGCGTCTCAGAAGAGGAATCTTTGAGCGACCACAACTATATCGAGTTCGAAATAGAAGTTGCGGCACCAAGAACAGCCAAGGAACTCACAGGATGGAACCTCAGAAGCGTTAACCAAACAGCACTGACAGAGGCGATTACAAAACACACGGTTGATAGGGACATGGGGCCCACGACAAACGATAGCGCTGAGATGCTTAAACAAACGCTGATAGAAATATTAGACGGTACAGCGCCGAAGAGAAAATACCCACGAAGGAAGTCAGTGCACTGGTGGACACCTCAAATAAAGGAACTGAGGAAATCCTGTAACCATCTTCGTCGCGTTTACCAGAGGAAGCGTAAGCGCGTTGGCATGGATGCATGCATCAGAAGAGAGGCTTACAAAACATCAAAGCTGGAGTTGACGAAGGCGATTAAAAAATCGAAGGAAGACTCATGGCGAGACCTTTGCAGACTGGTGGAGACCGATCCTTGGGGCAGACCATATAAACTCGTGATGGGAAAGTTATGTAAGAAATCCCATATCCCCGGCATTAATACTCCGGGAAGGATGGAAAATCGTCGACACCCTCTTCCCACTCACGAGGCAAGAGACATAACAACGTGGCCAATGGAAGGGATACCGGAAAACACATACAAAGTCACATACACGGAACTTAAAGCAGCATCGAAAACTCTGAGAGAGAATAAAGCGCCAGGACCGGACGGTATCCCAAATGAGATGCTGAAAAGAGTAGTCGAGGTAAGACCAGAGCTCCTACTCGAAACCTTCAACAGAGGCATCTCACAGGCGAGTTTCCCCACACTATGGAAGAAAGCGAGACTAGTACTGGTCAGAAAAGGTGACAAACCCACTGATGATCCATCTTCGTATCGGCCATTGTGCATGTTGAACACAGTAGGTAAGCTCTTCGAGAAGATTCTGGACAACAGAATAAGGGACTTCCTCGAAAACAACAATTGTTTAACCTCAACCAGTACGGGTTCCGGAAGGTCGTTCCACGGTAGACGCGGCTACCAGATTAATGACGATAGTAGATAACGGCGAAGGAAAGGCGCGCACCCTGGTCGGTTTTAACGCTCGATATTAAAAACGCCTTCAACTCGGCGCCCTGGCAAGGCATTATCGAAGCAGTTACCGACAAACAGTTGCCCACATACCTGTGTAAACTGCTTGACGACTACTTTCGCAACAGGAGCCTTTATATGAAGTAGCCGGCACGGAGGTCGAGAAAGAATTGACGGCAGGTGTACCGCAGGGATCTGTATTAGGACCCACCATGGAACGTCCTTTACGACGGCCTTCTGCGGGTACCAATGCCAGAAGGTCGAACTAATTGCCTACGCGGACGATGTAGCGATCACCGCTAAAGCGAAAGAAAAATACAATATAGAACGTCTCCTGGAAGAGGCAGCAGAAATATCGTAGAATGGTTAGAGAAAACAGGGATCGAACTGGCAGTACAGAAGACAGAAGCGATCATGTTTTCAAACAAAAGAAGTACGACCAAATGGAAATAACGATACGAGGACACACGATAAAATCCAAAGGCGGTGAGATATCTTGGCATCCATCTGGACAGGAAACTGAGGTTTGGCGACCACGCACGCGCGGTAGCTAGCAAAAGTGGACAGAGCTACGATGAACCTAACGCGAATAATGCCAAACACGGGCGGCGCGAGCTCACACAAGAGGAGACTTCTGGCCACAGTAGCACAGAATATAATGTTGTACGGCGCGCCTGTGTGGGAAGCTAACACATGAAGCAAAAAGGATGGGCAACACTGGACAGGAGTAACAGGAGAATAGGGCTGAGAGTGATAGCCGCATAGAACGGTCTCCAAAGAAGCCGTCGAGGTCATCGCGGGGATGCCACCCCAAGCTAATGGCGGAGTACAGGCGGAGCATGCACGTGGCAGCAGAAAGACAGGGCGCGGAGGATAGACTACTGCGGTCATGGCGAGCTAGATGGGAAACGGCAGAGAAAGGTAGATGGACCTACGATCTAATACCGGACGTCGGGTTGTGGTACAGAAGAAGGCACGGACTGGTGGATTCCATCTCACCCAGGTTCTGACGGGACATGGTGTTTTGCCGCGTACTTAAAGAGATTTGTAAGAGTGACTCTGAAGCGTGCTGGTTTTGCGGTCACCACACGGATGATGCCGCACATACATTGTTCGTGTGCGACGCGTGGGCGCTGAAAAGAAGAACGTGTGGTGAAACGGTGGAAAAGGACATTGATGAAAGAAATTTAGTGGACACAATGCTAGTCAGCCAAAGGAACTGGGACGCAGTCCGCTGTATGTAAATGAGGTTATGAAATCTAAAGAGGGAGGAAGAAAGGAGAAGAGAAAATACTAGATTAAGACTCGTTTTTTATAGGCCGAAGGCCAATTTTTTACAGGGTGGTTAGAGGCCCCCATATGATAAATTGTTGATTAACATGATTTAATCTGTAATTTGTAATGTTTTGTTTCCATAAATAAACGATGTCGGTTGAGGGGGGTGAAATGACTCACGTCGGTGCCACCTCTAACCTGCGATACCATGAAAAAAAAAAAAAAAAAAAAAAGGCTTGCCCCCATCTTCGCAGCTAGGCTCCGCGAGTCGGTCAAGACCCACCGAATCCAACAATCGCCGCGACCGCAGACTACTCACCCGCCGCATACGACTGGGTAACCGCCCTGCTCCTTCTGGAGCAGATAACCGACTAATGTAACACAACTCCGACCAAACCTCGAGGCCTCGTAACGCGAGCGCCCCCACTGCTCTGCCCCATGAGCAAGTGGCGGCCACCGACCTTCCGCAGCACCAATTCTCTCTCTTTCTTCTTCTTCTCTCTTCTTCTTCCAGGGCGTATAACCAAACCGGTTGACCGCCCGGGGGGAGGTTTTAGACGGTAGGCGCCACGATTGGCGAATCCGTCACTACCTCTCGAGGTGTCTTTAGAAGATTTCCTCCCCCCACCTCCCCAAAAAAAAAAAAAAAAAGGCCCCAGAAGTCACTCCATCTCAAACTCTTCAATCAACAAGTAC